>CAJNDS010002339.1:230000-481589 GCA_905221605.1 Symbiodinium natans
ACCCCAAACGTGCAGGTTTCCAGGTTTGGACCCCCCAAAACGTGCAGATTCCTCCCAAAACGTGCAGGTTTCCAGGTTTGGACACCCCAAACGTCGTTTTAGGGGGTCCAAACCTGGAAACCTGCACGTTTAGGGGCCAAACCTGGAAACCTGCACACACGTTTGAACCTGGAAACCTGCACGTTTTGGGGGTCCAAACCTGGAAACCTGCACGTTTTGGGGGGGTCCAAATCTGGAAACCTGCACGTTTTGGGGGGTCCAAACCTGGAAACCTGCACGTTTGGGGGGGGTCCAACCTGCAAACCTGCAAACCTGCACGTTTGGGGGGTCCAAACCTGGAAACCTGCACGTTTTGGGGGGGTCCAAACCTGGAAACCTGCACGTTTTGGCAGGTCCAAACCTGGAAACCTGCACACCTGCACGTTTGGGGGTCCAAAACCTGGAATCCTGCCGTAGGTTTCGACCCCCCAAAACGTTGACGTTTCCAGGTTTGGACCCCCTAAACGTGCAGGTTTCCAGGTCCCAAAACGTGCAGGTTTCCAGGTTTGGACCCCCCAAAACGTTGACGTTTCCAGGTTTGGACCCCCCAAAACGTGCAGCTTTCCAGGTTTTGGACCTGCAGGTTTCCAGGTTTGGACCTGCCAAAACGTGCAGGTTTCCAGGTTTGGACACCCCAAAACGTGCAGTTTCCAAGGTTTGGACCCACCAAAACGTTGACGGTTTGGACCCCCCAAAACGTGCAGGTTTCCAGGTTTGGAGCCCCCAAACGTGGCTTTTGGTGGCTTTTCGGAGACCCTGGATCCAATGGGCCTGGCCATGCGAACTGAAGGTAGGCTCCGTTCACATGGCCGCCCATGCGAACTGAAGGCCATGCGAACTGTGGGTAGGCTCCGTTCACATGGCCCTGGCCATGCGAACTAAAGCCAGCCTCCGTTCACGTGGCCCATGCGAACTGCAGGTTTCCAGGTTTGGACCCCCCAAACGTGCAGGTTTCCAGGTTTGGACACCCCTCGTTTCCAGGTTTGAGCCCCTTAAAACGTGCAGGTTTCCAAGTTTGGACCCGAAAAACGTGCAGGTTTGGACCCCCCAAACGTGCAGGTTTCGAGGTTTGGACCCCCCAAAACGTGCAGGTTTCCAGGTTTGGACCCCCCAAAACATGCAGGTTTCCAGGTTTGGATCCCCCAAACGCAGTTTCCAGGTTTGGACCCCCAAAACGTGCAGGTTTCCAGGTTTGGCCCCCAAAATGTGCAAACCTGCACGTTTGGGAGGGTCCAAACCTGCAAACGTGCACGTTTTGGGGGTCCAAACCTGGACCTGCACGTTTTTCGGGTCCAAACTTGGAAACCTGCACGTTTTAAGGGGCTCAAACCTGGAAACGTCAACGTTTTGGGGGGGTCCAAACCTGGAAGCCTGCACGTTTGGGGCGTCCAAACCTGGAATTCTGCACGTTTTGGGGGGTCCATACCTGGAAATGTCAACGTTTTGGGGGGTTGAAAGCTGGAAACCTGCACGTTTTGGCGGGTTCAAACCTGGAAACCTGCACGTTTGGAAACCTGCACGTTTGGGGGGGCCCAAGCCTGGAAACCTGGAAACCTGCACGTTTAGGGGGTCCAAACCTGGAAACCTGCACGTTTTGGGAGGTCCAAACCTGGAAACCTGCACGTTTGGGGGGTCCAAACCTGGAAATCTGCACGTTTTGGGAGGTCCAAACCTGGAAACCTGCCCTGCGTACCCCGAATTAGTAGAAAGGTCAGGTGATGGGAATCATTTTTCTGGCCCCCGAGACCATGCAATATAGGTATTTAAGGACCTCGAAACCTCGACAAAACCTCTTCACTCCAATCGTGACAGAAATGTTTGGGCTCTGTGCGCATCTCCAATGACGAGTTTCAAGGGGCCAAAACTTGATTCTAGGCCCTGAAAATCCGGATAGAACCATGATATCTTCAAGCCTTGCACCTCCAAGACCCTTCAATTTTGGAGGGTTAGCCGAGAACCGAGTCATGTTTTTGCGACAGTTTGATTGTTTCAAAACAAGTTTGGAGGGACCCAAACCTTTCAGTATCATGCTCTATTTGACTTGGGCTCCTGGCCGAAACCGGTTCGCTGTCGAAACGGTTCCGGTTTTCGGTTCGCTTGCGGTTCGCGGTTCCTACGGTTCGTGTTTGCTGGCCGGTTTTGGCGGTTCGGTTCGTGGCGGTTCGGTTCGTGCGGTTCCGGTTCGGTTCCAGAACCTTCCTGTAGTTATCGTAGCAGTAGTAGCATTAATGACCGTAAGTTGTGTTTATGGGTGTGCCAGACCAGCCAGACCTCCCCAGGTTGTTGTGGAAGAGCTGCGGCAGCTTTCGTTCGACCAGGCCCAAGCAGATGTCGAGGCACAGGGTGGCCCTGCAACTCGTTTGTGCCACGGTGTAGCTCTTGAGCCTGGTTCTGTCACGGTGTTTCCAGTTTGTTCATGCTGATTGCGTCCCAGCCGCAGCTTGCAGCCGAACTTGACCGGTATTTTCACATGCCAAGCGCAGCAGAAATGTCAGCTTTGATGGGGCTGGAATTGCTGCGCGTTTCGTGCGGCATGTCCTTCGTGTTGCGTCGGAGCAGAAGATCTTGGACATGGAGCCACGAAAGACAAGTAAAGAAGCTTTCTGGAAATGTGCGCGCGGGCGGCCAGGGTAGGCCTTCTTTCCCTCCGTTCCTGATCTGGAAATGCTGCCGACAAGACTTGAAAGGTTAGAAACAACATGTCCCAGCCTCCCAGACAACACTAGAGTCTCTAGAGCTCAGATATCCAAGCTCACAAATGAGACTAGCCGAAAGCCTGTTGACAGCCTGAGAAGCCTTTGCGACCAGGACCCTGCGTCAGGTTGCTTGGAAGATCTGGGCCCTGAGCTGCCGGGCTGATTGAGGAAAGTCCATAGGTGAGCTTAACTTTGCGCGTCGGCGTTCGCTGGACACAGGGCCAGCTTAACAAGCTTGATGGGGCCATGTCAGGAAGGTGTTGAGTTAGCTTGAACGAAGTATTCGGATGTGCAAGGCGCCTTTCATGTTCTTGAACCTGTTGACCTGATTGCAAGGTTGATGCGCTGTGTAGGCAGCTATCTCGGAGCTGCTCGGCTGCATAAGCTCGGGACTTGTGGATGTGCAACCTGTTTTGGCATTTGGGGAAGCGAGTGACTTCCAGCACCGGGAGCTGGAAGTCACAGAGGCAGGCTTGATCAGGCTTGGTTGTGTGCCAGAACACTGCATAGACGAAATGTCCGCGTCTGCCTCGGATTCTGTCAGGTTTCGCCGTTTTGCTATTACCGCGCTGCGTGCCGATTGAACGCAGAGCCGAAGGCAGAAGCTTCTTTCGTTCTGTAGCGTGCTTGAAATGCAAGGAGGGGGGTCGGAGAAACCAAGCTGCCAGGAACTTGTGGCCCACTGGGCTGGTCTGGTGAAGCCAGACAGGCCCAACGTTTGCCCTTCATGTTGTATGCCGTCCCAGTCCAGCCACGCTCAGGACTGAAGTGTATATGCTTGCAGCCTGCCCACCAGAAGATCTGGAGCAGCGCCTTCTTCTTTTTGATGTTCACGTTCGTGAGGGTTACAAAGGTCAGGCTGACTTGTGAGTTCACGAAGATGCTAGGAAAGTTTCATGGATTTTTCCGATGTTTTACATCCATGCATGGCTGCCTGGCAGGCCTGCACTGCTTGTTTGAGACGAATCTGTCGTACTGGTGGAAGATGCACCCGGATGCCTATGTGGACGTGCTGTCGAGCTTGAGGAAGCACAGGGCAGCAAACCCAGAGCTGCGGGGTTTGGTTGCCGGTCTTGCAGCCAGGCTCTTACGCCACGGGCCAGACAGGCGTGCTCGACACTTTCTTCTCCGAGATGTTTTGGACTTGCTCCGATCACCTGATTTGGAGGATCAGTTCCGTGCAATGGATACTTTGAGGACCTCAGCAGCCGGCTTGGGCCGGTTCACGAGCAAGTTCAAGGCAGCTTTGAATGCGATATTGGCTCAGAAGGCCCGCAGAACAGTGGCACACAGTCAAGCCTTAAAGGCTTTCCAAAGGCTGGACGACCTGTCCTCTCATCGCTCACTTCCGCAAGCACCACGCTCTCTTTAGCTGCGATGTTGAGCGCACTGTGTACATGTACAAGGCGGTCCCAGAGCTTCATGGCGCGATTAACGATGGCAAGCACAGATGGATCTGACGCTCTGGATCTCATTCTCTGTAGCGGTTGTGGGGCGAACCATTTCCGCTTCAGGAAGCTGGTGGCTCCGAGCGGTGTTCCAGCTTGGACAAGTCCGTTTCGGTCCCCGTACGATGCGGCCTTTGCGGGTGCGGACGTGGATGATATGGACTCCAAATGACTCCAAATACCCAAGCCTGCCTGCTGTAGTGAAGTCGACAGAGGCTCGCAGCTGGCCTGCAGCGTTGAGACGGTGGAGTGAAACAAGCCAAGGTGCTGCTTTCATGCGCTTGCTCCAGGTATGTACTAGCGTGTTCTTGCATCTGAGGGATTGCGTTGCGGGGGTGTGCCCTTCATGCGTTCTCCCTGTTGCACTTGTTTGTGGAGACGGCGCCTCTAAGAGGCCGTGCGAGTAACCGCAATTTCTGGTGCTCGGGGTGGGGGGCTGGGGGGGGGGGGGGGGGGGGGGGGGGGGGGTAATCACGTGACTTGGGACTGCACACCTGCAACTCCAAAGCCTGAACCCCTAATCCCCAAAGGCCTAAACCCTTGCTGTTTAATTCGGGGTTTATAAGCAAAACGCGCCCGCGCCTTGGCGAGAGCAATTTCAAGCAAAAAATGTGTCTGAAACTTCAAAACAAGACCCCCTGGAAAAACACACACACACCAAACAAACGATCCTTAAACCCAAAAGAACTGTCCAAGCAGTGCAAACCCAAATCCTGAAACCTGAACCCTAAACTTTGAACCTTGAACCCTGAAGAAGCATCAACTTGAGGCCACTTTCAGGATCCGGTGCACAAGTCTGTTGGGTTACAACCAAAGCACAATTCCAGAAAATCATGCCTGCGCTGTGGCGAGAGCACTATTTCGAACCTGAACTGCCGGAGCCATAACGCAGAAAAAACTTCCCGAACCGAAAATCGCCATTTGAAAGTTCAACATGGGGAATGAGCAAAACGTGCCCGCGCCTAGGCGAGAGCGCAAATTCGAGCAAAAAACGCGTCCAAAACTTAGCTGCGGTGATCACGATTTCAGCCCACGACGCGAAAAATGTAAACACAGAATGTGTTCAGCCACACGGCCTCTTACGGGCGCCGCCACCTTGTTTGTGCCAGCACCACCACTACCACTCCCACTGCCACTAGCACGAGCACAAGCACGAGCGCAAGCACGAGCACGAGCACGCGCGCAAGCGCACACGCGCGCACACACAAGCTAGGTACAGACCGCAACTCAGCTTGGCCAGGTGCAGCTTGAACCTTTGGTGATGTAGAGATGATGTATAGGTGATGAAAAGGTGACGTATAGTACAGGTGATGTATTGTTTAGGTGATGCCGGTGACGCATTCAAGTTGGTGTGTAGGTCTGCGTAGCCGCGACTCAGCAACTCTCTTGTCTGCGAAAAGAAGGCCAGTCTTGAGAAGGGCCACTACTGCCTCAGAAGTTGCGGGGCACTCTGGAATCATGCTCATAGAATGGGAAGGTGCAGCGATTAGTTTTTGGACAGTCCACTTGTGTGACATGCACGTAGATGCACGTAGCGTGGACGGGGTGCAGCAAACAGGAGCCCACAAACGTTGAAGACCCGTGGCCCAGCCAAGTCCCAATCGTCGCGATCCCAAAGGCGCAAGATTTGTGTGAGGCATACAGACTATTGCAGACTACATGTACGAGTGCACGCTTGCCAAAGGCGTGTTGCACAGGAAACCAGTATGTAGCGAGGGTTCTGGGATTTGGGTTCCAGGTAGAGTTTATCCGGTAAGCAAAGAAAGCATGCATCATGACCATCAGCTGTCGCGCCTTGGTTGAGCCGCAGCCTTCCCCCCCGCTCACTGACCGAAAGAGCGACACGAAGAAGGTGATGCCAACTCAGAGACAGCCAAGACCAAGACTGTGATGTCTCGGATGTGAAGGAGAGCCTGGCACGTCAGCCTCGTCAAGCTAAAGCAAGAGCAGCCAAAGCTGCCGACCTGGAAACCCGGGACAACGGTCCTGCAACGGGGCAAGTCGCTGCTCAACCGATTCCCAATTTCCGGAATGAGAATCACGGGAATCCTGCATACACACGCACACAGAAGTATTCAAAAGCCGTTCCATGACATAAACAAGGAGTTGTTGAATGACCAGTTATGAGAATTTATTTCAGCAAGGTTTGGAGACCAGGACTCCCGGCTTGTGTTCGCCGGCGTGGCCTTCTTGGCTATCTGTCCAAGCCCTCAACTTCCCGGAAGATTCCGCCGAAGTTGCGTCTGAAGGATGATGTACCCTAAACCTTATAGCCCTCGACCCTCTATACATGCAAAGGTAATGCTTGAGCAAACCCTATGAACAATGCGTTTCGGGTGTCGGTCCTTCAGCAACCACTGCGGAAGATGTTTGCTGGCATGCTTAGGCGAAGCGTTCCTTGAGGATTCTCACAAGCAAATTCGCTGCGTGGCACTTTGTGCACATTGACCTCAGAGTTGCAAAACTCACTTGACTTCTTGTTGCGCTGTCTTCCTGCTGCCTGCTGCCGTCACCATGGAGCATCCACCGCGCCTTGAGGCGCATCTCGTGAGTTCTTTATGCGCTCATTGTCGCTCTCGAGCCGCAGGTCCGAGTGCAGGTGTATCTGCTTGCCTTGTGGCTCCCGTTCCTATTCCACTTGGCCTTGGAGCTGGATGGTTGGCCAAGAATTCCACGTTCGTATGTGGCAGTAGAACTAGAGAACACTTCCGCGTGTCAAGGCGAAGAGTGGTCATATGGACATCAAGGCGTGTGCATGAATCAGCCCGGTCAAGATCCCGCTGCTTGGCTTTACCTTGTGACATGCTCCCGTTTAAGACCGTCCTTTCTGGCCAGCGTTTGCCTGTGTCCTGGATGGCATGATGTTTATCGCATGAAGGTTTAGCATCGCGTGCAGTCTTTGTTCTCGTTGTGCATGTTAGTGGTATGGGGAAGCCGTGGGGGCCGCCGTTTCTGGGTGCCTTTGGGAAGTGGAAACTGCTGCGTGCCCAGAACTTCCTCGGTCTGTGGCTCTGCGGCATTCCTGTGGGGCGGGCCACGCGGAACTCCTTTGAGAGCGCAGTGGAGGAGCCGTTCGGATTTGCAGTCTGCTGCTGCACATTAGCAAGTTGTTGCGATCAGCGGTTAGTTTGACAATTTCGTTGAACTTGGTGACAAGTCAATCTGGGACCATTATTGTTGGACTTGTGTATGTTCCATGAGAATCAGAAGCCAGGGTGGGTGAAGACCTTTGCCGACGCAAACAAGAGCATGTTCGAAACTGCACGCGACAAGATGCAAGACCAAGGGTTCCATGCTCAGTCACATTCGTGCGCTGGACTTGCAGCGTTTACAGCTCCGCGCTGCGTGATTGCGCAATGGCATATTTCTCCAATGCTAGCAACTGATGGCTTCCTTTTTTGCTAAACGATACTGTCAACCTGGTACAAGTACTGCTATTGAAAGCAGCGAGCGCTAGATCAGTTAGCAAGAATGCGCTGCACGCCCACAGAATTGCATTGTCTTGTGTCGCACGGCCGTGACGGCTTTCATGATGGACACGATGCTGCTACGTTGGATAGGACCGCCGTTTTATGAGAATGTGTTCTCATGGCCGCATGGTTTCATATGGTTTGATGATGTGCGAACCCGCCAGGAGGAGACTGTGGTAAGGCAGAGCGCGAGCTGGCTCATCCAAGCGATTGGATCGATGCAAATTCCTGGCCTGGCTTTGGCAATAACTTTGAGTGGGTGGCTTTCCGTATTTTGTCGAGGCCCAACACAACTTGCGCCGTACGGAGCGACTTGCAACCCCGATCCGATGAGGCGCAGGCGGCTGTCCGTTGTAGTTGCGTCGGCAAGTTCACTACGTACTGCCAACCGTCTGCAGGCAATTAGCCTTGAGGACATGGAGCCATGGATGGGCGCTTTGTGGAAGCCCCTCGTGCTGCATAGGGTTCAAGCGCAGCCTAGCTTTCGAGCTCTGAAGCTTACGCGTGACTTACAAGAGAGGCTCTGCGAGACTAGCTCTGCGAGTTCGCTTCAGGTGTCCTCGCAGCCCTGATGCTACAAGCAACTCGCCCTCGCAGGATGATTGGGGGGCACATGCAAATCAGCCGGTTAAATGTCCGGGCACGTGACAGGACTTGGGCCAAGACGAGTTGGCCTTCCAGTTGGAGCGCTTGCGCAGCAGCTGCAGAAACTCGGAGGAGTCTGCGTGCCTTCACCTAATACGTCTTAAGACTGTAGATCCTGTATAGATCCTGTAGATGTGACTTCCCAGCTGACTTCTTCCAGGACTCCCGAGATTTCAGGGAGGTCGACGTTGAGCCGTGGATGTGGCTGTACTTCCAAAGGCATCCAGCCAGGGGCAGCCTGGGGCAGCCAACTCACACGTTTCTTGGGCATGACAATCATGACACGTCGCAGGTCAAGGGCGGAAGCGCTGGTGGTTCCTACGGGAGCCGCAGCGCTTCAGTCGAGCAGCCTGAGCCTGAGCACTGCAAGTGGAATTGCGCAAGCAGGCGCGTCTCAGTGCTTGACGGAATGCCTGTCATTGCAACCTTTGCCGTGAGACCAAAGCCTACTGCCGGCCTCTACGCCCTTGGCCTCTACGTGCACGCAGTCGAGAACTTGTTCATCGCAGGACCACGTTGCTATCAGGGTGCCTCAGGGCATGAAGACCATGTCTGGCCATGTGTGCAAGACTTGGAACTTTATGGAGGCATCCGAGGATGGCTCTGACAGTGGATCCTTTTCAGCGTCGCATCCGCGCTCGCCTGTGCGGGGACTCTGGGAAGTGGCCCGGCTTAAGCTGCCCTGGCGAGGCGTCGCTGTCAAGCAGGCCATATGGTGATTTCCCTAAACTGTGGTAACAAGGGACGCTGATTTTGAGCGCTGACCATGTGTGTTTCATGCCTTCTGCGGAATGAGCATGAGCTGTCACGCCTTTGCACCAAGCCACGGCATTGGCCTTAGGTGTGGAGCTGGGCTGATCAGTTCGCCTGTTGTCAGGCAGGGTGGCAGGGATGCGGCGTTTTTTTTCCATCAGCTTTGAACACAGACCCTGCAACGGAGCCCGCCAGAAAGTAGATATACTGGAAACTGGGGTCGCTTTTCTTTACAAACGCGCCATGCGCACCATCCTTTGCCGGAAACTGTTGCGCCAAATCTTGTGCACCGTCTAGAACGGTCAATGCTTGTTTCGGGATGGCCGTGGAAGGAGCCGGCTACAGATGAGGCAGAGGCCAGGAATCAGGATTTCTCCTTGAGATGTGTGAGAGACAAGGGGTCCAGGGGTGTAGGGTTCGAACGGCGGGTCTTTTCAGGACACCTGGAAGATGGCGGAATCAAGGCAGGTGATGGGCACAGCCTCTGGCGAGCTCCTGAGCGCTCGGAAGACGCGGCCTCTGCACCTGCAGTATGCTGGACAGTATGCTGCAGTTTTCTCGGCACTCAAAGGTGTCTTCTATGACGGTCTGCAGTCGGTGCTGGACTTTGTGACAGGCAGGCTTCAGGCAGGGAGTGCGATGCACTACGTAATTTATGACTCTGATTAGATGAATCATTCTGCTGTTCTTATTACTTATTATTGCTGCCGTTGTTGTACTACTTTACTGGGTTAGCGCCGCTTCTCATTCAAGCCTTCAGCCTTGTGACGCTTTGTTGCCCCGCTCAGGATTGCAGTCGTGCTGCTTGGGAGGAGGCTGATGAGGTTTCGTGCGAGCTGAATAGTCAAACCGGTAGAAGTGATAGCATATAGTTATCGTAACAGTAGTAGCATTAATGACCGTAAGTTGTGTTTAAGGGTGTGCCAGACCAGCCAGACCTCCCCAGGTTGTTGTGGAAGAGCTGCGGCAGCTTTCGTTCGACCAGGCCCAAGCAGATGTCGAGGCACAGGGTGGCCCTGCAACTCGTCGGTTTGTTCATGCTGATTGCGTCCCAGCCGCAGCCTGCAGCCGAACTTGACCGGTATTTTCACATGGCAAGCACAGCAGAAATGTCAGCTTTGATGGGGCTGGAATTGCTGCGCGTTTCGTGCGGCACGTCCTTCGTGTTGCGTCGGAGCAGAAGATCTTGGACATGGAGCCACGAAAGACAAGTAAAGAAGCTTTCTGGAAATGTGCGCGCGGGCGGCCAGGGTAGGCCTTCTTTCCCTCCGTTCCTGATCTGGAAATTCTGCCGACAAGACTTGAAAGGTTAGAAACAACATGTCCCAGCCTCCCAGACAACACTAGAGTCTCTAGAGCTCAGATATCCAAGCTCACAAATGAGACTAGCCGAAAGCCTGTTGACAGCCTGAGAAGCCTTTGCGACCAGGACCCTGCGTCAGGTTGCTTGGAAGATCTGGGCCCTGAGCTGCCGGGCTGATTGAGGAAAGTCCATAGGTGAGCTTAACTTTGCGCGTCGGCGTTCGCTGGACACAGGGCCAGCTTAACAAGCTTGATGGGGCCATGTCAGGAAGGTGTTCAGTTAGCTTGAACGAAGTATTCGGATGTGCAAGGCGCCTTTCATGTTCTTGAACCTGTTGACCTGATTGCAAGGTTGATGCGCTGTGTAGGCAGCTATCTCGGAGCTGCTCGGCTGCATAAGCTCGGGACTTGTGGATGTGCAACCTGTTTTGGCATTTGGGGAAGCGAGTGACTTCCAGCACCGGGAGCTGGAAGTCACAGAGGCAGGCTTGATCAGGCTTGGTTGTGTGCCAGAACACTGCATAGACGAAATGTCCGCGTCTGC
The DNA here is from genome assembly GCA_905221605.1 of Symbiodinium natans. Lineage (NCBI taxonomy): Eukaryota > Dinophyceae > Suessiales > Symbiodiniaceae > Symbiodinium > Symbiodinium natans. The sequence continues at coordinate 240,898 of CAJNDS010002339.1, forward strand.
CTCGGATTCTGTCAGGTTTCCCCGTTTTGCTATTACCGCGCTGCGTGCCGATTGAACGCAGAGCCGAAGGCAGAAGCTTCTTTCGTTCTGTAGCGTGCTTGAAATGCAAGGAGGGGGGTCGGAGAAACCAAGCTGCCAGGAACTTGTGGCCCACTGGGCTGGTCTGGTGAAGCCAGACAGGCCCAACGTTTGCCCTTCATGTTGTATGCCGTCCCAGTCCGGCCACGCTCCCACGCTCAGGACTGAAGTGTATATGCTTGCAGCCTGCCCACCAGAAGATCTGGAGCAACGCCTTCTTCTTTTTGATGTTCACGTTCGTGAGGGTTACAAAGGTCAGGCTGACTTGTGAGTTCACGAAGATGCTAGGAAAGTTTCATGGATTTTTCCGATGTTTTACATCCATGCATGGCTGCCTGGCAGGCCTGCACTGCTTGTTTGAGACGAATCTGTCGTACTGGTGGAAGATGCACCCGGATGCCTATGTGGACGTGCTGTCGAGCTTGAGGAAGCACAGGGCAGCAAACCCAGAGCTGCGGGGTTTGGTTGCCGGTCTTGCAGCCAGGCTCTTACGCCACGGGCCAGACAGGCGTGCTCGACACTTTCTTCTCCGAGATGTTTTGGACTTGCTCCGATCACCTGATTTGGAGGATCAGTTCCGTGCAATGGATACTTTGAGGACCTCAGCAGCCGGCTTGGGCCGGTTCACGAGCAAGTTCAAGGCAGCTTTGAATGCGATATTGGCTCAGAAGGCCCGCAGAACAGTGGCACACAGTCAAGCCTTAAAGGCTTTCCAAAGGCTGGACGACCTGTCCTCTCATCGCTCACTTCCGCAAGCACCACGCTCTCTTTAGCTGCGATGTTGAGCGCGCTGTGTACATGTACAAGGCGGTCCCAGAGCTTCATGGCGCGATTAACGATGGCAAGCACAGATGGATCTGACGCTCTGGATCTCATTCTCTGTAGCGGTTGTGGGGCGAACCATTTCCGCTTCAGGAAGCTGGTGGCTCCGAGCGGTGTTCCAGCTTGGACAAGTCCGTTTCGGTCCCCGTACGATGCGGCCTTTGCGGGTGCGGACGTGGATGATATGGACTCCAAATGACTCCAAATACCCAAGCCTGCCTGCTGTAGTGAAGTCGACAGAGGCTCGCAGCTGGCCTGCAGCGTTGAGACGGTGGAGCGAAACAAGCCAAGGTGCTGCTTTCATGCGCTTGCTCCAGGTATGTACTAGCGTGTTCTTGCATCTGAGGGATTGCGTTGCGGGGGTGTGCCCTTCATGCGTTCTCCCTGTTGCACTTGTTTGTGGAGACGGCGCCTCTAAGAGGCCGTGCGAGTAACCACAATTTCTGGTGCTCGGGGTGGGGGGCTGGGGGGGGGGGGGGGGGGGGGGGGGGGGTAATCACGTGACTTGGGACTGCACACCTGCAACTCCAAAGCCTGAACCCCTAATCCCCAAAGGCCTAAACCCTTGCTGTTTAATTCGGGGTTTATAAGCAAAACGCGCCCGCGCCTTGGCGAGAGCAATTTCAAGCAAAAAATGTGTCTGAAACTTCAAAACAAGACCCCCTGGAAAAACACACACACACCAAACAAACGATCCTTAAACCCAAAAGAACTGTCCAAGCAGTGCAAACCCAAATCCTGAAACCTGAACCCTAAACTTTGAACCTTGAACCCTGAAGAAGCATCAACTTGAGGCCACTTTCAGGATCCGGTGCACAAGTCTGTTGGGTTACAACCAAAGCACAATTCCAGAAAATCATGCCTGCGCTGTGGCGAGAGCACTATTTCGAACCTGAACTGCCGGAGCCATAACGCAGAAAAAACTTCCCGAACCGAAAATCGCCATTTGAAAGTTCAACATGGGGAATGAGCAAAACGTGCCCGCGCCTAGACGAGAGCGCAAATTCGAGCAAAAAACGCGTCCAAAACTTAGCTGCGGTGATCACGAATATGTGTGTTTTACTTGGGTTTTCAGCCCACGACGCGAAAAATGTAAACACAGAATGTGTTCAGCCACACGGCCTCTTACGGGCGCCGCCACCTTGTTTGTGCCAGCACCACCACTACCACTCCCACTGCCACTAGCACGAGCACAAGCACGAGCGCAAGCACGAGCACGAGCACTACTAGTTAAGCCGCTTGAGGCTTGGTATCTTACGAGTTGCCGGTTCGGCTGTGGTTTTCCAAAGGGGGTTGGGGGCGCGTCCGGCTGGTATCGAGACCTTGCACATCCCTGCGTGCTCGCACGGGCACTCAGCCGGAACCGTCCGAAACACATCTCCCCAAGATTCCTAGATCCCAAGTTCCTTATCCCCAAGCCCTGAATCGTGATTGTAGAGGAATTTCGAAACTTTCACATCTTGCCACTGGTAGAGGTGAGCCACGGTTCGTGTTTAGGGCTTAGCTTCGGTTTAGCAACAGCACCTGTAGCCTGTGGTCTCATTCGGGGTTCACAGCTGGGTTTAGGGTTTGCCACGTGCAGCCTGATCCCAGTGATCGGTTCCAGTGGGAGGAATAGGCGGAATAGTCTCGGAATAGTATGTGTAGGTGATGTATGCAGGTGATGAGAAGATAGGTGGTGCATTCATAGGTGTGTTTAGCTCTGCGCAGCTGCGGCTCAGTGCCTCTCCTGCAAAGTGCATGACTGAGCCTTGATTTTTGTAGCCTCCCAAATAAAACCTTAACAGAGAGGGGAGAGGATGGGAGAGCTGCAAGAGACGAGAGGGCGAACTCGCACGGGCTGGCTCGCAGAAGAGCATGACTAGAGCCTGTCAGGGGGGGCAATTTAGAAAGGGTCGAGAGCGGACTTTGCTCTGAGCATCGCTCCGCGATCTTTGGAGCTACATTTTCAGCCGGTTTTTACTCTCAGTGCAACACCAGTTGGCGAAAACAGGAGCAGATTAAGATTTGATCATGTGTTGTCAGTGAGTCAGAGTGTTGTGATAATATGTGTTCAGGTGGATCTTGGGAAGGTCCAGCAGCAGAGCAGGTTAAGTGCAATGATTTGTTTTGCAGTGACTCAGACAGTGACTCCACGGTGAGCTCCTTTTAGTGCGCTGGCAATGGGCTTCGCCGACTTGCTCCATGGCGGCTGCAACCACGGTGAACCAGCTGAGCCTCGAGTCACTTTGCTCAGCAAGACTTAATGTAACACTTCATTCAACACTTCATGCAAGACGATTTCCATGCATTGCAAGGCTCTCTCTTCTCTCTCTTCTACCTCTTGCATCATCTTGCTCCGAGGTATTCCTTCGGCGAGCTCCAGCAGGCCTTTCCCTTGTGGGCGTGCGCGATGACATAATGACAGCTGGGCGGCAAAGCATGCTTGCTGAGGCCACCCATGACTTCTGCGACAGCCTGCGCCTAGGCCTCCGCCTTGCACGAAGCATCTAGGTGATATACTCGACGACAGTATAGACCATATATAGGACTAGAGATTAAACATTGAGCACTAGATCAAACATTGAGCACTAGAGGCCCCAAGATGTGCCCACGTCTTTTCTCGGCGTCTGAGTGTGTGTGTGTGTGTGTGTGTTTGTGTCTGTGTGTGTGTGTGTGTGTTTGCTGGGGCCAGCGAAGGAAGGGCATCCCTCGCTTGGAGCTTTCAGTTTCGGTTACTGAGCTGCAAAGTGCCTAAAAGCGGTTTGCCATTGCACATGCGAACATCCATGTATCAAAGGGCGCCAGGTGAAGCTCGTGCACCTAACGTGTGTGACGACGGCCAGCGGACGATTCATCACCATACGCTAACTCGGGTCATGACGAACGGGAGCCAGGCACAAAAGTGGCGCTGGAGGAACCTGAACACCCGCACTTGAGCCCTTGTCCGCGTCAGAGGGTGTTTGCGCAAGAGAAGGCGGCGGACGAGCTGGGAATTGTGTGTACCGCGTCGCCTGCAACGGGCCATGGCTACAACCTTTTCGGGGCTTTCCCGTGACATGACTTCACGTTCCATGGGAAGCAATGCCCAGAATTTCGATCAGTCTTTCGTAGGTATGGGGGCATGGGCATTGGATGGCTTCTCATGTCTGCACTGCGTTGCAAGGACCCCAGAGCCAGGCCAAGTGAATTCGCGGCGTCCCATCGGGTATCGCGTATCGCTGAAGCTTCAATTGTCAGAACACGGAGAAGTCAGAAAGCAAGCAAGCACCGTCACCTTTTGTGTCCCTTTTTTGCTACTCGTCTCGCGCTTCAGCTCGGACGCCGAAAAGCCTAAAAACCCGCGTTTCTCTTTTTTCTCCTGCTCACGCTTTGCTAGCCGGGACCTGGCAGGCTATGGCTCCTTTGGGGGCGTCTTCCGAGGCATCCAGAAGGATGGCACGGAGGTAGCCATCAAGGCCCGTGCAAACACTGCAGTAGAGCAGAGGCAGAGCAGAGAGGGAGTCAGAGGGCTGCTCAACAGCGAACAACAGCGAATTCGAATCTATTAGAGCTTCTCCTCCCTCCCTTTGCATCGCTTCTCAGGTTTTGGATGTTGGCGACGAAGGCGGCTTTGAGGCCCCCAGGGCAAGTTTGTGTGAATGGGGCGTGCTGTGCTCTGCTGCGCAGCGCTGTGACTATCTGTGGCAGCATGCAAAGGGGGAGGGGAAGGGGGTTGAGGGGGGGGTGGGGGTGGGGGTTGCCTCTGGCGAAGCGCGAAGACTTGTCCACTCCCGCTTTCCCGCTTCAGGAGGAGGTGAGGGTGCTCAGCAAGTTTCGACATCCAAACCTGGTGATTCTCATGGGCTTTGCCCGCAACGGGTCGGGATTCCCAGAAATCACCAGGGATGCGAGAGATTTGAGCCGAGCTCGAGCACCGAAGAGACCTGAAAGGCTGCCCCTCAACACTTTCCGAAGGTCAGACATCCAAAAGAGAGTTGTTTTTTGATAGCCGAAGAGTTCGGCGCTTCGGTGCGAGGCCCCACCGGCTGCTCGTCTACGAGCACCTGGGGGGCGGTGACGTGTTCCGACGGCTCCAGCGGTGTGCTCAAGAGAACGTGCCCTCATTCTCAGGTCTGTCATGAAGAGAGATGATAAGAAAGAGAGATGAGAAGAAGAGGAAGGAGAGACCGAGCCCGCAAGCCCAGAAGAAAAAGAAGAACAAGACGAAGAAGAACAAGAAGAAGAAGACGAAGAAGAGGAGGAGGAGGAAGAAGAGAGAGAGAGAGTTAAAGAGACTCCAAAAGACGAGAGAGGAGGCGAGAACGCTAGAACAAGATTCAACGTGCAGCTGTGCTGTGCGGCGCACACAGGTACCGTTCACCTGGAAGGAGCGCATCGGCGTCGCCTACGACGCCTCCTGTGGCCAAGAACTCGGACTCAGCAGTCTGTGTCAGCATGTGCACTGAGTCAGAGTCAGGTGCCTTGATTCAGCCCTCCCCTTCACTTCACCAAGTTGCTGCTAGAAGAATCCCCCAGAGAACCCCCCCGTTTGCGCGCTGCTGGCACAGAGGCCTCTCGCACCTCCACAACTCCTCACCGAAGGCTCGCCGTTTTGTTAGGCCCATGCTGGACCCACGCTGCTTGCATCATCTTGCATCATCTTGCATCTGCTTGCCCTCGGTTTTTTCGCAAACGATCCAGAGCCACGCAGCGTTGGCCCAGTAAGGCTTGGGCCTCATTCGCAAGCTCCATGCAGCACCCGCAGCAAACACCGCACCCGACCTTGCATCCTTTCTTTCTTTCGTTCAGTCGTACTCTGCACAGTACTTGGCGGGGTGAGGGGGTGAAGGGGGGGGGAAAGTTGGGTGGGATTTTTCAGCAGAAGGAGTTCAGGTCAAGCAGCCAAGCAACGCTTCATGAGAGACGCAAGCAATAAAGACCAAAAGATGCAGAGTGAGGGCGGTGTAATTGCAGAGCTCTCTAAGCTTCGACCAAAAAAAAAGAACAGAAGCTGAGCGGAGAACCGAGTGAACCGCCCATGTCATGGCAGGTGTTCCATCGCGACATCAAGTGCCCCAACATCCTCTTGGCCCCTTGGGCTCCCCATTTCAGGGATGCGGAGCGAGCGCTGCGCACGAGAGCTTGAGACCCTCTGCCTACGTAACGAATCAATGTAACATCAGCAGTAAGAAGCAAAGAAGCTGTTTACAGCCCTTGCGTGCCTTGCGTGCCACCTTCGGCCGGAATGTGGGAAAGGGCGGTCTGGATCATGTTGGCCTCTCTCCTTGGGCCCCCCCGGCTCCCCCCCTGGCCCCGTTAGGCCCCATTGGCGGGTTCTGGAGAATGCGAGCCGAGGACCGCAATGGAACTGCCAAGATCGCAGATTTCGTGCCTTGGCGGAGAGCAGGTCCGTTCTCTGAAGGAGAGATAATTAGAGGGATAGGCGGATTCGGCCGGACTCAGGGGAGCTCAGAGGCATACGAGCCACAGAGAGCCAGGGAGAGAGACCAGAGAGTCTCACTGAGGGCTTGGCGTGCTGCTCCAACCACAAGGAGCAGAAGGTGAGCCAGGTGCTTTTCACCTTGACACGTGTGTGACGTGATATGTGTGTATATTGTGTGTGCTGTGTGTTGTGTGTGTGTGTGTGTGTGATGCGTTATGTGTGAGATATAAAATGTCCGGTCTCCCCCAAGACTTACCCTTCATACGTATTTCGTACCTTTTCTCTTCTTCTTTCATCGAAAGCTGTCTGTTGCGCCGTATTCGTCATCAGTAGGGTTGCTTCTGACGTAAACATCTTACATGCCAAGCTTGTGTGGAGGCCGCCGGGACGGTGGGCTACGCGTGCCCACACTACGTCAACCGGGGCGTGGTGACGGAGGGCAGCGAGGCTTCCCTCTCTGTTTGGTTTTCTTCTTCTTTGCTCACATCTCACATCCCAGAATATCCCAGGCCGAGAATCATCCTGAATAACTGCGGAGGTGTACTCCTTCGGCATTGTGCTCCTGGAGCTCCTGACCGCTGCTCAGCCAGCGTACTTGGCGCAGGCGCCCAGCAGCCATGCTCCGAGGCGTTGACAGGATCGGGCTGGGGCAGGGTGAAAAGCCCGGGGCCCGATTCGAAGGATCGAAGGACCCCTGTAGCCCTGCCTTGCGTTAATGAGCACTTGCAGTGTGTCAAGGGTCATGGAGGCAAGGGGAGAGGTGCCGTGGGAAGAGCTGGGAAGGGGGGCGGGGGTGGGCGGGAACACCTCACTTGAGCCTCTTCTTTGGGGGGCCCCCTCCCTCCTTCTTAGGGGCTACCGCCTTTGGAGCCCCCGCTTAAAGAAAGAGGCCCCGGATGGCAGCCAGCAGTACTGCTTCCTGGTCACGCGCATTGGCAACGACGTGCGCGTGGCGGTGCAGATGGCCGACCCGAAGGCGCCCTCTTCCCCGGCTCCTCTCGTCCTCGCTTTTTTTTTTTTTTTTTTTTGGGGGGTGTTCGAACGTATAAGAAGCCGGCTCGAATTATGCCCTGAGGTTTGCCCTCTCAGATGCTCTCTTGAGCTGTCTGCCGTGACTGCGCAGTGCTGTCGCATCGCTTGGGAGGCAAAGTTCCCTCCGGAGGTCGCTGCAGACTTCGCGGCGCTCGGGCTCCGCTGCACCGAATACCAAGAGGCGCGCCGCCCCCCCGAAGAAGCACAAAGCAGGACGCCCTGAGAACAGTTTGCCAACTTTTCCGAGAGTCGGACTCAGGAGTATCGCCCCTTTTTCAGGGAGGTCGTCACGATGCTCAGGAACCTCATCGCTTCTACGGAGGCCGGGCCCGCTGGGCCCCGCCATGAGGGGCGAGGACATGTTTGGATGCAGTGACAGCTCGGAGTGTCAGAGACTGTGCAGGCGCCGGCGCCGCCGCCCTGGCCGGCGCCCCAGGCGCCCCAGGCGCCGCAGGCACCGCAGACGCCGCAGCACCTCCGAGAGCTGCCGGGCTTCTCCCAGATAGCGCAGGCGCACGCCCACGCGCAGGCCCAGGCCCAGGCCGCCCAGCAAGCCGCGCAGGCTCAGGCCCAGGCTCAGGCGCAGCAGGCCGCCCAGGCCCAGGCTCAGGCCCAGGCTCAGGCTGCAGCACAGGCTGCAGCACAGTCAGCACAGTGCCAAGGCTACCAAGGTGTGCAAGGAATGGCAGGTTACCCAGGCTACCCCGCCCTCACAGGAAGCCAAGGCCTTCCTGGGGGGTACCAGGGCTTCAACACCATCAATCCGGACGAAGAGAGGAGGGTGCCGGTGCAGCGCCAAGCCTCCGTGCAGGAGGATCGCTTCCAAGGCGGGACTCGATATGCTCGCAACATCTCACCAAACGGTGCGCACCAAGCAGTTGATATAATGGATGAATGGGGTGCCTCACCCACGCCTCGTGCAGGCAATTCGGTGGCAAGCTCCATGCCGCCGAGTCCGAGCCGCGGCCTTCTTCCAATGACCTTCCTTGACATGATCACGAATGATAAAGAGAGGGAGAGGGAGAGGGAGAGGGAGAGAAACCGATGGAGGTGCGTAAGGTGCAACGTGCCCTGCCGCTTCAAGCCGATGTCTTCACAACGCTTCTTTCCTCCTCTTTCCTCCTCCTTTCCCCCTCGGCTTCCGACTGAGGCGCGCAGATGGCCATGCGGGCGACCTCGGCGCGGGCGCTGCTCTGGAGCCTGGAGCCGCCCGGCTTAGGGGCTTCGCAGAGGGGTCCCGCTAGGCCGGTTTGTTCCTACAAGCTTTGGGCTGGCAGGTGACTGCACTGTAAGGGTTGTGCAGCCGAAGCCGAGGTGTGTGAAGTCGGAGTGTGCGGGTGACCTCTCCTCCAAGCCCAAGGCGTGAAGAGAGGGAGAGAAGGGGAGAAGGGGAGAAGATGAAGTTGAAGAGACGAGAGGAAGAACGAGTGCCGTTTCGTGGCGCCAGCGCGGCAAGCTACCTTCCATTCTGTTCGCTCTTCCGCTCGGGGGCCACGTGTCAGGATCAAAGAATCCTGGTGCACTGGAGGGAAGTGGCCGGATCGCTGCAGCGCGGTGGCACTGGACACAGGGGACACATGTGCTCTAGACCTGAGTGCAGTGGTGCGCACCCATATGCCACACAGAATGTGCCCAGAAAGATGTGCGTTTTTAGCCAGGCCCATGTATCGTTTCGGGCGCCTTTTCCAAAGCGACTTCTGCCGGATGATGCTCCCAGCCCGAGGCCTCAGAGAGAATCCGCGACAGAGGGAGGTTCCCCGGCTTAAGCGCGAGCCCCCCCCCCCCCCGCCCTCCCAGTTTTGTCCAATGTTGTTTTGACGGTCTTCTCGCGCAGTAAGGACGAGCACTTCCACTCACAGGTCTCTCGTGAGCACTTCCAGATCTGGGCGGCGTTCTCAGACCCCCCGCCCCTCTTTCGATGTCCCACCTCCCTCTGATGAGCTCGCTGAGGCGGAGGAGTGGCCCGACGTGGGCTTCCAACTGCAGGGCCGGCCCTGCTCCTGCCCCTCGGTTGGACATCTGTGGGGGGGAGCATGGGCTGGTTACACAATGAGTTACACAATGAGTTACACAATTTGTTCTGCATATGGTTACACTGTTACACCATGCTCTCGCTCTCGCCCACTTCTTGCCTGCAGTCTTCCTCACGAACTACGGCACTGTCGGGACCATCGTGGATGGCCAAGTGCTGGACACCCGCGGGCAGCATGCCGTGCTCCATGACGGCCCGCCCGGTAGAGAGAGAGAGAGTGGGCGCAGAGTGAGCTGAGTGAGTGAGCTGAGTGAGTGAGCTGAGTGAGTGAGCTGAGAGCGAGTGATCTCTGAGAGAGAGAGCCTGAGCCGCGAGGGAGCCGCGTCGCCCTGCTGCGACGCGTCGTGGACAAGGGCAGGGAGTCCAAGGCAAGGGAAGCGCAGAAGGGAGGGAATGGAAGGGGATCAGAGCCGGAAGCGCAGCGGCCGCCAGCGTGAAGTTTAAGTGCCGAAGCGGAATCTCAAAGCCTCCGCACAGGGATGTTCTGACTCACGAGGGCTTTTCTGGTGCTTCTTTTGGTGCTGGTGCTGAAAAAGAAATAGCATGACAGATAATAAATAGCAGATCTGATACGAAAGACCGGAAGTTGCGCCGATTCTAGAGTGCGAAGCCCAGCTGCGCTCTCTTTGCTCTCTTTTTGCCACTGTGAACTAGGCAATTTGGCCCGTCAGGTGGAGTTCCTGGAGTTCAAGTTCCGTCTGGACGGGCCTGGAACTTGGTTTCCTTATAAAGGAGTTAGCCGACTTGTTGCGACTTTCCAGCTTTTTTCGTCGGCATGCTGGCTTGGTCTTGCAAACAGAGGCGCTCTGTGTTTAAAGCTTAGAGGGTCGTGGATGCGTGGATGTCGATTGTCTCCTCGCAAGGGGAGGGCACAGCGATAAATGGCAGCAGTAGCACAGCTTGTGCATCCAAGCCGCAGCCAAGATCTATCTTGATGGATGCAGATGCCATGGGCCTGAGCTGACATGGATGAGTTCTTCCATCCTGCTTTCCTGTTCGCCCGTATGCAGTTTCGCAAGCCCGCACAGCTCACTGAGGACATCTACCAGTCCCTGCCAGCCGCTCGAAGAACTTCGGGGACTCCGCCTGCTGGGGAAAAGCTGTGTCTACAAAGAGCCACAGGGTCTTAAGCCAACTCACCACACTTGATGTGCAGGAGCTGTGAGGCACCCTCATCGCCTTTGGCTGCAGGTCCGAGTCTTAAACTGCAGCACGCACTTTGAGCCCTCCTGCAGCGGGTGTTTTTCAGCGTGGCTTCGTGCGTTTCAGCTGCGTAGAGTTTTGCAAAAAACTTTTCGCTTGAGCTCGTTGTGTAGCTCGCAAAGGAAGAGCGCACGCGTCCTGCAACAACGACGGGGGATAGGTGATCGGCCATGGCCACTTCGCCGCTCCCGTCCGGGGTTTGGAATTTTTCCCTGTGTTTCGACCGCAACCTGTCGGGAGTTGTTGTAACCACGGATCCCCCAGCTTCCCGGAACATGGTTTTGGGAAAACTTCACGAGTCGACTCCCTTTGAGCCCATGCGACTTTTGAGAGATGCGATATGCGTTACGCGTAGCACTTGTTAAAATAATGCGGTCCTGCAGTCAACAGTGTTGGTCCGTGGGGCTGGCGTCTTGACTTCTCAAGCTTCGAGACTTGGACCTTGACGTATCATGCGGAAGGCCAAGGTAGCATCTTGGCCCGCATGACTCGACGATCATATCTGCAGAGCCCCCCCCCCCCCCCCCCCCCCCCCCCCCCCCGAAAGTCCGAAAGTCTCTTCTTTTGCGGCTGTTTGACTCTTTGCCTTCTCTGCATGTCCGGCTGGTTCCGCGGCCCGAAATCCCTCGAAGCCAGCACTTCAGTGATGCAGAGCTGTGCGATGTGAAAAGGCACAGCAGACCCCCAGAAGGTCAGAGAATGTTGGCCTGTTGCGAGTGAGAGCAGTGGAGATGGAATCATAAATGGCATCATGGAATCATAGAACCTGCGTTGCAGAGGCAAAGGCGCCCCAGAGATGGCGAGGCTGGGAGCCTTTGTGGCCTGGAATGGCCCTTGATCTCTGCCCTTTCCGGGCTGTGATTCCTAGGAAAGAGTCCGGAAGAGTCCAGGAAGTCCGGAGTCCGTTTTGCCCCAAAAGCTTAAGCTTTGAGTGGAGGTGCGGCGACGCGGTGCAGGGCGGGATATCTTTCGCGGGGCCTGATGTGGAGCCAGTCTTCATCCTCGAGGCACCATTTAGGAGGACTTGATGCAGCAGGGGGGGTGGGAGGGCAACTCTCAAAGGGCACAAGAGCGCAAGTCAAAACCTTGCAGTGCTCTTGCAGTGCTCTTGGAGTGCACGTTCTCTTCCTTTCCTTTTCTTTCGTGTAAGATTTTGCAATTCACAGCTCGTCAGTTGGGTGGCACGGCTCTCCGTGCCGGCGCCCGGCGCCCTAGGGCCCTAGGGGCCCACGGAGATCGAGAGAGAGAGAGAGAGAGAGAGCAGAAGCGAGAGAGAGAGAGAGAGAGAGCGAGGAGAGATGTGGGGCGGCTCCCCTTGGGGGGGGGGGGCCAAGTTGAGAGAGAGAGGAGAGATATGTGTGTGTGTGTTATCACGGTATGCTGCGAATCTTCTTTCTTGCCATTCTTCCGAGGTGCCCCGGGAGAACTTCCGCGTGCTCCATGGCCCCTCGGCCTCGGCGATCGCCTCGGCGCCTGCTTGCGAGGCGCGGCACGGGGGGGTGGGGGGTGTTTTTTTTGGGTTTAGGGTTTAGGGTCCAGGGTGAGTTCCTCAGAGAAGAGCTGGGCTTGGGACTCTGGGAAGTTTGGCGCTGCCCTTGGCGAAGGTCCCCTGCCCGCCCCTGGCGCTGGGGAGCCGGCTGCAGCCAGGCTTAGAAGTGTCTGACGTGAGTGTCGAGGAGATGGCACAAAAACCATAGAGAAAAAGTACAGTTTAGTATGATGTGGTTGTCATATAGAAAATTATGGTCTCGTGCTGTATAAGGTGTGCCGTGAACGTGCGCCTGTGCCAAGTTGTTGCCCTGAAAAAGCTCCCTCATGTCAGCACCCACGGGGCCTTGGCGTCTGCCCATGCATGTCCGTCCGCGCATGAAGACACGGTTCTGCGAACGGTCGGGTGCAGCGGAGGCTTTTGGAGCAGGATCCTGACAGATGATGCGCGTGCCCGGCCGGGTTGATTCAGCCGCTCTACCTCTATAGGGGAGGGACCATTGCAGTTCGTCTTTGTAGAGATCGCACAGAAGTCTGTAGCGTAGAGGCCGTCAATATCTTGAGCTGCTCGCCAAGACACCCTTGGCAGGAAGGATTTCTTGGCGGAGCAGCACCTCGACCTGCAGATCGAGGTCCGGCGCATTCGTCGTATCTGACGGTATATCCTGTCAATGCATACACCCACAGAGCAAGTGGCTGAAGCTTGTGCGTCACCATCCACCACCATGCCGGGCGGCACATCGTCATGGATCATGTTCGGCACCAGTTGAGTGCGGCACGACGTGAAGGAGGGCTCATATCACCTCATATCATCTCTTATCATCTCTTATCATCTCTTATCATCTCATATCAAGGTTGTGGTGAGTGGGCTTGTGTCCCTTTGGGGAGCCTCGCAGCAAGGAGGAGAGAATCTGAGTGTCAGGTGGACGAGAGGCTGGAGGGCCCGGAGCAGCGCCTCTTCTACCTGAGGAGAGTGCGAAGGGGGAGAAGGGGGAGAGTGCCAACCCCGTGCTCAGCTGCGACTCTGCTTTCAAGTGCAAGGTTTTTTGTCTGCAAGTGCGGGGGAGGAACCTCAGCGAGCTGTCGATGAAGGTGGAGGGCGCTCCGGAGGCGACGCGCGAAGCGCGAAGAGTCTTGCCTCTTTCTGGACTAGGTTCCGACGCCTTGAAACTTGAAACTCTCGGATGCTGCCATGCGCAGGGACATGACAGCGTCCGCTTTCCGATGGAGGTGCCCATGTTCTGTGTGTGCAATTGTGTGCAGGTGCACAATGTGCAATTGTGTGCAGGTGCAAAGGTCATTCCTGCATATTCCTGCTTAGGCTTACATGGGTTCGTTTAAAGACATGAATTGCTGGTGGCCACCCCTCCCTCACCTGCAGGCAGGTCCGTACAATTGTAAGCAGGATTATAACGCGCTTTCGGGTCGCAGGACGGCCGGTGGCAGCTGCACCACGGCGACACCGTCCTCTTGAACCTGCGCAAGGCCTCTCTCACAAGACCCCGGCGTTCCACTGTGTCTCCATACCACCCCTTGGCCGCATCCGCCCAGGGGAGCTCCATGTGGATGTGTTTCCGCGAGTTCGCGGCCAAGGCGCTAAAATCACGGGACACGTTTCTGCAACACCAGACCCCTCTTCTTGGTTGGAGTTTGTTAAAGCATTGTTTAAAACCTTTTGTCCCGTAGCACACATTGACGGTGGAGTGAATGCAAGCGCTCCTTGTTCTTTGCCAAGCGAAGGGCGGAATGCGGCAGCGAGTACTGAAGAACGTTCCCGGATGTGCCCCACATTCCCAGCTTATTTCCCTTGCCTTCTGCAATGCGCACCCTCCCCTGCCCTGCGAGGCACCGTCCCTGAGTGATGCCTAGGGGCAGCGATGGCCGACGAGCTGCAACATCCCGCTCCAGACCTGACGGAAAAGAAAGCTGCGACTCTTCCGTGCAGACGAGTGGAGGGCATGGTTGTTCAAGCACTTTGCAGTCTTGTGAGCGAGGATGCCAATCTTGTTGTATCTTGCTGTGTTGCCGCACATCCGAAGCTTCATCAGTCACCAGTCAGCACATCCTCTTTCCGGAAACTTGCTGCGCGCCGGCCTGATTAGAATCTGTCTTCGAGCCTACAAGACATGCCGCAGTGTGAAGCGTGTTTTTTGCCGTTGATCGTTGGCTTGGCTAAGGCCATGGGAGTGCAGGCTCTCATCGAGCTCTGGGAGGTGACATTGTCGGAGAGCGGCTTTCGCAAAAGAGCAGCAGAAGCATCAAGAGATAGAACGAAGCTGAATAGCAGGCGTGGCCCACTCGGCACAGGCAGGTGTGGACACTGGCGCCGATTTCAAGAGCATTATGAGATTAGCAACACCTCAGCACCTGTCGTGGAGTCAATGGCAATGGAAGCAGCTTGGCAGGTCACACACCTTCTGCCAACTTCAGCCTCGAACGGTATCACTCCCAGCTTTTCCTTTCTCAAGCTGTTGAGGCTACGCGAAGGCACTGATCATGACAGAGCTTGATTCTGAAGGCAAAATAGAGATGCTTGCCGACAGGAATTTGTGTGGACATCACGCACAACTTGGGATTCAGATTGCAACATCGGCGAAGTTTGACACAAATTCTGGGTTGGGTAAGTTGAGGCGGGCTGCCAACGCAAGTCCACTGGGCCACCTGTGGAGGCACGCAATTCTCGAGAATTCGTTTGGGCAGTCAGGGGCAAGCGAGCGCGGCACGTGTCAGAAGAGCATCTCTCATTCACTCTGTAGCGTTGCTACGTGAACTATCTTCGGAGCTTGGCAGTATGGTTACAACTGCTCTTCTTCATCTTCTTTGGCTCACACGGAGGGTCTCAATCGTCTCAGGTTAGGCCAACTGCGTGTTGTGGGGCGCTGCCATGGCTCTTCCTCTGAAGGCCGAAGCGGAAGCTGTTTGGTTGGGGCAGCCCCTTGCTCAGTGACTTCATGCGATGTGCACAGTGATGCAACTGATGCAACTGCAATCGTGTTTGCTTCCTGCTGGGGCGGGCGCAGGCGCCTTTCTGGAGACCAAGATCGACAGAAGGCGGCCACGTTCTCTTGTCGCCGACCTGGACCAAAGCTTTGGGTGTGCATCCTTGTGATACGTGGATGGGCTACTACATACGAAGGCACCGAGGCCGGCTCAAAGAAAGCTGCAAAGGAGTCAGCGGCGGCAAAGTTCTACGAAGACCCCGCCGCGCGAAGCCGCATCAAGCAACTGCGCTCCGAAGAAACGCGCAGTCAGATGAAGAAGCGCCATTTCATCCAAGGCAAAGGCAGAATGCCCAAGCAACACTTGGTGCAGTGATGTTTCATGAAGTTCCCCCATGGCGCCATGTCGCCTGCAAGATCCACACAGCCGTTGGACGTGCAAATGCTTCAGCCGAAAAATTGATGCCTGCTGCGATTGTGGAAAAACGCTTTCGTAGGCTCAACTAAGTTCACAAGAGCCATTAGTGCATGGCTTGCATGGACCTGTTAGTTGTGGGTTTATGTGTTCGGGGACATCGCCAGCGACATGTTGTGACATGTTGTGTAGAAGCAGTGCCCGCAGGCGGATGCCGAGGTCTTGGTGGAACAAGGCGTCAGCCCTGTGGTAGTACGAAGTCTACGAATAACAGTAACTAGCCGTAACATGTCGGCGTGCTGAAGACAGGTGGTGGCGCTTCGAGTTCGCCGGCGGCAACGCCAGGCCGTGTTTGTGACCAGTGAAGGCTGTAATCTACAGCGTTTCGTTGTTTGTCTGGGGTTGGATGGAGAACTGATGCAGCCATGCAGTGCAGAATGGTTTGCACACAGTGATATAAATCACATGGAGCCGTGTCAGTTTCGCGCAATGTTTGAAGTCAACGGGGTTCGCGTGGGAATGCAGGGGGGGGGGGGGGAGGGCAGTACACTCGCATAATTATGAACAACCCAAATGACGGTACGTAACTCCTAAAAGTCCCCTTCAAAGATCCACGGCGATGTTGATTGCATGTGCCACGAGTCCCTAGTCCACTCGATGCACGGGATTTCATGTGAAAGATGGGACCTCCTCTGGAAAGAAAGCGATATTTGCGCCAAGGTAGGTGCTTTTAAAGCGTAAAGCAACAGTTATGCGTTGTGGAGCAGCCAATGCAGGTGCAATGACCGAGGCTCTGACCGCGGCGGCAGCGCCAGTGCAACTGCCATGGAAGGCAATTGCAAGCGAGAGAGAGAGAGAGAGAGAGAGAGAGAGAGGGAGAGAGGGAGAGAGGGAGAGAGAGAGGGAGAGAGAGAGCGAGAGAGAGTCAGAGAGAGCGAGAGAGCAACCGATAGTGCACCCCCTGAACAGCGAGCATGGCAAGCATTCGTGAAGGGCGGCATTTTAACAGAATGCGGGCGAGTAGCCTATAAGCAATGCTGCGTCGCTTTAGTTGGCGCAGACGCGCCCCTAGTGCCGTTCCCGAGGAAGGACCGCAAGAGCCAAAAAGAGCTCGTCGCTATTCTGACTCGCTGCTGTGTTTCTTGTGGCAGGCGTCTGCTGTTGGCGATAACTTGTGTGGAGGCTGTGGCTCAGCGCGATTGCACTTGTCAGTGCAATCGACCTGGGCTACGCAAATTTGTTTGAAGTCTTGCACGCCTTCGTGCAACAGCTGCAGTGTCCCACATCACTTGGCTTGTGCCAGGCTGCAGCACAAAGTGGCCCCAACTTTTCGTTTGTCGCCCAGCCGCTGGTGGTCGGTCTGCCCTGCACCGCACTGCGCATGGTGGCGTAATGTCGCACAGCATGACAAACATGAAATTTCGAATTGAACCCAGCTTACCCCGCCATGCGGCATGCTTCGAGCGCTCAGAAGCAGAGTCATCTCTCAGGCAAATCTTGGAGACCTACTATCACAGAGCTGTGGCGTCATTGCCTGCGAGGCCAGTTTTGAATCTTGACCAGGTCTAGCTGTGAAGACGGGATGCAAGACGTGTCAAAGACAACGTAGGCCAATCTGGTAGGCTGAGAATGAGCTTCTTGTCATGGGTGCTGTAAGTTGTAATGAAGTTTGCTCCAGTTCGAGTTGTCAATCTCTCTTGCAGTGTTGAACTCCAAACGACTGTGTTGCGCACACCTCCGCTTCTTGCAGCACTTCGCCGGACTGGTTTCTTCGGCGTCCGGCAGAGCGCCCACTGGTGGAAGTCCGCTGCTGAAAGTGTACTGTGGGATGACTTGCTTGTGACCCATTTTTCGCTGTTGTTTTATGCGTTTGCTGCACTTGGCTTTCCCCTGAGGTCCTGACTCATCCGCGACCTGCGAGACCGCGCTGGGCAGACATCGTCGACGAAGGCCCCGGGCAACATTCTTGCAACAGTTTTCGAGCCTTCGGCTTATGTTACTGTCTGCTTCTAGCAGATGCCAGCGACGATGATGGTGCTGGGGTCTCTTTTGACGGCAGTGGGCCTGGGATTTGCCGTGCATGCTAGAAGGATCCATGCATTTGTCAAATTCGGCCCAGTGCGAGGTGACAACTCAGCTGGCGACGTCGATGCCCGAGAGGCATGTGGTTCCGTTCCGCGTCCTGGATCCTTTGTCTGCTAACTGAACATGCTTTTGCCGAGGCGGATGCTTTCGGATAGAAACGTAGCATGAAGTCATCCTCCAGATCTTGAGTGAAACAATCAGGTTGAACAAAATCTTCAACAGATTCTATTGACAATATCTGAGAAGCAGGTGCTCCCGCAGCCACTCCCGCAACCGCCAGCACAAGAAGGCTTGGGGAACGTGTGACACATTGCAGACCTGCTAGGTTACGCAGTTCAGGGTCCAGACTGCGTCTGCGGCGTAATCCAGGTGGGGTTGTGCGACGCCTTTTTCCAAGCAAAGGCCTGCCCGAAGCTGGGATTGTTTGAACCTGCAGCTCGCCGACTAGCCGATGTGCGCAAAACACGCTGATGCCTTTTCAGGCTTCGGTTTCCTGCAGCGCACCGGTCACGGTCACGGTTCCAGGCAAACCACAGATCAACGGAAACTTCTCGTCAACAGAGTGCTGGTGTAGGGTTTAAGGTTCAGGGTGTGGCTGATCTTTCGTTATCCTCTTGTTCTCTAGGGGTGCTCAAGCTTTTCGTTTCTGTGGCTGTTGTCAGGCACGACATTTTCTTCCACTTCTCGGACCTGAAGCCCCACATCAATTCCTGGGATCTTGCGGTGGGCGCCCGCGTAAGGTTCTGCTGGGAGGTGCCCGTCGATTTCTGTCGGTTTCGTTTTGCCTCTTTCGCGAAGTTCAGGAGCCAAGAGACAAAAAAAGACCAGGTGGGCGGGCTCGCCAGGTTCTGCTGGATCCAGTGACTTCGTGGCATTGGTGCTGCCATCTGCTCTTTTGTTTTTTTTGGCTAGGCGAATTAGCTCATGAGACTGTTGAGGGTCCGGTGAGGGCTCTAGTCTGACTGTACCAGAGATTCATTGAGCCCGGCGTGCTGTGAAGGTCCGCCTCATAGATTTCATGCCCTCTTGGTCAAGCTGTCTTGAGACATCCGCAACTGGCCGGCCCAACAGGCGATCTTGCAATAGCTTGAGATCAGATGAGTCAGATAAGGACTGGAAGCATGATGACGACGATCGGCGTAAAGACTGGAAGAAGGTTCGACAGTTTTCGGGTAAATGCCCAGCAATGCAAAGCACCGACATATTGACAATGTTGCATTCTGCTCAGGGAAGTGGTTCCTGCAGACGCAGAGGCAGTTGTAAGAGCGACTCCTATGACAAGGCTATTGTGCGACCTTTCGGTGCGCAGGTCCGTGCGGCCATACCCACTCCTCGCATGACAAATCTGCATCTCGTCGACTGAATGCGAAGCATCAGCGATGAACCAGCTCATCAGCTAAGCTGAGCCTCTGCAAGTGCGATTCGAACACTTAGTTTCTCCTGCCACTGCTCAGTGCAAAGCACAAGGGCCACGCCAGCTGTAAAAGCGGCTGTCATCGTACTGCGTCTACATGTTTCTCCGTCCGAACAGCTCGGATGCTAAGAAGCAGAACGTGAAAATTCAGTGGAAGTGAGGCGGACTTGAGCTGGGAACCCTTGGAAAAACTTTTCAGGTCGACACACAGGGTCCAGTATTCTGCCTGTGCCCTGGGCTGCTGACGTATCCACAAGCATGTCGGCGTTCTTTTCCGAAAAAGCACGGCTTGCTTCCAGCTGAGCAATGGGTTTCTTGGAGCCATGATTGATTCCCAGCGAAGCAGCCGCGGAAGGTGCGCTTCGAATGACATGCCACATGGTACGTGGGAAAGTTGTTGACCTTTGGTGTTGACGTCGCCTGGCCCGCAAAGTCACGGAGAAGAGTAGTGTTTCCAACATTGCTTGAGCTGGTGGCAGTCCTGTTCTCATCAAAGGCACCTTTACCGTAGGCACACCAGCAGTCGCGTGTTGTTGGGGTAGCACAGCCAGGCCGAGGCATCTTGAGGCGAACACCTGGAATTGCAACCCCCACGACTTGCAAGCAAGACAAGCCGAAGACCTGGCTTCTTGCGGTCAGGTCAGCTTGAGAAGCTGGGTCGAATTGGAGCAGTCCATCGCCCGCAGCCCCAGAGCACGTGTAGCACGTCACTTTGCAGGTTGCCAACAATGGGGGTTCCCGGCGTGTAGTTCTCTCTTAAGCATTTCAAGAGAACACTCCCCATTCAAGAGCTGCTTCTCTTATGAGCCCAAACCCGGAGTTCTGCTACAATGCTACACGATACTACCCTTCGAGGACAGGACCCGCCGGCCTCTCCAAGCCCACCTTCGCCTCGGGCTGAAGTGGGCTCCTTCAGGTGTTGATGGGCCCTGGGTTTCAGGGTAGCAGGGCTTTTGTAGGTTTCGGGGTTCAGGGGAAAGCTTAGAGTGCATAGCTCGACTTCTGCTGGGAGTGGGGAGGAACAATTGCAATTAGGTGCTTGGGACTCTGGGAAGTTTGGCGCTGCCCTTGGCGAAGGTCCCCTGCTCGCCCCTGGCGCTGGGGAGCCGGCTGCAGCCAGGCTTAGAAGTGCCTGACATGAGTAGGAGATGGCACGACAGCCATAGAGAGAGAAAGTACAGTTTAGCATAATGCGGTTTTCATATAGAAAATTATGGTCTCGTGCAGTATCAGGTGTGCCGTGAACGTGCGCCTGTGCCAAATTGTTGCTCTGAAATCTCCGTCATGCGAGCCTTCAGCACCCACGGGGCCTTGGCGTCTGCCCATGCATGTCCGTCCGCGCATGAAGACACGGTTCTGCGAACGGTCGGTGCAGCGGAGGCTTTTGGAGCAGGATCCTGACAGATGATGCGGGTGCCCGGCCGGGGTTGATTCAGCCGCTCTACCTCTATAGGGGCGGGACCATTGCAGTTCGTCTTTGTAGAGATCGCACAGAAGTCTGTAGCGTAGAGGCCGTCAATATCTTGAGCTGCTCGCCAAGACACCCTTGGCAGGAAGGATTTCTTGGCGGAGCAGCACCTCGACCTGCAGATCGAGGTCCGGCGCATTCGTCGTATCTGACGGTCTATCCTGTCAATGCATACACCCACAGAGCAAGTGGCTGAAGCTTGTGCGTCACCATCCACCACCATGCCGGGCGGCACATCGTCATGGATCATGTTCGGCACCAGTTGAGTGCGGCACGACGTGAAGGAGGGCTCATATCACCTCATATCATCTCTTATCATCTCTTATCATCTCTTATCATCTCATATCAAGGTTGTGGTGAGTGGGCTTGTGTCCCTTTGGGGAGCCTCGCAGCAAGGAGGAGAGAATCTGAGTGTCAGGTGGACGAGAGGCTGGAGGGCCCGGAGCAGCGCCTCTTCTACCTGAGGAGAGTGCGAAGGGGGAGAAGGGGGAGAGTGCCAACCCCGTGCTCAGCTGCGACTCTGCTTTCAAGTGCAAGGTTTTTTGTCTGCAAGTGCGGGGGAGGAACCTCAGCGAGCTGTCGATGAAGGTGGAGGGCGCTCCGGAGGCGACGCGCGAAGCGCGAAGAGTCTTGCCTCTTTCTGGACTAGGTTCCGACGCCTTGAAACTTGAAACTCTCGGATGCTGCCATGCGCAGGGACATGACAGCGTCCGCTTTCCGATGGAGGTGCGAATGTTCTGTGTGTGCAAAAAAAAGTAAGTGTGTGTGTGTGTGTGTGTGCAGGTGTGCAAGGTCATTCCATGTCATTCCTGCTTCGGCTTACATTGGTTCGTTTACGGGCTCTATTTCTGCCGGGCTGACGCACACGTGCCATTAATTGCTGGTGGCCACCCCTCCCCCACCTGCAGGCAGGTCCGTACAATTGTAAGCAGGATTATAACGCGCTTTCGGGTCGCAGGACGGCCGGTGGCAGCTGCACCACGGCGACACCGTCCTCTTGAACCTGCGCAAGGCCTCTCTCACAAGACCCCGGCGTTCCACTGTGTCTCCATACCACCCCTTGGCCGCATCCGCCCAGGGGAGCTCCATGTGGATGTGTTTCCGCGAGTTCGCGGCCAAGGCGCTAAAATCACGGGACACGTTTCTGCAACACCAGACCCCTCTTCTTAGTTGGAGTTTGTTAAAGCATTGTTTAAAACCTTTTGTCCCGTAGCACACATTGACGGTGGAGTGAATGCAAGCGCTCCTTGTTCTTTGCCAAGCGAAGGGCGGAATGCGGCAGCGAGTACTGAAGAACGTTCCCGGATGTGCCCCACATTCCCAGCTTATTTCCCTTGCCTTCTGCAATGCGCACTCTCCCCTGCCCTGCGAGGCACCGTCCCTGAGTGATGCCTAGGGGCAGCGATGGCCGACGAGCTGCAACATCCCGCTCCAGACCTGACGGAAAAGAAAGCTGCGACTCTTCCGTGCAGACGAGTGGAGGGCATGGTTGTTCAAGCACTTTGCAGTCTTGTGAGCGAGGATGCCAATCTTGTTGTATCTTGCTGTGTTGCCGCACATCCGAAGCTTCATCAGTCACCAGTCAGCACATCCTCTTTCCGGAAACTTGCTGCGCGCCGGCCTGATTAGAATGTGTCTTCGAGCCTACAAGACATGCCGCAGTGTGAAGCGTGCTTTTTGCCGTTGATCGTTGGCTTGGCTAAGGCCATGGGAGTGCAGGCTCTCATCGAGCTCTGGGAGGTGACATTGTCGGAGAGCGGCTTTCGCAAAAGAGCAGCAGAAGCATCAAGAGATATAACGAAGCTGAATAGCAGGCGTGGCCCACTCGGCACAGGCAGGTGTGGACACTGGCGCCGATTTCAAGAGCATTATGAGATTAGCAACACCTCAGCACCTGTCGTGGAGTCAATGGCAATGGAAGCAGCTTGGCAGGTCACACACCTTCTGCCAACTTCAGCCTCGAACGGTATCACTCCCAGCTTTTCCTTTCTCAAGCTGTTGAGGCTACGCGAAGGCACTGATCATGACAGAGCTTGATTCTGAAGGCAAAATAGAGATGCTTGCCGACAGGAATTTGTGTGGACATCACGCACAACTTGGGATTCAGATTGCAACATCGGCGAAGTTTGACACAAATTCTGGGTTGGGTAAGTTGAGGCGGGCTGCCAACGCAAGTCCACTGGGCCACCTGTGGAGGCACGCAATTCTCGAGAATTCGTTTGGGCAGTCAGGGGCAAGCGAGCGCGGCACGTGTCAGAAGAGCATCTCTCATTCACTCTGTAGCGTTGCTACGTGAACTATCTTCGGAGCTTGGCAGTATGGTTACAACTGCTCTTCTTCATCTTCTTTGGCTCACACGGAGGGTCTCAGAGGGCAGTCGTCTCATGTGAGGCACACTGCGTGTTGTTGTGCCGGGGGGGGGGGTCAGATGAGTAAGCGCCGTTTCATCCGAAGCAAAGGCAGAATGCCCAAAAGCAGCACTTGGTGGAGTGATGTTTCATGAAGTTCCCCCCATGGCGCCATGTCGCTTGCAAGATCCACACAGCCGTTGGACATGCAAATGCTTCAGCCGAAAAATTGATGCCTGCTGCGATTGTCGCGATCCTCTTTCGTAGGCTCAATTAAGTTCACAAGAGCCATTAGTGCATGGCTTGCGTGGACCCGTTAGTTCGGGGACATCGCCAGCGACATGTTGTGACATGTTGTGTAGAAGCAGTGGCCGCAGGCGGATGCCGAGGTCTTGGTGGAACAAGGCGTCGGCCCCTGTGGTAGTACGAAGTCTACGATATAGCAGTAACTAGCCGTAACATGTCGGCGTGCTGAAGACAGGTGGCGCTTCGAGTTCGCCGGCGGCAACCCCAGGCCGTCCTTGTGACCTGTGGAGGCTGTAATCTACAGCGTTTCGTTGTTTGTCTGAGGGTTAGACGGATAACTGATGCAGCCATGCAGTGCTGAATGGGCTTGCACACAGTGATATAAAATTACAAGGTGCCGTGTCAGCTTCACGCAATGTCTGAACTCAACAGGGTTCGCGTGGGAATGCGTGGGGGGAGCAGTACGGTCGCATAATCATGAACAGCCCAAATGACGGTATGTAACTCCTAAACGTCCCCTTCAAAGATCCACGGCGATGTTGATTGCATGTGCCGCGAGCCCCTAGTCCACTCGATCACGGAAAAGATGGGACCTCCTCTGGAAAGAAAGCGATATTTGCGCGAAGGTAGGTGATTCTAAAGCCCAAAGCAACAGTTATGCGTTGTGGAGCAGCCAATGCAGGTGCAATGACCGAGGCTCTGACAGCGGCGGCAGCACCAGTGCAACTGCCATGGAAGGCAATTGCAAGCGAGAGAGAGAGAGAGAGAGAGAGAGAGAGAGAGAGAGCGAGCCCTCATGCCCCAAGAAAGAAAGAAAGAGAGAGAGAGAGAGAGAGAGAGTGAGAGAGAGACAGAGAGAGAGAGAGAGAGAGAGAGAGAGAGAGAGAAAAAGAGAGTGTGAGAGAGAGAGCAACCGATATTGCACCCCCTGAACAGCGAGCATTCGTGAAGAGCGGCGTTTTAACAGAATGCGGCGAGTAGCCGGTAGCAATAGTGGTCGCTTTAGTTGGCGCAGATGCGCCCCTAGTGCCGTTCCAGAGGACCCGACTCGACCCCTGGAACCCCATGTTCCAGAGGAAGGAACGCAAGAGCCAAAACGACCTCGTCGCGATTCACACTCCCTGCTGTGTTTCTTGTGGCAGGCGTCTGCTGTTGGCGATAGCTTGTGTGGAGGCTGTGGCTCAGCGCGATTGCACTTGTCAGTGCAATCGACCTGGGCTACGCAAATTTGTTTGAAGTCTTGCACGCCTTCGTACAACAGCTGCAGTGTCCCACATCACTTGGCTTGTGCCAGGCCGCAGCACAAAGTGGCCCCAACTTTTCGTTTGTCGCCCAGCCGCTGCTGGTCGGTCTTCCCTGCACCGAACTGCACATGGTGGCGTAATGTGGCACAGCATGACAAACATGAAATTTTGAAATGAACCCAACTTACCCCGCCATGCGGCATGCTTCGAGCGCTCAGAAGCAGAGTCATCTCTCAGGGAAATCCTGGAGACCTACTATCACAGAGCCGTGGCGTCATGTTCTGCGAGGCCAGTTTTGAATCTTGACCAGGTCTAGCCGTGAAGATGGGACAGTCTGGTAGGCTGAGAATGAGCTTCTTGTAATGGGTACTGTAAGTTGTAATGAAGTTTGCTCCAGTTCGAGATGTCAATCTCTTTTGAAGTGTTGAACTCCAGTCCACCGTGTTGCGTACACCTCCCCTTCTTGCAGCACTTCGCCGGACTGGTTTCTTCGGCGTCCGGCAGAGCGCCCACTGGCGGAAGTCCGCTGCTGAAAGTGTGCTGTGGGATGACATGCTTGTCACCCATTTTTCGCTGTTGTTTTATGCGTTAGCTGCACTTGGGTTTCCCCCGAGGTCCTGGCTCATCCGCGACCTGCGCGACCGCGCTGGGCAGACATCGTCGACGAAGGCCCCGGGCGACGTGCTTGCGACAGTTTTCGAGCCTTCGGCTTCTGTTACTGTCTGTTTCTAGCAGATGCCAGCGACGATGATGGTGCTGGCGTCTCTTCTGACGGCAGTGGGCCTGGGATTTGCCGCGCATGCTAGAAGGATCCATGCATCTGTCAAATTCGGCCCAGTGCGAGGTGAGAACTCAGCCGGCGACGTCGATGCCCGAGAGGCATGTGGTTCCGTTCCGCGTCCTGGATCCTTTGTCTGCTAACTGAACATGCTTTTGCCGAGGCGGATGCTTTCGGATAGAAACGTAGCATGAAGTCATCCTCCAGATCTTGAGTGAAACAATCAGGTTGAACAAAATCTTCAACAGATTCTATTGACAATATCTGAGAAGCAGGTGCTCCCGCCGCCGCCCCCGCAACCGCCAGCTCAAGAAGGCTTGGAGAACGTGTGACGCATGGCAGACTTGCTAGGTTACGCAGTTCAGGGTCCAGACTGCGTCCGCGGCGTAGTCCAGGTGGGGTTGTGCGACGCCTTTTTCCAAGCAAAGGCCGGCCGAAGCTGGGAGTGTTTGAAGCTGCAGCTCGCCGACTAGCCGATGTGCGCAAAACACGCTGATGCCTTGTCAGGCTTCGGTTTCCTGCAGCGCACCGGTCACGGTTCCAGGCAAACCACAGAGCACCGGAAACTTTTCGACAACAGAGTGGTGGTGTAGGGCTTGAGGTTCAGGGTGTGGCTGATCTCTCGTTATCGTCTTGCTCCAAGGGTGCTTAAGCTTTTCGTTTCTGTGGCTGTTGTCAGGCACGACATTTTCTTCCACTTCTCGGACCTGAAGCCCCACATCAATTCCTGGGATCTTGCGGTGGGCGCCCGCGTAAGGTTCTGCTGGGAGGTGCCCGTCGATTTCTGTCGGTTTCGTTTTGCCTCTTTCGCGAAGGAACGCAAAGGATCGTGCCGAATCATGCCACATCATGCCCCACACGCCCCGAAAGCTTCTCATTTTCGCAGTTCAGGAGCCAAGAGACAAAAAAAGGCCAGGTGGGCGGGCTCGCCAGGTTCTGCTGGATCCAGTAACTTTGTGGCATTGGTGCTGCCATGTGCTCTTTGCTTTGGCTAAGCACACTAGCTCATGACGTTGTTGAGGGTCCGGTGAGGGCTCTAGTCTGTCTGACTGTACCAGAGATTCATTGAGCCGGTGTGCTGTGAAGGTCCGTCCCATAGATTTCATGCCCTCTTGGTCAAGCTGCCTTGAGACATCCGCAACTGGCCGGCCCAACAGGCGATACTGCAATAGCTTGAGATCAGACAAGTCCGATAAGGACTGGAAGAATGATGGCAATGATCGGCGTAAAGACTGGAAGAAGGTTCGGCAGTTTTTTGGGTGAATGCCCAGCAATGCAAACCACCGTTATATCGACAACGTTGCATTCTGCTCAGGGAAGTGCTTCCTGCAGACGCGGAGGCGGTAGCAAGAGCAACTCCTACTATGACAAGTGCCCAGCTCAGCTTACTTGATGTGCTAGTTCATCGCGATGCTTCGAACTCAGTCGACGAGATGCAGCTGTGTCATGCGAGGAGTTGGTATGGACGCACAAAGACCGCGTCAACTTCCGCAAGCATAACGGAGCATCAAGGCATGTGGCATACTGCCAGAAGCATGGGTAGCATCACTTGTCCCTATTAGTCGTAATTCGGACACTTTGTTTCTCCTGCCACTGCTCAGTGCAAAGCACAAGGGCTACTCCATGTTCGTGTCCAAAGTGCACGTACCCATGGATATCACAGTACTGTCATGGTGGTCGGAGCCTGCGTGTAGAAAGCGTACGGCCAGCTCCTGAAAAGTTTGTTCCAAGGGTTCCCAGCTCATGTCCGCCTCACTTCCACTGAATTTCCACGTTCTGCTTCTTTAGCATCCGAGCTGTTCGGACGGAGAAACATGTAGATGCACTGTGAGGGCAGCCTGCTTGCTTCCAGCTGAGCAATCGGTGTCTTGGAGCCATGATTGATTCCCAGCGAAGCAGCCGCGGAAGGTGCGCTTTGAATGACATGCAACATGGTACGTGGGAAAGTTGTTGACCTTTGGTGTTGATGTCGCCTGGCCTGCAAAGTCACGGAGAAGAGTAATGTCGTGTTTCCAACATTGCCTGAGCTCGTGGCAGTCCTGCTCTCCTCTAAGGGAATCTTAGGCACACCAGCGGTAGCGTGTTTTTGGGGCAGCACAGCCAGGCCGAGGGATCTTGAGGCGAACACTTGGAATTCCAACCCCCCCGACTGCAAGCAAGACTCCGCCGAAGACCTGGCTTCTTGCGGTCAGGTGAGCTTGCAGTCCATCGCCCCCAGCTCCAGCGCACGTGTAGAGCGTCACTTGGCAGGTTGGCAACAACGGGGTTCCCAGCGTTCTCTTAAGAATTTCAAGTGGCCACTTGCTGCTCTTGGCTTGTTTTGGTTCTGAAGCACTTCAAGACCAAAGGATATGAGCCCCCTGCGCTATAGCTACAATGCTACACGATACTACCCTTCGAGGACAGGACCCGCCGGCCTCTCCAAGCCCACCTTCGCCTCGGGCTGAAGTGGGCTCCTTCAGGTGTTGATGGGCCCTGGGTTTCAGGGTAGCAGGGCTTTTGTAGGTTTCGGGGTTCAGGGGAAAGCTTAGAGTGCATAGCTCGACTTCTGCTGGGAGTGGGGAGGAACAATTGCAATTAGGTGCTTGGGACTCTGGGAAGTTTGGCGCTGCCCTTGGCGAAGGTCCCCTGCTCGCCCCTGGCGCTGGGGAGCCGGCTGCAGCCAGGCTTAGAAGTGCCTGACATGAGTAGGAGATGGCACGACAGCCATAGAGAGAGAAAGTACAGTTTAGCATAATGCGGTTTTCATATAGAAAATTATGGTCTCGTGCAGTATCAGGTGTGCCGTGAACGTGCGCCTGTGCCAAATTGTTGCTCTGAAATCTCCGTCATGCGAGCCTTCAGCACCCACGGGGCCTTGGCGTCTGCCCATGCATGTCCGTCCGCGCATGAAGACACGGTTCTGCGAACGGTCGGTGCAGCGGAGGCTTTTGGAGCAGGATCCTGACAGATGATGCGGGTGCCCGGCCGGGGTTGATTCAGCCGCTCTACCTCTATAGGGGAGGGACCATTGCAGTTCGTCCGTGTGGAGCTCGTGGAAGCAGTGGAAGTCTTTAGTGTAGAAGCTGTAAATTTGGAGCTGCTCGCCAAGACACCCGTGGCAGGAAGGACTTCTTGGCGGAGCAGCACTTCGACCTGCAGATCGAGGTTCGACGGATTCGTCGTATCTGACGGTATATCCTGTCAATGCATACACCCACAGAGCAAGTGGCTGAAGCTTGTGCGTCACCATCCACCACCATGCCGGGCGGCACATCGTCATGTTTGGCACCAGTTGAGTGCGGCACGACGTGAAGGAGGGCTCATATCACCTCATATCGTCTCGTATCATGAACTCTTGGTGTCTAGGAGTGCCTGTCCAGAGCCGTCATTTTTTCCTTTTTTTCGCGGCCCGTTGCCTTGGAAGGCAGCTTCAGTTCGGAGGTGGCAGTCTTGGCGGCGCAGGCTGGGATCTGCGACAGCAAGTGCAGGAGTCTGTTTGAACTCAGACTCACTGATCAAGACGCCCCGAGCTGTGCCTGTCCAGAGCCGTCATTTAGGTCCGCAAGTGAGGTTACCTGTAGTGAGCTTTCGCCTGCTGTGCGATGTGGCGCATGGGGCATGGCTACGCGTCCATGTTGACAGCAAGTGGCGAGGCTGCTCCAGAGCTGGCGCAGTCGCCTGGTGCGCCAGGGTTCTGGGGTTTCTTCGTGCAGCCCCGCGCCAGGAAGGTGACTCTGGCCCTGTTGCTTGGCCTCTTGGGCGTGTTGCTGCTGACCTCGCTTTTGTCCGGAAGACCCTCCACGCAGCCCGCCGCGGCTACGCGCCAGTCGGCACAGCTTTCGAGCATCAGTATCAGGGCAGCGGCAATGGTGTCGCGGGGGTCGGGGCTGCTCAAACAGTTTGCTGCTTTGGCAATGACGTCCAGTGCTGTGGCATGGCTGCCGCTGCGGCCACGGCCCAAGACGTCGCTGCCAAGATGGCCAAGGCGGTACACGCTCACGAGGCTGGGGCCACGGCAGTTGGGGCCAAATGCAGCCGGGCCCCGAGATCTCTGGCTCGAGTATCCGAAAGCACTATGTCGAGCAGTGTGGTCGGGGACAATAACAAAGTCACGACGTTCAATGTCAAAGGTTCAGGTAAGGAGTACAGTCGAGCTCTGCAAGACTTCCGCAGATTTGTCGTAGACGAGACCAAGCTGGTACAGTTGGATGATGTTCTCTTCAGGCTGCGGCAGATGACCCGCGGCCAGGATTCTTGGAAGCAACTTGCCAAGATAAGCATGGACAACGCTGATTCTTCACCATGGGACGTTTGCTGGCGAAATGGATGGACATATATATGCCACTCACTTTGCAAGAACGGGCTTGTCCCGCCAACTGCAAAGTGTAACGACATCCGGAAGCTCATCGAGGAGGATACGCAAGTTCCCAAGAATTGGCAAGGTTGGTACACTCGCGGACTGCATGAACGACGTGCAGAAGAGAAGAAGCACTGTTTCCTGAAAGCTCTCGAAGATAATCCCAACATCTCGGTGGTGTGGAGCAGCCTCGGAATGGTCGGTGGTGGACCTTACCGCCAGAGGCAACGCATGCCCACAGAGTGTTTTGAGAAAGCGCTCAAACTGGATGCGGAGAATGCAGACGCCTGGTTTCAGCTTGGCCAGCGCCAAGGTGGGAGAGTCAAGAACGAGTGGCACGCTCCCCAAGACTGCTACGCTAAAGCAGTTGCAGTGAAGGACGACTTCTCCGAAGCCTGGAACGCTCTTGGGGAGCAAGGTGGTGGGCTGGTCAGCGGCAGAAATTTCTCTAAGCGAGCTTGCTTCGAGAAAGCCCTCGCTGCCAACAAGAGCAATGCAAGGGCATGGAACAACTTAGGGCTGGAGGGTGGTGGTCATGTGAGGGAGGAATGGTTCGTGCAGAAGGATTGTTTCAGAATGGCTCTTGACCATGACCCTCAGAATGAGACGCTGTGGGGCAATTTTTGCATGTGCGGCGGTGGAGTGATTAACGGCACATGGTGGCGGAGGTCTGACTGCGAGTCCAGAAAGTATTATTATGCCACTGCTGGACTCAAAGTATTTCAAGGCATACCAGTGCCAGTACCTGTTGTGGTGAAGAAGTATGTGCAGCAACCTGAGACCGAACCTGAGACGATTTTCAAGCTCGTCACGGTCTTCGTCCATTCCCACAGTTTCGACTGTTCGAAAGGCTTCCATGCATATAAGTCCTTGTGGTCGACGAAGCATCAGCGGTATTGCTGTTGGAAGGTGGGGCGCGCATGTCGCTTTGCCGAGCTTAGTAGTGTTGCAAATTGATTGTTAGTCGTGTTGGTTGCAACTGGGGTGTGTTGTGCGCTGGCGTGTTGGGTGCGGGTGTGGCGCGTGTCGGGAATAGGCGAGGTGCGTGTTGGGAGTCCGGGAGGCGAGTCCGCAGCGGGCAAGGCTCGAGTGGGCAACGCCCCCGACACACATGTGAGGAGCACGTGTCTTCCCTAAGGAACGGCAAAGACCGCCAACAATCTCCTTGCCCTGGACCTGTAACCACCGGAATC
Source organism: Symbiodinium natans (assembly GCA_905221605.1). Lineage (NCBI taxonomy): Eukaryota > Dinophyceae > Suessiales > Symbiodiniaceae > Symbiodinium > Symbiodinium natans. The sequence goes on from CAJNDS010002339.1 coordinate 271,426, forward strand.
CATGATTCACAGACAGTTCCTGTGTCATCGTCAATGTTAGTTAGGAACCATCCTAAACTTAAGTTCCTTGTTTTTTTTTCTTGTGTTCATTGTGCGACAATCAGAGAGGAGTAGAGAATTACTCTAAATTCCACCCCTGTTCGTTTCTTGTTTTTGTTTCTTGTGCTCATTATTCGAAAATCAGCGAGGAGTCGAGAATTAACCTAATTTCCACCCCCTGGTTTCTTGTTTGTGTTTCTTGTGTTCATTTTTAGAAAAGTAGAGAATGAGTAGAGAAGCAGAGACTTAGTCTAAGTTCCACCCCCCTCGTTTCTTGTTTTTTGTTTCCTGTGTTCATGATTTGAAAAGTGGAGAATAGAAGTCAAGTGGAGAATTTGTTTAAGTTCCACCCCTCTCGGTTCTAGTTTATAATCTACGTAACAACGAGTCCTTTTCTGACGTACCCAAAAAGCGGGGGTGTTGTGGGGGTGGGCAACCCCCCCCCCCCCCATTTGTTTGTTGTTGCTAGGGCTCCGAGGACCTTGTTCGAAAAAACTGAGAACGAAGTGGAGAATTTGTCTAAACTAAGACCTAAGACCACCCCACCTCGTTTCTTGTTTTTTGTTTCTTGTGTTCATTATTCGAAAATCAGAGAGGAGTAGAGAATTACTCTAAATTCCACCCCCCCTTGTTTCATGTTTTTTGTTTCTTGTGTTCATTATTTCAAAAGGTAGAGAATGAGAGAAGCAGAGACTTAGTCTAAGTTCCACATGCAACTTCCACTTCAGATCTGGTTCTGGGCGCAGTTTTCAAATTCTTGGGGAGGCATCACAGATGGGCAGATAGCTGACGCTCAAGTAGGCTGGCAAAGCCAAGCGCAACCTTTAAGCGACCGAACATTGAAGCTGGTGCAGCCGGAAAGAGCACGGCGCAACTGGGAGATGCTCTGGCCTTGACTGGTGACCCGGCTTTGAAAGGGAGCGGCAGCCTATCGGGATCACAGTCGGATCACACGGCAGGACGTATGCAGAGCTGTTGCAGCCCCGTTGCACTGGAAGGCAGCTTCAGTTCGGAGGTGGCAGTCTTGGCGGCGCAGGCTGGGAGCTGCGACTGTGTGTTTACTAGTTTCTGAGGGCTAGCGGAGCTTCTTACTTAATCGATAGCTTACATCTGGGGTGAGGGGGGGGCCCCCAGAGGTCCTGCCGCGAAACCTGCCAAACGCAGGCCAAATCCATGGGCTCCTTGTTCTTTCGGCCCATGCGGTTGTTTTTTCGACTCGAATTTTTTTTTTTCCCCCGGAGAGAGCTCGGCCCGGGTATTGTTTTTCCGGCCCCCGGCGTTGTTTCCCCCCCCCCCCCCCCGCTTGCTTTTCTGGCCCCCGACGTTGTTTTTCTGTCCCCGGAAGGGGGGGGGAGGGCTAGCCAGGGGAGTAGCAGTCGTAGTCGTAATCGCAGTAGTAGCAGTAAGCAAGCTATCTGGGGGGTCCCACAGGGCGGCAGGGGGGTGGGGGGGGAGGGGGGGCGTCGCGAAATCTGTGGGAAGGAGACCGGATCCGTGTCTGCTGTTCTAAACGCCTCAAGGCAGGAGGCCGGGGCGAATTTCATGTTTTAAGGGATGGGCAAGTTGCCACCCATGAAATTCACGGTTCGGGACTATGGGTCCTCGCCACCCCCACCATGGTGTTACTGGGATAATGCTCCTATTCACTGAACAAAACTATTCGGAGGCTCTCGGGAAGAATTGAGAACAACATCCAAGAGATCTGCATTCAAGTGGCTTGTTGGGAGGTTTTCGGAAGACCCGCAAAAACTTGAAATCATGTCTGTTCCGGAGGTTATCGTTTCCGCGGCCCTAACATGTACTGGTTTAAATCCCATCTCTCATATTCTCTGGAAGGAGTGCTGCTGTTTTAAGGGACTCCCTTCCATTTGCCATGCTTTATCTTTAACTCGACATATGTATATCAAGTGGGCAATTTGTCTGCCTTCTGTGCCTAGCCTACAAACTCCCTGGGGTCCCCAAGACTATGAACCAAAAATCGGTGACCCCAGCATTGCCAACGAGTCTTCTCAGCATCTTTCATCTCGTCAGGCCTGTCCAAGTATTCAGCCAAGCATTCAGGATCTACATTGGACATTTGTTTAAGGGAATTCCCACGTTGTTTACTTTCCCATCGGCTTATAAACAAAACCTTTAAACCCATTTAGAGAACTACTCATGTGTCTCTTATGTTAAGAGCGCACCATGTATTTCTAAGTTCCACACGCAAAGGGTTGTGGGAGTAGTGCATCTTGCTTTGGGGCCCTGTTGCGGAGAGGCTCTAAAGGTTAACAACATCTTGTTTGAAGGCTTACGGTCGGGAATTCGCGTTTAGGGCCTTGTCACTCCCCTGCGCTTTTGTCAGGCAGAGCAGCCGTCATTTCCCCTTCGTGGATCAAGCCCTTTAAAGCTCCCATGAGGATACACATGTCGCAGAATGGCAGGCCAACCTTCAACAGAAAGACAATGCAGCCCTTAAACAAATTATTCTGATCGGAAAAAGCAGGTCCTCAGGGCTCGCTCTCGCTCTCTCTCTCTCTCTACTATTCTACTTGTTCATGTTGATATTTATATTGCATTGTTATGTTATACAATAATGTCTGGTATACTGTCATGTAGATATGAAATTGCTTACTTATCTCGTTATACGCTATTGCATATCTTTTCATGCTAAACTGTTCTATTCTATTGTATGGTCAAAAGGCGGCGCATTATTGCGGCCTACCAAGCCTCTTTGCAGTGTCAGGCTGGGCCGACCAGAGCGGAAAGGTCCCGCCCAAACAATCGCTGAAGTTCCTGCGATCAGGCTGATGCCAGGCGGCAAGAGCATTAGTTATTGGGCACGCTCTGCTTTTGCTGGGTTGTGATTCGCTCCTGGGCGCTTGCACAGGTCTGGCCCACCCTCTGACATTCAATGAGGAGCGAATGCTTCGGCTGTTTCGCAGCCAGGTGCCGCTGAGCATCGAGCAGCAGGGGCCCTGGCAAGCGCTTGGCGACCATGTTCCTTGACCGAACTACACAAAGACAATGTGTTCTCACGAAGGTAGGAAATGGCGCATCGGACAGTCGTTGCGGTCCTACTTGTAAGCATTCTGGGAAGGACAGATGCAAATACGAAGATGCGTGGACACAGAGCTTCTTGTCTGTTGCATGGCCGATGTCTCAGATGTGACTTACCGTAGCTTCATGGCATGTCGTGATGTTTGCCTGCTGCGCTAGCTTGACCCAGGCTGGGAATATGCGCCATGCGCATGCTGTATTCTCCGTCCGGGGACTTTCCGTCCATGCATAGAACATCTCATTTGTCCTGACTAACCCCCACCCCGTAAATACCAGTGTTTCGGGCGTCTTCGCCCTTGTTGCATAAACGTCAAACATCCTTCGCAAAATGCTGTAAATGCCAATGTTTTGGGCAAGGTCGCCATATACGAATGGTTCTCCCTCCCCTCCAACGGCCCCACCCCCCCCCCCCCCCCCGCTGTTTGGTGCGGGGTTGGCAGAGAGTCGAACCGAACCTCACTGACAGGGCAGGCGGTGTCCTGCGCGCGGCACTTCATGGTCAGGTGTTCACGGATTCATACCTGGGTGCATAGCAGGGTTTCGGTGCAGTCAAGACAAAAAGAACAGAATTGCCAAGGCCTGTGCAATTTACGGATTTGCGTACTGGCAGAAAGGAGGCCGGCGAGGACCTTGCATTCTCATGTGCAGGGACACGTGAAAGTGGCCGTCGCGCGTGGGACGTGTTGGCGACAACGGTTGCCACATGGCGCCCTTAGCGCATTGTAAAAACACTTCTGGAAGCTCGTTGATACCAGTAGCATCGTCTTCGGCCCTCTGCGGCCTCACAAGCTGTCTTCCGTCAACGTCTCAATTTACAGGTCTGCTGAAACCGGACTTGTCGTACTGGCCCAGAGCTTAAACTTGGTCGTACAACTTGTTGCAGACATTCTTAGGGGCTTTGTTTCCCGAGGGGGCGACAGATCGGCACGTCGCAGCCTCCTATGGTGTTAGTCCGGATACCAAGTGTTTGTTGGGCTCACTTGGACGCGATGTGTCAAAAGGGCCATGCTAGCCAAAGTTCAGGATGTCCCAGACGCCCCCGTGTTTGGGTGGAATCGGCAACAGCTCTTCACGTTTGCTCGAATGTGCATCTGGAGCCCTGGTGCAATACGAGGTGCCAAGATTGACTTACACCAGGAGGAAATGTTGCCGCCACTTGGTCCACATTGGCAAGTTCTCGCATGGCTGTGTCCAGCATAGTGATTTGCAAATCTGGAGATTGCCGGGGTTTCCCTTTTCAAGTTCTGGGATGTAAAAGGTAAGTCGCCGCCATGAACACGTATAGTATAGGAAAAGCTTTATTGTGAAAGGCCTTTAAGAAGTAGGATGTCTGTTTCTAAAGTGACGTAGGATGTACGATAGAAGGCAAGGCAAACTGGCGATCTGGCTTGCAACTCATCTTCAGGACTCTGGGGTTCACTGCACATGGTTGCCGGCGTGGGCCAGGCTGGCTTGCCCTGCTCTTTTTCTGATGCTGTCCATTTCTGTCCCACGCGGGCCTCATTTTTCCAGGCCCCTTACAACGCCCTTAAGACCTAAGTTGAATGGCAGGCAGGCAGCGTCCCTGAGTGTTGCCTAGGGTCAGCGAGGGGATCACCAACATGGACAGGCCCCGACGCGGCCGACCAGCGCAGCGCAGCGCCGAGCTCGAGATCAAAAGAACGAAGCGAAAGACACGTTGCAGGAGTGGGCTTTTGCCACCTCGACCCTAAATCCCTAGGCCCTCAAGGCTGAAACCCATCGTCACACTATGCCCCCAACTCAACAAAGCTTCTCATATCTGAAATCCAGATGTGCCACCAGGGACCCAACACTTGCATGAGCCAAGAACAACTTTTGTGGCCCGATACGTGAGAAACAGGATACCTGTGCTGATGGGAACCACCATGATATAGAGAGAGAGCTCATCTTTAACAATAGCTCCCTCAGCAGGTGTGCAAATTACAGGCAGGGTGGGCTTTGAGAGGATCCATGATCTCCAGCGCCGCCGTGATTCGACATCCTGAAACTCCCTCCTCCCTCCTTTGCTTTTCAGTCTCGTGTCAGCGATCTTGGACTTGTGAATGTGGATGGGACAGCGCCGGGAACCGACCAACTTCGGAAAGCTCAAGACACGCAGCATGTCTCTAGGAATGTAGGAAGTTTGACGGCAGCCGCTTGCCAATGTCTTAAGTGCCAGACCTACCATGAGAAACTGACGATTCCCAGTGTGTCAGGCCATGTCAGAGTTCACTCTCAAGTGATTTGTTCATTCCCCATCTGCGTCCAGCAGCAACGACTGCTGCGCAGTGTGTAGTAGCATGGGCGACCACTTCGGCGAACGACTTGGTGATGCTGTGTTGCGTCGTATCCTGTGCCGGCGTAGCTGATGTGTGGAGTTTCCAAACCATACGCGCAAAGGCATCTACGACATGTTCTCTGCCGTGTACAACTTCATCGTCCGACCCTTAAACGAAAACATCAATTTGGAGACGCAGGAAGCATCAATGTAGGTCCCGTGCTTCTTTGGGCATGTTGCTCAGGCTTGTGGACCCTGTGAGCGTGTTGATGCTGGGGAAATTGACTTTGGCGATCAGGTGCAAGCTCTGCTTTGATGCCTTTGCAAGGGGATTCGTCCAGATTTTGAAGCTTGTGAGAATGCATGTTGCCTGAGGAAGGCATGGCAAAGGCTCGGGTCCCAACGGCTGCGTGCTTGCAAGTGCGCGCCAGCACAAGGCGATGTGAGCCATTGAGTCAGGTCTTCGAAGTGCCTTCATGCCTTGAGAAGCTTGGCGATGTCACCCAACGACGGAAGTTTCCATGGCCACTCAGACCGATTTTAGGAGTTGAGATGAGTTGAGTGCCGGTTTTTCGACCATGGACTGTCCGTGGCAGGCAGGTGATGCCCAAGATCTCGGAGTACTTCGACGCAACTCGGAGCCAAGAGAGCTGGTTTTACTGGTGCTGGCACTGCTCGCGACTGCTCGCGACTCTCAGGTGCTGGATTTCAGCCATTTCCGGGTGACCTGCCGAGAGCTGTCTAGCACCAAGGCCCAACATCCCTAACATCCCTCGTGAAAGCTTATGCCTGCACCACCTTACATCAACTTTGACACGCGTCAGGTGTTCGTGGAGCACATGGCTGCTGTCACTCAGCGCAGGCTCGGCCGCTTGAACACCTACCCACGGGGATTGGTTTGCAAGTCAGCGGATGAGGCCCGACACCTACTTGGCTTGCCACCACCTCCGTGGAGACGTCCTCCCAGAAGGGACCGACCTGTATCAAAGCTTGGTGTATCCCCACTTGGGCAAAGTGAAGTTGTTTCGAATGGAATCCTTGGACGGGTACCGGGAGATGCAGATCGATGAGCAGCTTCGAGCATCCTGCGAAGGCCACGGACATTTTGAGCAGCATTTGCAGTGAGTTTGCAGTGAGTGGTCCGTTTCCCTTTCTGTGCCCACACATGCAAATCGTGACAATGTTTTGTTTGGATTGCGCCGCTGAGGTTTCCGGTCGTTGTTCCATCCTGCTGCCCTCGGCCATTGGTGGCAAGCGAACCCGAGAGCCGTCAGGGCTGTTATGGACGCAGTTGCGACACTGGCTCAGCATGCTGAACATGCTGAACACAGCAGCGGGCTCTGGCAGTTGACCTTCGATGTGATGCTGTTGTGTTTCACTTGCATTCACGACACGGACTTCAAAGCACAGTGTGCGGAGCAAGTGTTGACGTGGCTGGCGATGGACTGCTTTAGCAACGATGCAGATTACTTTTACGGGTGTCGCTGCCTGGTCTACTGTCAGCCCTTCCCACACTTGTACGACATGCATAGCAACGTCCTCCAGCGCATAGTTTGCAATACGAGACGGGCGAAGCAGGGCGTGCGTTGTTACACCAGGCAGACGGCGCAAACGGCAATGCACATGTGGAAGCTCGGTCATACTTGGTGGGCCTTCTACGTCTTCGACCACATAGATGCCGCGCTTGAGGACTCAGTCATGAAGAACATGAAGAACATGTGGAACTGGGCAAGTGCGAGTGCCATGTCAGCCGTCTAAAGGAGCAGCCGTAACGAGATGCTTGGCTTGCTCATCGGCTGGTGGCGATATCGCGCGGGGGAGACCTCATGATCAATAACCTCTTCAAAGCTGGTTGGGCGAGCCGTCGTCAGCAATACTGAGGTCCCTAATGTTGTCTTCGCATACACCGACGAGGTCTCACGATCACACTTCTCAGCATCTGGACGTCCACCGAGCTGATCGACCAATGTCAGCCGCGTGACACTGACACAGAATGCTGACGAGCTTTGATGTGAGTGTGGAAAATTCGGGCCCGTGCTTTCCGTTTACAGTCAACCTAGTGCAACTGTCGAACACCGCTTGCTTCGTCCAGGTCGTGTTGCTCATGGGTCAGCTGAATACTGTAGCTCGCATTCGTGGCCGTCTGCAGCATGCCAGCTGATCAACTGTCTGACGTACGCTGCTCGGCTCATGCCTGGATGCTTGCATACAGCTTGCAGTGGTTGAAACTTGAAACGCGAGTGTTAAAGATTTGCTTTCAGGCACAGGTCCAGCTTCAAAAGACTTCCAATGATGCTTCGTTACGCAGTTGTGCCTAGCTATAGTAGTTTTCACTGGTACTTGCGGCGTGATGGACCAGTGGATAAATGTGCTCATCGGCACTGTCCAACTTTGTTGGCTCGTCATTGTCATGCCGCTATTGATAACTATGCTGAGTCATGGCGGGCCCATGACATTCGGAGTGGCCCTCTTTGCCATTTGTCTTCTCGGCAAGTTGCGCCCTGACATCGTACGGTGCATGGTCTGCGACGAGGTGTGCCTAAAGCAGCTGTGGGCAGCGTTCCCTGCGCAAGCAGAAGAAGCAATTTCAGATGATGGCCGTACTCCGAAGTCTGTGGCAGACTCCCAGTCGGAGTGAGTGGCCGTGTGTCTTGAAGGGTGCTGCCCAAGTTGCAGCGCAGGGATTGCACCTCGCGCACGTGTTCATGCCGTATCATGTTGATTTGTCTCCTTTGGGTTGGCTTTCTTGGATGTGCAGGGTGCGGAGTGGGCGGGTGGTGGGTGGGCGGGCGGGCGGGCGGCGGGAGCACGCAATGTCCTGTCGGGCGCGCGCAATCTTGGACATGCCGTTCAGTTTAGCCGATGCGAAGCATGTTTAACCACTGCGTGTGTGGGCAGCGTGTCCAACACCCACTTATCAACATGTCAAAACACTTCCACTAACATAAACAAGTGTGGTCAAGAATCTCGAATCGTGTGGCAGGCGTGGCATTTGCGTGTAAAGAAACCGAGCAAGTTTTGACATGTCACTCTGCCAGATGGCGCATGAACAAAACAAAAGTGAGCAGACAAAACCCACGCGAAAACACATGTTTCATGATTGATGTTTCTGACTGCGCATGGTTCCCACCATCGACTTGGTGCCCCAGGGTGCACGAATATAGTTGTTCTCCCGATCTGGCTGGGTCTGCCTGCAGTCTCTTGCTGGCGCTCAGCAAGTGTAACCAGGAGCAACAAAACGATCACAAAGCCCCGGCAACACAGCAAGAGGAGAAGCTTGCAGCCAGTCCTGCAACAACTGCAAAAACATGCATTTCCCGCCGCAACAACGAAAGCTCGCTTTGCTCCCCCATCAACAATTGACGTTTATCTCCCAGCGCGACCAAGCCATCGTACCCGACAGCGACTAATTTCCCTCAACAGCAGCCAAATGTTGTCTTATCCCTGCATCGAAACACTTAGCCAAAGCAGTTGCTTGAGCACTTGTAAATCCGCCGATATTGCGGGGGCCGATGCAGCTGCGCCGCCAGCTTTGTAGCAGATGCGGATGCTGCGTACACTGGAATTAGTTTCATCAGGCAGGCTCCCAGGCTGTCAGGTTGGTTGCGCTTGGTGTGGGTTGACGAGCCTAGGGTTTGCTTGATACCCCATGCTCCCGTCATGTCGCGATCTTGCACGTCATGCATGTTGAATCGGCTAGGCCCCCTACGGGCAGAATCCTTTGAGTGGCAGAGTCGCAGTTGTTACAGTTTTGTTCGATTTGCGCTCGGCTTAAGCACAAGGCTCCTCCCAGTTCCCCTAGTCTGCGAGAGAATTCCATCTCAGAAGATCCAGTCGCTGTGTCAGGGAGGCCAGGAAGATACTGTTTGACGCAGCATGCCTTTTTGCGCCTTGGCCCGAGCATGTATGTGCCATCGGGGCATCAGTCCGTCATACCCACAAACAATCACAATCAGAAGCACCACACGCAGAGACGCGTGTACAGCAGCCGTGAGGTGTTTGTAATCTGACTGCTAGAAGCAAATTCGCACTCACACAAGAGCTGATGCATCACTGTCGCATGCAGTATGCTAAAAATGAGATAAGCGGTTAGACCAAGACAAGAGAGTTAGGGTCTCAAGGCGTGATGGGTGCGTGGTGAGAGTGAGTTCACGAGTGAGGTTCTCAATGCCTGGTGATGATAGCGGTTTTGGAGGGGTTATCAGCTCAGAGTTTAGGCAGTCAATATGATTCGTCCAACAATGAACGGGTTAATAGTATTCCTAAGAGTGAATCTGATGAACATTCTTAAGGTAACAACTGGGTGGAGGCGCTGAGGCCTTCCGGTACTCCAAAGCCCCCACAACTTTCTTGAGATAGAGCATGAAAGGTGCACATGCCGAGGGCTCGTCAGCATTCATGCTGGGAGCCTGATGGCAAAGCACTTTGCCTCTTTTTGTTGCCTTTTGCCTGCGCAAGGAAGGAAGAGACCTTGTTTTCGCACATGACGGCGGTGCTAAGCAGTTGTACCCTCATCCCGCCTTGTCACCATTGGTCCTTGTCATGCTGACAGCATACGTGGCAGCACAATGGATTGTGCTGGCTCTCACTCCAGTGTTTGGAGCAATCTGATTTTTCTGGGCTTGCGTGCGGCACATGTGCAATGTGCTTGACGGTCCTCTGGCAGCAAGCAGGTACTTTCCGTATGGCCTGAGAATATGAAGAAGTGCTTCGGAACAGATGCGAGTTGTTGAGAATTCCGTCAGCTGGCATGCGCAGTCTCGTGCTACTTGCCGTGCTAGCTTCCTATATTGTTGCCACACTGTTGGCGAAACTGGCATCTTCTTTGGACCCACGAATCGCCGTGCTCCTAGGTAACCCAGCAATACAGTCCAGCGGCATCTACGTTTCGCTGGACGGCGGAAGTGGCGCCAACCTCACCTGCAAGACGGCGAGATTTACCCCTTGAGCATCGATGCCATACCAAGCACTTGCGCCCACCCCGAGCAGCTATCAGAGGGAAAGAGACTTCAGCACCCGAATTCCTGGAGTGATGGCCGTCATGCTGGCAGCCCGGTCTGAACTGGACGTTACGCACATGCAAGGCAGGCTGCTCACCTATGAGTTCAGCTCTGGGCACTTGGTCTATCCAGCAAGCAGCCAGGCGCTTCACAACACGCTTCTACTTGCCGATGAGGTGGATTCCATCACCCTTCGGCTGACACCTGGAGAGCACACACAACACCTCTTGTGGAAATTGGACAGCCCACCCACTGGTAAGGGCAACTATGAACCATTGCTTCCGCTGAAACATGCAATGACGACAATGATTTTCCTGCCAGCTGGAGCTGTATTCTAGGCCCTCCTTGCGTGCAGTTGGCGCCTACGTTGACACGACCTCTGTTATTCATATTCTTCGATGTGTTGATGCGATTCACCTGTCCTTGCAAGGTTCATTCAGTGAACACGAATATCCTGCACACTTCTCGGAACGCCGCCTGCTGTTTCAGCTGCAACATCCTCAGTGGTATGTGTCAGACCTTGACGTGTCGACAGGCTCAACGATTAAGGCACACAGCACTATGATTATGGTGGCTCCAGCACAGACTGCGCAGTTTTGCGATTGTGGACCAGTGCCACCAGGCTGGATCGCTCCTTGGAATGGATTCTAACCCATACTATATGACTTCCGGTCGCCGTAAAACCTTTGCTTCGGTTGTGCTTTCATATCCCGCCGCCGTTGAAACCGTACCCTATGTTTGGTGAAAGTTGGCGTTTCGCCTAGGCGACACGCCTATTTTGGGAGGTTTTAGAAAGGCGTGATTTCGTAAGTCGTTTTTGCGAAACGTTGGGTTTTTGCGAGATTTTCGGGTCGTTTTGTTGTTGGGGCCTTGAGCGCTCTGGGACTTTCCTTTGCTGTGTGTGCAGTCGAGACGCGAGTCTCACAGCTTTGCTGTGTGCACGCACGGCAAACACTGTAATTTGCGATGTTTTTCATGCATTTCTGCCAAGACAGCCTCTGCAGCTGTGTTTTTTGGAGGCTTGCATTTCCGAAAACGCCTTTGCCAAATTTCAGGACTTTGACGATTTTTGTGGGACGTGTGTTGGGCATGGTCGCGAAAGGCTGGACGCTTGTGACAGGTTTTCTTCTTCCGCATCCTTGCGCAGTATGTTGTACAAAGAGGCGAAAACGCTGTAAATACCAGTGTTTTCGGCATGCATGCAATAGGAATGATGTTCTTATTCCCCCCCCCCCCACCCCACCCCAGCCCCCGCCACCCTAGAAAAGTAGCAGAAACCAGGTACGGTTACACCGCCGCATGCTTTCATATGCATGTTCGTCGGAATTTAGCGGTCTCGCTTCTCAAGTGCCTTCGGGAGCACATACGGATTTCGAAGATGACAGCGCAATCATCAAGCCTACGTAAGCCTACCATGCATCAACTGCATTGTCGGTGTCGTTCTTTATTGTTTGTCGTCGCCGCGGTTTTGTTTCCCCGTCGTGCTGTTGCTCGCCTCGCTGGCCTCGTCCTTTTTCGTCGCGGTCTTGCAGCTGCAGCAGTAGTGGATAGTAGTAGAAGTAGTAGTAGTAGTAGTAGTAGAAGAAGTAGTAGTAGTAGTAGTAGTAGTAGTAGTAGTAGCAGTAGTGTTAGATGTTACAGGGAGTTGTTGCGAATTTGGTTGTTTGAACGCAAAAAAATGGGCAACCCATCTCATCCAGATGTCATGGCATTTCGCAAAACGCAGAGGAGCATGTTTTGCTTGTCAGTTGGTGGATTTGGAGGCAAGAAGTTAGAAAGCACAGAGAGGAATGCATGATGTGTTCAGGTCATCCTTGTCATGCTCTGGCATATAGCAAAGTGCAGACGAACGCGCTGCAAAGCGCTTGATGCTGCGAAAGGATTGGATCGCGATCTTCAGGAGCTAACGGGATTTGCATTGAATTGTAGTAGTAAAGTAGTACATGTCAGCATAAATTCAGCTGATTGCCGTGATTAGTTTCTTCACAAGATGATCGACATCCACTTGAGGGGAGCTGACGCGTGTGCCGATCCCAAACCTTGTGTCTCAGCATCTTGCCCTTAGTCCAGTAGTTAATTTGCCCAAACCCCCTGCGTCCAAATAGCTCGGATGGCTAGAACCTTTTCGCAGAGGAAGCAAAGTTGGAACCGTTTTGGACACGGTCTAATTTCCGCACAAAACGAGGGTGGTTTGAATAAACTGAGATGTTTATCCCTTCCATGCACAAAAAAGGAGAAGTTTTCCACGCCAGGCTCCGAGGAATGACGGTTTTGCTTTTTTGTAAACCTTTGCAATTCCAAATGCCGGGAAAGCAATCACGCTTTCTCGATGTTTTACATGGTCCGCGCTTGTGTCTTTGATTGCCAAAAGTAAGAAACCCGGGGTGCGCGGAGGTGGGTGCCCAAAGCCTTTTAACCTTGTCGCAAAGCAAGCAGAGTTGGGAAAAAAACCTCAGATGTTTCCTCTGCGACCACATAGCTCGTGCCGCAACACAGAATGGGGCAGCAAGTTCAGGTTTGCATTGGTCCAGCCTGCTTTGGGCTCGACGGAGGGAGGAACTTCCACGCCCAGCAAAGGTGCCCGCTACCCACTAACCGTTACTAACCCAACTCTGTGAGCTGAGCTTTCAGCATGTCGGTTGTGGCTTGCACGCTCAGCCAGCAAGCCCTGGCAGAAAGTGCCGCATTGCCTGCGTTGGGCGGGCAGTTGGCATGAACTGAGACACACGTTGCCCATCCTGACGGGGAATGCTGTGCTTCGAAGAATCCGGGATGAAATGGACTTCGCGAACAGGGCAAATGAAGGTGCTGGCTAAGTTCGACACCGAAACCAAAGCAAATTTTGCTGCGATGGGACAGGCGCAGGCGCGAGTGAGGGGTTAGACGACAGGGGGTGCATATAAGAATCAGTAACGGAGACAGCGATGGAGGGAATGGAGTGGGCTACACTTCCTGCGAAAAGCTCGCCGCCAAGTTGAACTCTTTACGGTTCCAAACAGACGGCAAAATAAGCGCTCGAGCAGACCTTGCCTCACCTGCGCGAGGCCCAGAAACATGCAAGAATCGAAACATCAACCAATAAAAAGGAAGGACTCCCTGATTGTGTGTGTGTGTGTGTGGCTTGTGTGTTGTTGTGCTGCAAAATCTCACGAAGCGATTTGACAGCCCGAAATCAAAACACGCAGCAGGTGGCGCCATTGCTCGGTCCTGCAAGTCGCGGCAAGGTTAAGAGGCTTGCAAAGACAGGGGAAGTTTCATCGCAACTCTGCTTGCTCGGTGACCAGGTGCTCAACATCTGGCGCGGCAGAGGAAACGCTTGCACCGTGACAACAACTATGCCGAACGTCGCTCACTTGCGTCGTGAGTGGGATGGTCAGCAGCTCCCGAATCATGAGGCCGGATTTTGAGCGTGTGTTGACAGGGGCTCATGGCAGTGCGATGTTTGAAACATGCACATGCAGTATGGGAAGAAGCATCTTGAATCCGCATTGCCAGCTTTCATCAAGTGGTGGGGTCCCTTTTTGCCGACGCCGGGCGAAGCTGCCCCGCCTTCAGCAGGTCCCAGACTATCGAGGTGCCTGGTGCAAATGAATTGAACTCTCCATGGAATACGCCTCACAACTACAGAGCATGCACGGTGGCGAATGGGTTGCGAGAATCCAGAGTATGTTTGTTTTACACGAAAACTTTCCACGCAGACCTATCGAACAAAGTCAAAGCCCCTCGAACTCTTGACGCCAAAAAATGCCCTCCCCTTCTTCGAATTGCTGTCAGGGGCCGGGGAAAGTTGCAGTTTGAGTCGGGAACAGCACAACAACGCGCATGCCGCGCTGTGTTCCGACCTGGGACGAGTTTAACATAGTTTGACCCTTGTCGTGTTGCTGCTTGAGCCGCGAATGCCGCGGCAACACTCATGTTTTTTTCGATGTCGGGGGGGAGTTTGTGGCTGCAAGGTGGGAGCTGCTCGCCACAGCTCTTGGAGCCCAGAAGAAATGCTTCGTGCCACAGATTTGTTCCCCAGCGCGGCGCTTGTTGCAGCCCTTTTAGGAGGAAACAGGCGCGTAAAAAACCTGTTTGTTTAGTGGATTTTTGGAGAGTCTCTTTTTTTGTGTGGGGGGGGGGGGGGGGAGTTGGTTGCGACCACGTTACTCTCACCATGCCCAAAACACCGGTATTTGCAGCGTTTTTGCTCCTCTACACATAAAATACAAAAACAAACACACACACCACACACACAGACACACACAGACACACACCACACACACACACACACAACACACACACACACACACACCACACACACACACACACACACACACACACACACACACCACACACACACACACACACACACACACACACACACACACACACACACACACACACACACACACACACACACAACACACACACACCACACACACACACACACACACACCACACACACACACACACACACACACACACACACACACACACACACACACCACACACACACACAACACACACACACACACACACACACACACACACACACACACACACACACACACACACACACACACACACACACAACACACACACACACACACACACACACACACACACACACACACACACCACACACACACACCACACACACACACACACCCACACACACACACACACACACACACACACACACACCACACACACACACACACACCACACACACACACACACACACACACACAACAACACACACACACACACACCCCACACAACACACACACACACACACACACACACACACACACACACACACACACACACACACACACACACACACACACACACACACACACACACACACACACACACACACACACACACACACACACACACACACACACACACACACACACACACACAGACACACACCCACACACAGACACCCACCACCAGACACACACACAGACACACACAGACACCACACACAGACACACACACAGACACACACACACAGACACACACACAGAGACACACACACAGAGACACACACACAGACACACACACACACACACACACACACACACACACACACACACACACACACACACACACACACACACACACACACACACACACACACACACACACAGACTTAGGGGCCTCAAGAAGCTTAGGCTTCAAAGGTGTTTTAAGGGGGCTTCAGGGAAGCTTAAGGCTTGCGGTGGGCCTAAAAGGAGGGATCCTTAAATAAAACGTCAGCTCGTGCTTCAGCGTTCTGCCTCCGAAATCGGAAAGAGGAGAATGAAACGAGTGTTGAGTTTTTGCGCAATTTGAAGATTTAGGGTGGGACATGACACGGGCGGGACCACGGCGACATGGCGGGACAAGGGCCGGACACGCGGGACAAGGGTGGGGCAAGGGCGGCACACGGGAGGGACGCGGGAAGGACACGGGAGGGACAAGGGAGGGACAAGGGCGACATGCAGCTGGAAGTTTGGACACCACGCCCATACATCCAGTTTGGTGTGTTTCGGGCATTTTTTTGGTTGATGTTCGCAGTTCTTTGCTTGGCAACGTGGGATTCTAGGGTGAAAAACTTAGGTTGGGCGTAGGATTAAGAGCTTACGGGCTTAGGGATAAACTTCAAGGCTGAGATGGCCAACCGGCATAGCCCAACAATTTGAGGCTTGGGGCGCTGGGGCCCCAAAAAAGAAATAAACAAAAATGGAAACAAAGTGTGTCGTTCGGGTGCGGAGCCCGCTTAGAGATTCAAAATTCAATCCTCCTCCCTTCCAATAACGCCAAATTCACGCGGTCCTTTTGCATGGGGATCAGAGACATGAAAATGAAAGCAATGGCAGTTCGGCATTTCGTAAGCCCAAGCATCCAAACATCGACGACTGATTCGTATGTCGTGAGCCCAGACGTCCCAAAACGACGACTGCTTCACATTCTACAAGCCCAGACATCCATCAGCTACGACGGCTTCGGGTTTCCTAAGCCCAAGAGCGACAAAAGCGTTGAAGATCGTGATCTTGAGCCAAACAAACACTCACTGGATTGCGCAGTTCCACATTGACATGAGCTTGCGGCCTGAGGAACCCCCCCCTGCCCGGATTTCTGGGTTATGATTTCTCAATAGCATGCCACAACACAGAATCGAAGTTCGGAGGAGCCGAAAGTGCCGCGCCTGCCAATGAAAACTTCGTTGCGGACGCGCCGAGAAAAACTCCGGGCCACAACCTGTGCCTAGGCGAGAGCATGTGAGTTTCGCCCCAATGCGAACTGGCCTCCATGATCTGCAGGTTGGCGTTTTTCAGCAATTGGCACGGGGTTTAGGATTCAGTTTAGGGATTGTGGTTAAGGCTGATATCGGCTAGGTCTCAGGAGTTGAGATCAAAACTTGGGCTTCAGTCAAACTCGAAGTTTCTTCCACCCTGATCCCACCCCCCCGCCCGTCCCACCCTGTCCCGCCCTGTGCCACGCGTTGGGTTTCCTTGAAGTCATGGTTTGGGGCGGAGCCTCTGAAAACGTAATGTTTTACCGCTGATGGCAGCAAGAACTCTTCAGAGTAGGGAGAAAAACATGAGCACAGCAGCACTGAACCCCAAACACTGAAGTCTGAATGCAAATCTTTTATTGCCCCTGACCCTAAACCTTGAATACCCTCTGAGCCCTAAACCCTAAAGCCATGAATGGGGAAGCCCTCCGAGCCCTATGCCCCTAAGCCCTAATTTCTTAACACCCTAATTGAGAAAAGGCTCAACTCAAGGGGGCAGGCTCCTGTATCCTGGCCGGCCTTGAGGCCATGTGGCTCGCTGGGATCGTTTGTGCTTGTCTTCCGGAGGCCATTCTCTTCAAGCAGACACGAAGTCAAAAAACCACAAAAAGACCAAAGACATGAGCCAATAGAGAACCAAAGAATGAAGAGCGAAAGAAAACGAAAGAAAGATCGAAGCAAAAAACGACATAGTGAAACCATGCAACAGATTTAAATTGTGGGTGGAAACGGCAGCAGAAATGCGTAAACATGTATGCCGTCTGGGACGCGTCCCTTGTGGGCTGGGGCGCATCCGTGTATCCTTGGAAATTTGCAGTGCTTGGAGGCCATAAGCGCAGATCCTGTTTTAGGGATTTGTGGGGCAACAAGTTGTTGAGAGCTGGGTTGTTGGCGTTTTGTTGCAATTGTCTTTGCCAGCGCTAGGATGGCAGGAGTTCCTTCGTGATGATGGTTGTTGGCGCATTGTGTATCGCTGCTATCGTCCGCGTAATTAGCTTGTGCTTTAAACTGCATAGAAGCATGCGTGTCAATCTGGGGCAGGAGCCAAATCCGGTGGATCCGGGGGTGCCAGTGTACATGCTGGTGTACGACCCGCCCTCAAAGGGCAACGGAATCCACGTCCTGCCTCAGGACTGTGCGCAAATGATTCCTTTCGGTGGGGACCCTCATCCTGCAGAGCTGGCACCAAAACCACAGGAAATGATGATCGGGAGGGAAGGGAGACCTTGTGTTTGGGGGGCAGGGATGCTGTCGGATTCTGGGGCTTCAGTTCCCGATGCCGTTGCCTCTAGCAGCCCAAATCCCCCTAGAGGCGGAACCGCGCCTAAGACGAAGCTATAGTTATCTAGGTTTAAGCCCTAAACCCGCGTCATTCCCAAAGCATGGTTCAGGGTTTTATGAAAGTTGTTTATTTCAGGTATTTACGTAGGTTTTTGTCTCTTCTTGTCTTGAAGGGGATCAGGAGCTTGGGAGTTGAACGACAAGAGCAGTCCTTTGCTCTTCAAATCGTACCTCCTCGGAGGACTGGTTGGCCCGTGTTGTTTCACGCTCGTCAACCTGGATGACCCGCAACACTGTAAATTCTACTTGCAGTTTGACCGTTGGGAGTGTGACGAAGTGTCACGCAGCACCGTGGCAATCAGAGGCGGCTCCACGGCCAGTTCATGAGACAGCGGGGAGCTGGGCAGTGATCTGGCCTGGTGGAATGACATGTGCTGCAATCAAGCCGCTGAGGCAAAGGCTGAAGGGTGTCATCTCCCAAGATGTGCGGGCCCAGGTAAGCCCAAGGACTCCGAGGATGCGAGCACCTCAATCCGTGCCTTGGTGCGTCTCGTGTCGGGTGTCTGACTCCGGCTTCAGAAACGTCCGCAACCCGGGAGCCTTGTGGGTGACACCTTTCAGGTTCAGAGCTTGAAATCTTGCGCCGCACCCTAAGCTCCATGACATAGTGCAAGCAGGCGCAGCCTACGTAGTCTTGTGCGTCAGGGGTTCCAGGCCAGCCCGTAAACCCCAAAGGCCTTAATAACCTACAGTACGAACACAACGCAGCCCCGAAATGGTCGCAGGACTGGGTGTTTGTGGTAGGAGTCACTCCGTAGTGTTCCATGTCTCATACGTTCCTCAGGTGGAAATGTGGCCTATGAGCGCAGTGAGGATTTAGAGCTTCGCGCGTCCACGCGCCGGTTGCCAGATCTTGCCGACCCATGACGGCCCATCTGGCTGCACATTGGACGGCGCGTATTTGCAAGTTTCTCGCTGTGATGCTCTTAGCTTGCAACCCTTGGCAGGAAGAGTCTGAGTCATCAGTGGCAAGAGGAACTCACGACGCGCGCGCGCCAGCCAAAGGAGCACGAGGGAGTCTTGTGTCACAAGATGGCACTATTGCGCTCACTGCGGTGCCGGGACTTGTTGATCATGTGTCTTCATAGTATACTACAGGGTGTGTGGGAGAGCAACTGTCTGGTATGATATATCGTTTATTACTTCTGGTTCGCAGAGGTACTGCCCGAAAGTTCTGTGCGCGGTTCTTTTTGAGAGTTTTTCTCGCAAAGCAGTCTACTGTATGATGCGGTGGCAGGAGCCGCTCAGCCGTTCGCAAACATGCTGGAGAGCAACTGTGGTCTAGAAACTACAAACAAGCCTGACTGATCATGTCTCCGCCAGAGCTGCCGACAAAACTAGGAACCTACCTGCCTTGCTCCAGGAGCCTATGCAAAATTGAGGGATGCCAACAAAATGTAGTAAACAAATCGATGCCCATATCTTATTCTGTCTCCAGTGCTTCCCCTGCGAAGGCTGAGCGTAGGCTCCATAGTCATGAGTGGTGGTCAGCAACCTACATCCCAGAGCTTCCCTGGAATTGTTTCTTGCGCAGCTTACAAGCTCTTGACGAGAGAAGCGTGCGACGTCCAGGAGGAGAGCAGGCTTGTTGAGGGCGTTTCACTTTACAGTCCATTATAGTGCGGTATGGCTGTTGCCCATGCCACGCAAGACCGCGGACCAGGGCCATCGCGTCTACTGTTTTGTGTTGCCAAGCTCGCTGTCCTATGAGTGCGAATAGTACAAACTCAAAGCGAAGAACAGTATGGCAACGAGTAGCAGCCGCAGCATGCCAGAGCACGTGGTGCGAAAAAAAGGTTTGCCGTCACACAGTCGCAGCCAGCAGTAGCAAGTGGCAGCCAGCAGCAGCAGCAACAAGTTGCAGCCAGCGCCACGGGCATACTGTCTGAGTTCCTCGTGCTGACGCCTGTGAAGCCGAAACATCAGGCGCCCTCGTAGCCACGCAAGGCTGGGGACTGAGGGTACTGCAGTGGATGTCCGGGTCGGGCGCGCGCCGCAGGAAGTCAAAATGATGACGCCGTCGGATCTTTGCTGCGAGCAGATCTCCAGCACAAAGCCCCGACTCGCTTGTAAAGCTGCTAATCAACAGGGTTAATTTTCCAAGGCATGGTCGTTCACACGGCTTGATTGAAACTTAATGTGCAAACAATATTGTCTTCACTGTAGAGCTGGGACCCTGAGGGCTTCGGGTTTAGGACTCAGACAGCCGAGGCCTGGGAGCGCACCTGGGCTCGAAAAAACTCAACGCTGAGGCGTAGAGAGGTGTGCAGGAGGTGGTGGAAAGAATTGCAAAAGGCAATGGGAGAAATTGAAATGAGTGCTAGTAAGCCACGGCAAAATGCCGTGCCGGAGAGTCTTTTTTGCCAGGCACGTGGTAAAGCAGGAAACTGGAACTTGATGGCCGAGCACGGAACCTCAGAGTTAGTGCGGCTAGCATTCAACTGAGTGACTTGCGAAGGCTCATGATGTGGCCAGAAGCTTGCAAGGCAGTGGCCCTATGTTCATGGCGCAAAAAAAACCCTAAGCCTTACGCGCCCTATGACCCTAACTGCTGAGGTTGAGCCCCAGCAGGCATAGAAGACAGAAGTGGATTCATGACTTCCCCTCTGAAATCAGCCATTGCAAGGACTCAAACTAAGCGCGGAGCTTTTTACACGCAAGCAACAAGGAAACGAAAGTCCTCAAAGGTATATCTACTTTGTAGGGTTTGGCACCTACTCTGTGAAATGCTGTACATATTTAGAATGTTTCATGCTCAAGGCTTTGGGCCTAGAAAGCAAACGGAAAACTGCATGGTGCAACTGCTACAGGATGACATGTACAGGAGTAGGCTTCAACACTCCTCCTTCGCAACACCGCTAGGGTATTGCGACAAACAAAACCTGTACATGTCCATCCCTTCCGGGAGGAGGTACGAGCTCCTACCGAAGGAAAGGCTGTAGCTGGCCGGCTGGCCTCAGAGTGCGAGGGCTCTCACGGCACCTCTTTGCAAAAGAAAAGCACTGCTGGCAGGCCTGCGCAATGGGGCGCGCAACCTACCCGTCAGGGCGGCGGATGCCCTAACGTGTGCTATGCTGCGTGCAGTCTGCCTGGCTTCTGTGGCACTGCCGGCAGACCTCAAACACAACAAACTTGTGTGAACGGGCAAGTGTGGAACAGGCCTTGGTGCGATGAAGCGTGTTGCCCTCTGGCGTTGCAAAGAAACGAGTTGGTGCTTCATCGGCCTGCCTAGTGGAAGCTGGCGCGTTCCTGCCGGAAGCGGTCGCAAGACGCTGTGAGGAACTGGCCGCTGCCTCTCTCTCAGAGATTTCTGCCCGGATTGCTTGCTCCGTGCGGTCCCTGAGACGCTGCAACTTGCGCGCCTTTCGCGGGCTTAGCGACACACTGCTCATGCCGAAGGTCCTGCGTGACAAGAAGGCAAAACTCCACTTCAGAAACTCCCACAAAACAATGGCACAAAACGCAACACCGAAAATGCACACTGCAAGCATCAGGTCGGCGTCCAAGGGAACTGGGAGCGTCAGGTCTTCCGGCTCTTCATCCTGCTGGCTAGCGGCGCCTATGACTTGCAAAAAGACAAACAGCATGAATACCGCACAAACAGGATGATCACGTTTGCGGAACAGGTAAACCCCTGGCATGCCCCAACAAACTGCTGTCACAAGGCCATCTGCTGCTGCAGCTAAACGCACAGTCGTGAGCAGCACACGTTCTGCAAGGGGTTGTTGGGACTCCTCCTGGACAGGAGGCTCCGGCACACCGCTCAAACCCCACAACCTAACGCGCTGCTCCTCCTCGACCCAGTACGGTGCTGGAGTGCCTGAAGCAGCTGCTGCGGGCGGGTTCCGGACACCAGCGCACAGTGCAAACACGGCGCCACGCACGCCAAGCAACAACAGACACAATAACAGCTGCAGCTGAAAAAGGAGGTTTGCCGTCAGACGTTGGCGTGCGTTGCGGGTCCCGCCCTCCCGGGGGGAGGTTGCTGGAACTGCAACACTGCTGGGCACTGTGGTTTCGTGCTCTCCTCCTGGCCTGGTGGTGAGGTCCTGGCAGTTTGTTGGCTGGACCTCACGCAGCCCAAACACGCAAAACCCACCAAAACCATCTAAACTAAACCTGCCCGGACAACACGGCAGTGGACCTGGCACCTGTGCAGGCCCATCTCTTCCGAGCGGCGAGAGTGGCAGACGAGTCCAGTCCAAATCATAGACGCTTGAATCCCCATCACCATCAAGCTGGTATCGTGTGGGGTTGTCGTCACACTCATCGTCGGCGTCCAACCTGAACCAAACGGTTGAGGACTGCTGCAGGCACACTTTGGGATCCAAAACTTGGGTCCCACAAACCCCCTTTTTTGGCTCCAAAAGGGGGGTTTGCCCTGGCCAAATGAGCGCAGTCATTTGGGCACTTATTCCATGTCCCCACCCTGGCTTCAGACTTGGACTTACGTGCTCATCCTGCCCTCCAAGGGGCAAGCCAAAGGCCTGAAGTGCTTTGGCTATGACGAGGGTTGAAGAGACCTCGTTTGCAGCGCGGTTTGCAAACGTGCTGCGTGCGTTTTCACGCTGAGCCTCCAACTCAGCGATTAGCGTCAACGCCCTATCATGCTCAATCACAGGGCAACCGTTCTGAACCATCAACGTGGTGAGCTCACCCTCAGAGGAACGCAAGAAACACTCATCAGCTGTCCAACTCAACATGTACCCCAGCCGCGCGACAAGCTGTCCTAGGGGCACAATTGCAGTCGGCAGCTCATCCCTCCCGGGAGGCGTGAGTATCACCCCATGCTTGGTGATGCGCATGTGTGATGTGTGGCCCCCCGCTAAACCAACCTGCACCTTGTTTGTCTTGACCCACTCCTCCTGCGACGATGCTGGCCGTAAAGGGTGCGTGGCCCCTGAGTCTAGAAGGGCATGTCCAATGAAAGGTGGCTCGGACTCCACGGCTTGAGCACCGGGCAACCCCTCGATCTCGGCTCGAGAAGGGGGGTTTGCTTGTGGGTCATTTAGAAGGCAACTAGCTGGCATGCTTGAGCAAATGGTGAGCTTCTTGAGGGATGGATTTGAAGGCTGCTGCACACCATCTCCGTCAGGAGTGGGGGCCGCTGGGGCAGGCACTGTGGATACTGGACCCTGCGACGGCTGTTGCCCATGAGTGGCATGCGCAGCTTCAAGCTGCCTCAAGGCGTGGGATGCGTGCTGAAGGAAGGAATCCATGGACAGAACAGGCGTGGCCTGGACAACGGGTGGCGCGGAGGATGACGTGGAGGTGGAGGCTGCCTGGACTGACGGCTTCTGTTCCGGTGCCGTTGGCTCGGCCTTTCCAGCCTTGCAATCTTTGACGCGATGGTCCTCAGAGCCACAATTTTGGCACTTCTTAAACCTTTCAGCCGCTGGCAGGTCGCTCATGGAGTGAGGAGCCTTGCATTTCGCACCGAACTTGCACCCCTTAGGCGTAAGAAAGTACTTGCACGGCTTACCCTTCCCCCCACCCTTAGTTTCACCCCCCTTAGCGTCCATGGCCTTCAAAGCGACATTGTTGCCTGACCCACCCTGTGTGGCAATCTGTGCTCCAGCCATGGTTTCAAACTCGGCTAACAAGTGCTTGTAATACTCCTGAACCGCATCTTCCGAAGGGTGAGTCTCGATGTGCAGCATGCTGCGAACCATCTGAGTTCGGAACATGGGGTCCGGGTTTTGGCTTAGGATATGGTTGGTCATTTCGGTGAGGGCACCGGCAAGAACTGTAGGATCTGGGGCTACCATACCGCAGTCAATGCAGCGCTTGTGCCACCTACCCCATGCCCTCAGCGCGGACACACCTGACACCACATCCTGAACAACATTGGGATTTTGCAGGTGATTCAACACCAATGCCTTTTCCGTGGAACCTCCAGGCTGATACAACGTGTAAAGCCGAAACATGATTTGAGTGGCTACTTGAGTGGTCCTGCGAGCTACCATTTCCGCTTTTACCCCTTGATCTAGGGCTGCTAAAATCATGGCGCACGCACGTGCATTGACCCTGGACCACTTTCCCTCCACCAGCTCCGGGCGCTCGTCAACCTCTACCCTGATGCGATGGAGCGGAGTAGCCTTAACCCACCTTTCATATGCGTCACGGCTCACCTGCAGCACTGCGGTCCACCAATCATGCGAGGAATCGGACAAATCACCCATCAACCCTGCAACTAACTCCAACCAATCCTGAAAATCCAACGAACCACTCATCGGATCAGGAGCTTTCAGCATGGGAAGTGCAGTAGTGCCTGGCTTGACGGCTTCAGGGGCGTTGCTAACAACACTCTTATCCCGCATGCCCTGCGCCTGCATGGTTTGAAGCTGCTGCATTCCTGCAAACAAGGCATCCATCATGGGATTGCCCGAGGAGGGCGCTGCACTTGCTGCAGATGCTCCTCCTGGAGCTGCACTGGCTTGGGCACCTGATACCTGCGCATGCGGCACCTGTGTACCTGCGCCTGAAACTTGTGGCACCTGTGCACATGCAGCGGGTCCAACCCCTCCGGGCGGAGATGCGGGCACCTGTGTACCTTGCACCTGTGGCACCTGTGCATAGGCAGCGGGCCCAACCCCTCCGGGCGGAGATGCGGGCACCTGTGTACCTTGCACCTGTGGCACCTGTGGCATTCCTGAGCCTTGAGGCCAGATCTGGCCCAGACCCAGGTTTTCGGCCTGAGAAGGGGGGTTTGGAGCAGAACAAGCCAAATTCACCTGTGCTGTGTCGTAGGACTGCCCGACCCCTCCGGGCGGGGTTGCACTGCTGGGCAACCTATGGGAACCCTGCAACCCTGACCAGAAGTTGGACCAAAACCCTGACGCGGCTGCTGCTGCAGCTTGAGCGGGCGCTCTCAAAGCACCAACCGCCGGCGCTGCAACATCCTGCACCTGATGCGCAGAGGAAGTGTGGACCTGAGCATCTTGCGATGATGGCACCTGGAGGGGTATGGGGACCTGCATTTGCGGTGGGGCCTGCGGGGCACTGCTTGAAGCTGCCGCCTCCCTCGCCAACTGCTCCCTCATAGCCTTCTCCTCCTCAAGTTGCCTCCTTAAACGCTGGATCTCAAGGTCCTGGGCCTGATTTCTCAACTCCTGAGCCTGAGCCCTTTGATCAAACCCCGCCAACTGCCTAGCAACCTCCGCTTGAATTGCGTCCTGGGGCAAGGAGGTTGAGTCTGAACGGGATTGGGGCCTATCAGGCATGTTACCGTACAATAGGGGAGCCCTACGTTCCAAAACTTGCATGCGCTGCAGCATGTCGGCGTTCAGGAGCGAGCCCTCCCTTCCGGGGTGCGGTGGTGCAAAGGATGTTGGCGTTCCTTGTGGCCCCACTTGCGGCGGCGACCCACTAGCAGAACCCAAACTCCCATCTCCCAAAGCCAACTGCCCTGGTGCACCCCCCGGACTACCCATGGAACGGGTAGCACTTCGTGGTGGCGTTGCGTGTGAGTCCTGCCACACCGGGACTTGCATGATCTCAGTGCGGGCAACTCTGAAAAAATCCCCAACCCTTGACATGAGCTGGAGCCCAGCCCCAGGGAAACCCTCAACCATTTCTGCAATAGTTTGCAAACCCTGTCCTTGCTGGGAACGTGGGGTAAGGAACCCCTCAACATGGGAGTCCCCAGCGACTGCTCCACCTGGCGCTGCTTCACCACTCGCGGTACCTGGCATGCCAGTGCTGGTCTGCAGACCTGGGCTCCCGCCCGGTGTGTTGCCGGGCACATGCACAATTTGGTGTGCGCTCTCACCACCCTCACTGGTGGTCGACATTGGTGGCACTTCCCTTGAACCTCGCGATGATTCATGCTGGCCTGTGCCTCCCAACGCCCCTCCCGTAGCCGTATTAGGTTCAAGGCCCACTGCACCTGACTGGCCTGATTCACGTGGTGGCATTGAACCTGAGTGCTGCAAACCATCCCCTCCGGGAGGTGGAGATGGATGCGGTGGATTGGTGCCGTATTCCCCTCTGAAATCAGCCATTGCAAGGACTCAAACTAAGCGCGGAGCTTTTTACACGCAAGCAACAAGGAAACGAAAGTCCTCAAAGGTATATCTACTTTGTAGGGTTTGGCACCTACTCTGTGAAATGCTGTACATATTTAGAATGTTTCATGCTCAAGGCTTTGGGCCTAGAAAGCAAACGGAAAACTGCATGGTGCAACTGCTACAGGATGACATGTACAGGAGTAGGCTTCAACACTAACACTTAAAAGTTTGTTGAAAACAATCTATGATGCTAGCCAGGGCCCGGACAGGTTCAACTCAGGATTCCCACACAAAATGTTGCCTTGAGGCAGACGCAGGCCAGGCCAAAAGCCCTTCGCAGGACACGTGAAAGCAAAGAGGGAGGGACAGAGTGAGAGGGGGCTCTGCAACGATGGTTCCAAATAAAAGATTGCTGAAAAGGGTCCAATTTATATACTCTGCGCCGCAGACAAGTTGTTCGGTTACGCGACAACAGTTGCAAACTCAGCTGCAAGCTTACCAACCACTGGGCGGATCGTTGTGGGGAGCGGGTTTCTTCGGAGCGTCTTTTTCTATGCCGTTTTGACGTCATGGAATCGAGGAGTGTTGACAAGATGTGCGTGCGAGCTAGCCTTTTCCAACAAAATAACTTCGGAGCATTGATGCCATGCATTCTGTTGAATAGTCAATGAGGATGGGAAAGCAAGTATTTGGAGAAATAAGGACCTGAGGAAAGCGGGAGGGCGGGGGGGCAGGGGGGCGGGGGGGGGCGGGGGGGCGGGGGAATAACAGCATCTACCGGACGGGAGGCCACGGTCAAATCGTAGTTTGCGGGAACCTGGATGTAAGCGCTGCGGATTGTGGTGCCCCAAAGCCCGCTGTTTCGCAGCTTCGCCCGGGAAAGCAAGGGCCCGTGTGGCCCGTTTCGGAGACCAGTTTTTCCTGTGTTTCCATTCCTCTCTGCCTTCATTTCCGCTTTTTGGGTGTGTGTGATTTATTGCAAATGTTTGTCTTTATGTTCTGTATTGTCGCTATTCTCATTCTTTGCTTTCTTGTTTCATTTCGTTCCTTCTTTGTCTCCTTATTTCATTCGTTTGTTCGTTCATTGTGTTTATTTCGTTCTTGCTGTCGTTCTTTCTCATTCATTCGTTCTTTCCTTCAATAGTTATTTGTGTCCTTCTGTCTTTATCGCTGTCTTCGCTCTCTCTCTCTCTCTCTCTCTCTCTCTCTCTCTCTCTCTCTCTCTCTCTCCGGTCCTCTCTCATTCTCTGCGCACGTGCCGAACCTGAATTCTCAGAGCCTAGCGACCTAGCTCTCCAACACTCCCCCGCACTGAGGGGGGCTCGAAGCGGTAGCTTCGTTGCGCTTGGTAGGCTCTGTGTGCCTTGCGAGCGCGCGATGCAGTGATGCCGTCGGTATGAGGGTAACCGTTTTCAAAGACTTGAGAACACGGAGTCCCGGAGCATCGTTGTTAAGTTGGAGCTTGAGTTTTTGCAGGATGGCTGGGCGTGGCATCTTGCAAGCTTTGCTTTGCCGAAGATGCTTGAGCCTGGGGCCTTTTCCAGGTTGCTTGTAGTGTGGGGTCCCGCGTGAAACCTCTCATACCGGGTGTTAGCCACCCCGAAGATCCATCCAGTAGCCCAGGACGCTATCCAACGTTGGAATTGGTGGTTGGCGAGGGCGATTGGTGGTGAGGTGAGCAGCCCTGCCCTTGCGGGAAGCGGGAGGGGAATGGAGTCTATAGGCGTTTACACTGTGAGCGTCTGCCAGGTGGACGAGAGCCTCGCGGGCCCGGAGCAGCGCCTTGTCTACCTGAGGAGAGTATGCTCCCCGCGGTGTGCTCCCAGTTCTCTGCTGCGACTCTGCTTTCGTGAGTCAGTGTGCAAGCGCGAGGAACCTCAGCGAGATGTCGATGCGGGTCGAGGGCGTGCCGGAGGCGAAGTGCGAAGTGCGAACAGACGCGAAAAGTTTGTTGATTAAGTTCTGACGGTGTCCAGCTTGGAAACTTGAAACTCTCGGATGCTGCCGGGCACGGACGGGGACATGACAGCTCCGGTCAAGGTGCGCGTGGGCTGTGCATGTGTGCATGTGCATGTGCATGTGTGTGTGTGTGTGTGTGTGTGCGTGTGTGTGCGCGCGCAAGTGTGTTCGGGCGCGCAAGGTCACACCGTCATTCCTGCTTGCATGGGTTCCTAACGACTTTATGCCGAGCTTTGCGCGTTTTGGTGGCTCGCGCTCCCTCTGCAGCTGCCGCGTCCGACACACAGTTTGAGGCTGATACGGCACTACATAAGAACGATCTCAGAACATTCCAACCTATGTCATCTGCAAGATACTTGTTTTCTTTAATTTGTGGCTGTTGCGTGACATCTTGCTGTTCCTTGGGAAGAGTGTACAGTACGTTTCGATAAGTGAGATGCATGAATTCAGAAAGTTCCCGATGCAGGAGAGTGGAGTCCACGGAGATCATGGGGGTGCCGGGTGGAGTGGTGACCGAGGCAGCCATGGGCGTTGTTGCATTCGAGATTCTTCGAGTCATGTGAAGTCATGACATACCGTACTTGCACACCACGCAACCTTTTTTGACAGGGGCTAGGATTAGGCCCCCCCCCCTTCAAGGCACTTTATGGGCTTTACGCAGAGCTTGTCGCACACGTGCCATGAATTGCCGGCGACCCCCACCCCCCCCCAAGCGCAGGTCCGTTTAAGACGTTTTCGGTCGCAGGACGGCCAGTGGCAGCTGCGGCGACACCGTCCTCTTGAACCTGCGCGAGGCCACTCACGATACCAGGACGAAAAGATGCCCAACAAAGCAAAGCCCGCTTCCATCCCGTGAACCTTTCCACTGTAACTCTGACACCCCTTGGCCGCATCCGCCCAGGGAAGCTCCATGTGGACGTGTTTCTGCGAGTTCGTGGCCTAGGCGCCAAACTTGTGGGTGACAGTGCGAGACCCTGCTGCGACACTACTGCAAGACTAGACTCCTCTGCTTTCTCGCTTTTAGTCAGCTTCCGCCATCTTGTGTCGTTGATTTTTGTTGTCCATTGTCTTGTAGCAAACGTTGACGGTGGAGTACGTGCATGCAAGCCCTCCTTTCTGCAATGCGCGCCCTGCCTCTGTCCCGTCCCCGAGTGATGCCTACAGTCACGACAGGCGATGTGGCTGACCAGCACAGTATGGTGCTGTACTTGAGAGCAAAAGGACGAAGCGAAGGGCACTTTGCAGGATTGTGGGTTTCGCCTCAAGGCTCGAGGGAGGTGGTGGCTTCCAAACCCTGGCCCTGTACCCCGACACTAGCCCAGCTTTATGCAAAGGACTGCTCTGCAAGATTGCAGCCGTATTCAAGTGTCATTCATAGCCCTTTCACACGCGCTCTTCAACTCGCTTGGCGCAGAGACTTTTTCAAGACTTGTTCGAGGCTATCTTCAAGACTTTTCAATCATTGTTTTTGACTGCAGACTTCTCACGAGCCCCTGGACTACTTTAGACGCTAAATTTATAATGTGAGTAACTAGGGAAGCCAAACGCGTAATATCCCTAAAGCTGACAATGCTGGGTGCTCTCACCCTTTCGCCTCCCATGTTTGGACTCTGGGGCTTTCCGTGACTTCCCCTTCCCTCGCCCTCGATCACCGAAGGTCTCGAACAGCATTCGCTTAGCCTTAATTGTGTTGCATGGCCAGGGGGTGTCAGCTCGGTGATGTAAGCAATGCTGGTGCAGAGAAACAGATGTACTAGACACGGCCTTTACACAGCACGGCTGCTACACGGTGTGCGACCGCAGCCTCGTCAAGTCCACAGCGGACCAAATACAACAGCAAGAAGGCGCACATGGAAGCAAGGAATCAACAACTCTGAAGCTCCTGGTCCCTGCCTACACCGACATTCCCTTACATTTTAAAGCGGGCAAGATGTTCTCCAAGTTCGCAAAGCTCGAGCGTTCATCGGAGGCCAGTGGCATCAAATCGGTTTGAACGTATGCGTTGGAGCGAACATGACAGGTTGAAGACATCCCTCTTGATTCGCCGAAAGGCGCTGCTGTGTGCACAACGGTCCGTCGCTTGGCGGTGGCATGGACGTGGTCACGAGCTGCGGTCCCTGGACTTGCCAAGGCTGCCTCGAACTCTTCTGGCGCCTGTTTGCCCGTTGTGAGGAAGGCGGGGCGTCCCAGAGCAAGCCCAGTATACGTCATGTTCTCTGCGCCTCAAATCGCGGTGCAAGATGGAAGGTTTGTGGCTGCTCTAGCAGGAAAGGGTGTTGAAGGTAGTGTGCGATCGAACAGCGCGCGCTGTTGCAAGCCTGTCTGGTTCCATCAATAGGTGCGAGCAATCTTGAGCATTCAATCTTGAAGCTTGCAAACTTCGCCCCTGCAGCATGCGTAGGTCCTTTTAATCAACAGCTGCAAATCCCGAGGCATCGGGCCTCCCGTAATTCACAGATGTCACAGCATTTTCTACTGTACCAGAAGCACTTGAGCATTGCAATAGGAAGTGTTATAATCGAGTTTGGAACACCCACAGATCGGGCATCAAATGAGGCCAGCCTTGATTTTTGAATAAGTCTGGCGACGCGGCTTTTGACAGGATGCTGAAGAACCTGAGCTTCGCCGAGCACTGGGCCCAGATTTTTCCAGCAGTGGTCAAATGGGTTTTCTCTACTCAGCGGGGCTGTCAGATCAGAAGGACAAACCAAGCTCGCATAGGTCACTTCCGCATGCCATCCCCAAACCTTTCAATGCCCCATTGAGATGATGAGACGCCAGCGCGCTCCGATTGTTAAAAGAAGACTATAGAGTTGGAGAAGGGGCTTGGCTTAGAGGCGGTCCACCGCAGAAGCGGAGAGAGTGTGGCCACTTCAGCTCTGAAAGTGCAGTGAGGTGCGCTCCAAACAGCGCCGTGATGTCGCACACCAGAGCTCCCTGAAGATGCTCTTCACATTTGCTGTTTTGCAAACCTCTGTCGTTTTTGGCCAGTTTTCGAGCTCGGGGGCCAACCCCTTCTGGAGTGAGCATCATAAGCATCATAGGACGTTCGCTTTTCCAGCCGGGGGGCGTCCCTGAAAATCCTTGAAAAGCATGAGCTCCGGCACAGAGGCAACATGCAGGGAGCTGTGTGCAAGAAGGGTGCCAATGCTCTGGTTGGGGTTCCTGGTAATCTGGATTGCGCGATGGTCGCTCTGTTTTCTGTGTTGTGTTTGGCCACACGGAATTGAAGCTAAGAATTCACAGTAGACTATATTCGTCAACGCCAAATTGAGCCTTACTTTTTGAGAAGCAGGGTCCATGAGCAACTTTGGCCCGTTCTCATGTACAGGCTCTTGAAGTCCAAATCGAAGCGGAGGAGCAGAAGGTACAAAGCAACAGCTCCTTGTCTTCTGGGTCACATGTCTTCCAAGTTCCATATGCTGTGGTTCGGCTTACCGTCATCCGAGGCTGCAGCCTTTTGAACATGTTCGCCTGTTGCTGCCCTTCTGACATCCTGAAAGCTTGGACCTCATATGCTTCAACAGCCAAATTATATGAAGCATGTTTGCGTTGCGTTCCTGCGAGGATCCTGGCTTGCAGTAGATCCTGATGCTGAGCAGGGCAGGCGACTCTAGCTCTTTATAGGCCGGTCTCCAAGAAGGCCGCGGCGAGATCTTTGCAGAGCCGGGACGGGCTGTGCCGTGAAGCTGCGCCAAAAAATGACGTGTGTGAAGTCGGGATGATGCTTTTCCTTGCATGTTGCGCCTACCTTGTGTAACCAGCCACGGTACGCTGCGGCCATGCCATTTGCTGTTCTTTTGTGCCCCGCCGCACGCAAATGCTCGGGCAACGCAATTCTGCTCCGCAGCCTGCTTTGCTTCGTTCAAATCCGGGTTTTTTCCAGAAGCATCTTCGCTTTGCCAGGTTCTCAGTGCAAGTCGGTGCCTGTGTGATGCCCGCCCTTCTTTTTTTGGTGTCACGTGCGAAGGTAACCATGGGGAGGCCTGACCTGGACGCCATGACCATTGAGGAGCTGAAGGCCTATCTGGAGTCCCTCCGCCAGAAGCGTCGCCAACAAGAGCAGGACTGCGCTGCAGTAGACATGAGCCGTTCTTCTTTTGCTTTTTGACTTGCAAATGGCCCATGACTGGCAGAAGCAGCGGCAGATCTTCCAGCGTGTTCTGCAATCCTGGGCCGCGGACTCTGCAGGTTGCCAGAGCGAAGTGGATGTGCTTTCATCATGCAATTCAGCTCAGGTTAGCGACGCGGCGGACTATTGGACGTGGGGATGGTACAGCTTCTGCTGCGCTCCGGCGCAAGTCTCAGATTGCGCTGGCCGGCGGAACACAAGCCCTGTAAGCTCCCTCTACAACACGAAACAACATCTGGGCTGACAGACTAAACACTCCAAGGCAGATCATGTGCGCGATGATGACGTGGTGGTTTAGGCTGGCCTTGACCTCAATGCGTTTAGGGGTTTGGGTTCTTGGTAGAACACAGTTCCTCATTGCAGGTGTTTCCCTTCTATTTTCGGAGCAGCCACGGGCGCAATATGGCGCAATTCTAGCGGGTCAAACTCATTGGTGCCCGTGCAAGAAGTGCTGATGGACTAAACACGCGCATGCGCACACCCACACGCCCGCACGTGCACCCACACACACCAGCTGGAAATAGGCCGCAGCAAAGCTACGGGTTGTCATGTTTTTCCACAGGCACAGTCGAACTTCCTTTGCTTGCGTTTGCTTCCACTGCCTTCTTGAATGCAGGGGCTTCATGACAGCTGCGGCGAAGCTCCATTCGAGGCTTGCCGTGTCAGGTGAGTGCCGCGTTGAAGCCATGCAATGTTCTCAGGAAGACCAAGTTATCCCCGGAACTGCAGGCACTTCAGCGTCATCGAGTATGCCAAGACCGCTCTCCCCACCTTCCAGGAGGATGCCGACCAGATCTACCCGGCTGGAAGGAGAAGGTTGGCTCCACACCCAGGCTGCCAGCTTCGACTGGGGCGCGAAGACGACAAGGAACAGCAAGTGCGCGCTTCTGGCATGCGTCGTGCAGCCGAAGGTGCGCTACGACCACCCATCCAACGCCGTCCATTGAATTTCCGGGTCCTCCACCATCACCAGCATGAACTTGCGACGGTGCCTGGCGTCTTCGCAAAGTCCGTGAGTGCACTGGTGCGCAACAGACACCCTGATGTGACAGCGAGGAGATGAAGATGGCCAACCCGGCTTCAGCTACGCAGGTCAGAGGCGGGAGGGCTATCGCTCTCACCGCAAACGCTGAATTTGGATTGGCGCCGTTCAAGGCCAGCAGCGGGCTCTTGGCAGCTGGCTCAGCTTCAGAGCTCAGAGGCTCAGAGCTCATGGCCCTGGAGGTGTTCGAGCTGTCCTCGGAGATCTTATGCAAGTCAGACGAAACAGTCTATGGACTAGTGGCAAGGTCGCGCTGATCAAGATGCAGCCGTCAGGTCCGTGAACAGGCGCCGCCCTATATCTATCTCGGCTGCAGGCGTCCAGGGTGACCGTCCATGGCACGCTTGATCTCTTGCCGATGCTGGCAGGACGCGCGACCTGCTGCGCAAAAGGCAACTGCACGTCGTGGGAGCTTTCGACTTCTTGGTGCCGTCGTCAAGCCAGAAGTAACGAACGGGCTCCTCGGATGAGCTTGGTGGCCTTTGCACTTCGCTCCTCCGACCCCTCACTGGTGGGCCTGCCCAGGCCTGAAAAGAAATGCTTTGTTGTGTTGACTCTGCTGGTCCGACTCGTGCGGTAATTTCTGCAACTGTCACACAGACTTCACTACTCAACTGGGATGGACGCATCGCGCTGCACTGCTGCCCTCACGCGGACGCTGGGCCCCTTGATTCCGGTCATGCGACGAGGGCCCCGGTGAGTTCCATTGGTGACGCGCCTTCAAACACAACAGTGACCCGAGCGCCGCGTGATCAGGGTCATGCTCAAGAAAAGAAGGCAGCCTAAATCGGGAAGACCAGAGAGAAGGGCACAGGTGGCCCCAAGGATGTTTCGGGTGGTTAGCTTAGGTTGGAGGGCAGATAGAGTCGATAGAGATACTGTCAGTTTGATAGCCCAAGGTTCACTCACAAACGCCCACCCAAGATCTCGAACCCTCAAGCTCAACCCGAAATGTCGCAGCCTTCCCAACACCCCATGCCCTCAAAATGCTCAGCCTCCCGCCCTCCCTCCCACTCAACACAAGCTGCTTGGTCAGCAATCAGTAATCACAGCGGGTGTGGAACAGCGCACCATTCGGCACTGAGTCGGCACCGTTTTCGGCCCTTCTTGTCCCTTTTGTCCCTGGAAAAAGACCACCTGCATTTCATGGAAGGACAACCATCAACAACACTGACGACGTACATCAGAAAAGAACAGGAAGATGAATAACAGTGATACTATAGCAAGCGTAACTATCAGTAGCTAACACTAGCAATAACAAGAGTAACAATGTAGCCATGCTGACAATGTGATACTTAGAATGACACACGTCACTCTTGGTCTGAGGATGATTCTCGCAGCGGTCTGATGCTTCGTTGTCATTTTCAACATTCTTTAGATCTTAGTCTTTGCTTTTACATCGCGTCTGCAGATGCTTGCCGGGGCGATCGGTCTTCACGACTTTTCAAGTTCCAAAGCAATCTTGAACCTGCTACACTCGCTGTCTGTGTGGCTCTGCACCGTAGGGTTTACCGTAGCAGACTGGGGATCGCACTTCCGCGTGAGCTTGCAGAAGCCAGCGTCTTAACACGTGCAGTTTGCACACACAAACATCAGTGACGGTGATGGTTCTTTGCTCAAAAC
This sequence comes from Symbiodinium natans, assembly GCA_905221605.1. NCBI lineage: Eukaryota > Dinophyceae > Suessiales > Symbiodiniaceae > Symbiodinium > Symbiodinium natans. The sequence goes on from CAJNDS010002339.1 coordinate 306,159, forward strand.
CGGACTTACGAGGACATGGTCTGGGTCCGTAGTCGTGTTGGCCTCAGTGGCTCTGTGCTTGGTTGAGAAGGTATGTCAAAGATTTTGTTGCAAGGCGAGCTGGAGACATGGCAGCCACTGGCAAAGGTTTGCAGCTTAGGTGGCTGTAGGGTGACTTCGGTGCTTTCGGTGCCTTCCTTCACTTTGCTTCTCGATCGGGGAGATCAGGTGGCGCGGCCTGCGATCGCATTATGAGCTTGAGAGCAAGACGCCATTTGCCTTTTGCTTCTTAGGCGAGTTGCGTGAAATTTTCAAGTGACAGCGTGCAAAACCCGCTCTTGGGGAGCTCTTCGGCAGGTGATGATGGAGCTTCCATGCAGCCGCCTTCTCGGATCAACGTTCGATCTATGACAAGCGGCCTTTCAAGTGCATTCAAGCCTATTTCAAGCGGATCCGAGGCGAGGTCGACAAGCTCCTGGAGACCCTTTTTGTCATTGCACAAGCAGCAGGCTCAGAGGCCTAGACCTGATGTCACATTCAATGTTGCCATGAGGGGTGCCGTGCGTGGTTGCACCGAGTTGCGTACTGCAGTCTGTCAGTGGCATAGTAGTCGGGCGCGACGAATGAAGCCCCACCAATGCTCATCAACCCTCCTGACTCAGGGCGCGGCGATCTCAGCACAAACCTCCCCGGGACCAACCCCGACAACACCCAGAACATCAGGAAATCAGTAAACTAACTCCCGTTCTCACTCATCGCAGCTTAGACCAGCGGCGAGATGCAGCGATCAAACACACTGCCACTGCTCTCAAAGGGCAAGGAGAACCCCCCCGCAGGGGAAGCCCCCAACTTAAACTCTAACCAGACCTTGCCGCGTTCCCCACAGCCCCCAAGTCCCCGGTGATTCTCTAGGGCCTCCAGACCTCTGTATGGATTTGATTATTGGGGTTCGCTTCGACTCGCCTGTACTGTTTGACATCTTGATGGGACATTCTCGATGATTCTCGACGCTGTCGGCTATGCCCACTCAGGCTTGGGCCGTCATGATCTGGTGATTGGCACGACGCCCAGTGCCAATCCTGCCAACTTGCCCTCCGACCCGCACACCCCCGCGCACGGGATTTAGGTCTCCGGGGTTAGGATGAGACGGGGTCGAAATGCCTAGCTCCCACACTCTTGGGCTGTTGATTCTCCGCATCCCTTACTCGGAAATTAGGTACAAGCTGGGTTGATCCACTGTCGAGCTGCAGCTGCTGCCGGTGCTGTTGCTGTGGCGGGTAGGATGACTACGGCTCAGATGATGATGCGCAATGAAGATGACATCGTGGGCGTGGGCAATAAATATCAAGCACGCAACAGTGTTGAGGCTTCTGTTGCGCAGACTTCAGTCCAGGTCCTGAGCTTCTGATGCAGATATATAGGCATGTTTAACCTCTCTTCCTGAATTGTCCGTAAAGTCGGGACCAGGCATGTTTAACCTCTCTTCCTGAATTGTCCATAAAGTCGGGACCACCCGGAGTAATCACAATGATGATGATGATGATGACGACAATTATGATGGCCATGATGGTGGTGATGATGCTGATGACGAGTATGATGACGATGGCGGCCGGTGGTGGTGCTTGGGGACTCTGCCAGGATTCCGGTGCAGAGCTACAGATGCAGGACGAGGAGACCGCAACCGGGGGTTCAGGTTCGAACGTGTCGGGTTTCGGGCGAGGCCAGGCGGTGTTGTTGTATGATGAGGCTGCTCACTCCGCCTGAACTCCATTGGACCTTTGTTCAACTACATACCACATGGCTAAGTCTGAAAAGCCCTGGCTGCCAACTTCTTGTGCTGCCGATTCTCAAGGAGAGGAGTCTTTCCCTAAATAGTGTTTTTTTGCAGTTTGTATTCTGACCAGGTGCAAGTTGCTAAAGTCTCGCTGAGTCTCGCTCCTGCGCGTGAATGCGGGATGTAGGGCAAGTTCGAAACCTACATGCAAGACAGTACTCAATGAAACCAGTCCTTGGCTCTCCCTTGGCCTGAGTGATGACAAGCGCCGTCTTTGTTTCTACAGGTGTGTCTTTTGGCGGTTTGTGCCCGAACGTCGAACACGGCCCTCCCAGTTTTCAGCAAGGCTGTTCTTGATGTTTGAGCACTCCATCGCATTAATGCATTAGCCGAAGAAAACCCAAAGGCAGGTCTCAATACAGACGCCAAAGCCCTTCAGCAAGCCCTGCTGAAAACTTGCAAAGTTCACGGCCGTAGTAGACCGCAGTGGCAAACACTGTCGCAAGCCACAGCCTATTTCTCGAAGGGCTGACGCCAAGCATTCTTGAGGGCCACGTCCACCTCTTAAGAATCTGCTGTCAGGAGCAGCTTCCGCAACTGCCGCTTGCAGAGGAGGTGGGTGTTGCACATCATAAGACCGACTGGCACTGCAAGAAGAGCACGAAGGACTTCTAAATGTTAAGGCCGCTCAGGCGAAAGGAAGCACAACCAACATTTTCAGGGCTGAATTCTGGAATGAACTGCCTCCTGCGAATGCCCAACATGGCAAGCGCGCGTGTGTCTCCGCGACTTTCTAAGGGTCTTAAAGAAGCTTGAAGATCCTCGTCCCCCGTAGACTCGAGAAAAAGGTAGCAAAGTCATGGGGCTGGACAACTTGAGTAGAATACATGCCGCACAGATCCGTCAGAGAGTTTCTGACTGGAGTGAGCACAAAACGGCAAAAGTGCTGGGGCCACAAGCCTTGCGAAGCTCGGACTTCCCCGACCAAGCTCGCGCCCCGCAGCGTCCCGCCGCCCCACCAGTGATGTTCCAAGGTGTGAGAAGCCTGGTCATGGACCCTGGGTACCAAAGAGGCCAGCCGATCGCGCCGCCCTCGCATGCTGTCATGAGGGTGTCGTGGCCTTGCAGCACATCTCATGCGCGCAGATGCGCGCACCCCAGAGAACCACTACCACGGACCCCTTGCTCGACCACAATCACCTATAGTCTTACTCACAGGTGCCTGGAAGAATCAGATGGTCGTGCGCACGCAGCTGAGCAGACGGCATCATCGTTCCTGCCCTTGCGGTTCTGCTGTGGGGCAAGCTTGCATCCGTGCTCCCCGAAAATCCAACCCAAACCCTAAACCCTGGACTTCAAAAGCAGTGAAGTGCAGTGGGAGTCGCACCGCTTTTCGGGGTAGTGGCCTCAGTGGGGAATTAGGTACCAGATATGCACATATATGGATATAGATGGCTAAGCAAGCGCCCCATGCCGCAGCTCTCCTCTACCTGGGCCGGGGTTTCAGCTGCGGGCCAGGGCAGGGGAGACTTCGCCCTCCTGCCAGAAGGCAAGGAATCACCCAGAAAGGAGTGAAGGGTGGGTATGTCGTCAGCCGGGGCCAGAAAAGGTCCTTGGGTGTACAACATCCCAAGCTGGAAAGATCCACTTTCGTATGTTGTGGAATTCTGATCTGCGACAAGCTTAGCAGCCTCTCGTGCTGGGATGTTGCTGAGGTCTGGCTCCGTAATCAACGGGGATATTGGCGTTTAGAGGGACATATGATATGGGTTTAGTTCGTGTACTCCGGTGAAGGCTTGGCTCCAGCCTAAACGACTTGGAACATCCCAACAGCGCTGCAGGGTCATTCAGACTCAATTGCTCCAATGATTTTGCGGCGGTGTGGCCACAAAGCGCCCCACCATTGCCAGAGCAATGACTTCGCAGGCAACTGCAACGTTCCAAGAGGCAAAGGAAAAAGCTCTCATTCTGATGCCGCATCTTGGGAATTCCCACAAGAGGAGGCGCGCCTGCCCGAGAAGACATATCTCGTATTCAAGGAGTTCCGAGGCAAGAACCCAAAGAAAGACTTTTGGACTTGTCCAAAGTCCCATCCTGGTGCTAAGAAGCCGAGCAGATTTGTTAATTCAGGGTCTTGCCGTTCAGTCCAGAAAGTTCTGGTAGAAGCCTGAATGATTCTTCCGAACTGGGAGAGGGCGCACGGCGCACGTGCGAACTGCTTAGCCTAGGAGTGTGACAGCAGAAGTCAACTTGGCAGACACACTAGCCGCAATGTAGCGCGCTTCTTACGGCTCGATCAGAGTAGACCATATTTTGGACCACCTCCCATGTAATACTCAAGGAGAAGACACATTACATCACGCCTTTAGGTAAAACATCTTAGTCGCCGTAAGTGTCTCTGATGGTAGTGTATCTCACGTGAAGTCCTCCATAGTGACACCCATAATTCCAAGGTACTCTCCGCGTGTCCTTAGGGCCATTGAGGGTACCCTTTTGAGATTCTGATCACACGGCTGAAGCTGAGTTTGCAAGTGGGGCAGGTGGTACAATTCCGTGTTCGCACCCAGAGCTGCGCAAGTGGGGCAAGTAGCCCAAATCACTGGGCCGTCCGGGTTTCCACGCGTGCTGCTCTATTGTTATTCTGTCATGTTTTAAAAGCAAACCTCTGTTTGTTACTACGAAGGAAGGAACGCGTTTCAACTAACATATACAGGAACCTCGAGGCAGAGCCCCTTGCATATGCCCCGCATTCAAGCCTGCTCGACGAAGTTCTCATTGGTTCGAAGGAAGTCTGGCGAGCGCATGCCACCACCAAAAAGCCCTTGTAACTGCCAGTATCGTGTCTAAGAGAATAAGGGAGCAGTGGAGGGCATCTTCAAATCACCAGCGTGGTAGCCAAGCAGACCGAACCAAAGGACTCAGCTTCATGGCAAAAGTCATGGACCTTACGATATCCTTAAGGCCTTGGAGGCTTTAGCTGTGCCCCCAAAGATCCGTACGTTCCCTGCTTTGTGTCCTTAAACTCGATGGAAGACTTGGAAGACTTGGCCGACCTGAAGGCGAGGATCGCAGCCCTTGAGCAGGACTTCAAGGCGCCTGCTTGAGCCCGCTGCTGCGCAAATTTGAGCAAGCAGGTATGCACGTCATGGCACCTATGGTGAGCTCCAAAGCTCGAAGTTGCTCGCCTGGGCAGGAGCTTCTCAAGCAGAAAGCGGAGAAGGCCCGTGATGGCCCATGGTGGCCCGTGTGTCGCGGGGGCTTGTCGGACCCGAGTGGAAATTGAGTGCCCAGCGGAACGCCTTCGCGCAGGATGCCAGGCTAAAGCGCCTGCGGGCCCAACGCGAGCAGGAGCGACATGCCAAGGCTCGCGATATGAGACGATTTGAGATGCTTCAAAAGGCTTTTCAAGGCACTTTGATAGGGCTTAAAGGGAGGGTTTCCATTTCGGCGCTATTGAGTATACGCCACTTCTGCCTCGCAGGAGTTCCTCCGAGGGTGGGTCCTGCGCTGAGCGAAGTGTCTTGCATCTTGTCGAACGATCCCCCAAAAAATCATTGCCAAACGCGCCACCCGAGTTTCAAGACCTCGCCGATCAGTACACCTGCGGCTGGTTCACTTGGTGCTGCTGTGCCAGTCTCTCGGGCGTGCATGGCGTGCCTAGTAAGGGCCTACAAGCCAAGCTAAGCCTAAGCATCCGCGATGCTGCGAACATCACAGCGTGAGCTGAGGCGGATGCCACGGCCACGCGCGACAACGACATTGTGGTGTAAGTGCCGGGTGTGGCGTCTCAGCTTGGGAGGTTGGGGGGAGGCAGCTTTTAAGGTGTGAACTTGGATTCCGCCATGTCCGCACATGGTTGCAAACCCACCAGCAAGCTTTAGCTCGAAACGGGGTCACCCAAACCCGAACCCCAAGCCTTAGACCCTCAAACGGCGCAAAAGCCACCAAACCAGTCGTGTAGCCCGAGCTAACCCTCCCGAGAGTTCGTGCAAGTAGTCTAGGAAAAGCAGGGTGGCACGACAGGGTGGCAGACTTGCACCGAGCCCTCGCCCCCACACCCCGTCGCCCAGGTGACAGGATTGACAGGTGGGTCGGGGTGTCGGAGTGGTCGTTCCCTGACATCGTGTTTCCGGGTTTTGCCGTTTCCCGAATCGGGGTCGCCGTTTCTCGACATGGCTCCCAGTTTCCGAAATTCCTCGTTTCCGGAAGCTCCGTGTCATGAAGTACTTTCCCGAAACAGTTGTCGAGTGTCAGCTGCTTCCCCAGGCTGCCTCGACTCCAATGACTTGTCTGTTCCCTTGTGACGTTTCGAGAGATTGACCGACGAGTCTGAGGTATGGCCTTCGACGCAAGGCTTCCGGCGATGTACCACAACAGCAAAATCCGAGGCCTCCTTGATGAGCTTTTTTCGACTCCCTTAAAGGCCTTACGTAGGCTTTTGACCTTCTTCAGGCTGTAGGGCTCGCTGTAGGTTCGAGAGCTGAATTGCTGGGGCTCAGGCCCGAGCCCAAGCTCCTGAGGATTGGAATGTGCAATGGGAGCGCCTTTAAGTAACTCAAGTATGGTGGTACACTGTACTTCTTCTGCTATGTTGTCGTCTTGTGTTTTTTGGTATGTTACCACATGCATTGTATATCATACATACTACCCCCTGTATCATTTTACATTTGAGAAATAGGCGCCGGAAGAGTTTGACCCTTTTCGTGTTGCTGCTTGGGCCGCGAATGCCGCGGCAAGGCACATGTTTTTTCGATGTCGGGAGTTCGGGCTTGCAAAGTGGGGGCCCTGAAGAAATGCTTCGTGCCAAGATTTGTTCCCCAGGGCGGCGCTTGTAACATGCAGCCCTTTTAGGAAGGGCCATGGCTGAACAAGTGCGAATCGCTCGCTTTTTCACGCACACAACACAAGCATTGCACAAGCGTTGCTAGCTGGTCTTACTCGTTCAGGCATCGTGTCTGCGAAGCCCCATGAGTGAAGATTCCGTCACAAACTGTGCGTTCTTTGTTGCCCATTCCAGGGCCTAAGCCGCTGATTATGAGTGACGCGTCCAGGGCAGGGGGCCATAACCCCTTGTGTCTTTCGCTACAAAATCGATGAACGGTTCAAACCGGTTTAAGTCAAAGAAGCAGTGAGCCTCTAGGGTTCAAACTTCAAGCGCTGCAAGCTACAAACCAACAACCCTGGCTTAGGCCCTAAACCCTCCCAGAGAAAAGATATCAGTTATGGCTTTGTCGTTGCTGGGACCACCCTGGGGCTCTTGGGCCCAACTTGAACCCTGGATTCTGCCAAGATGCCCCTCTTGGACCCAACTTGAAACCTGGATTCGGCCAAGACGCCCTTCTTGGGCACAACTTGAAACCTGGATTCGTCCAAGATGCCCCTCTTGGGGCCCAACTTGAAACCTGGATTCGGCCAAGATGCCCCTCTTGGGGCCCAACTTGAACCCTGGATTCGGCCAAGATGCCCCTCTTGGACCCAACTTGAAACCTGGATTCGGCCAAGACGCCCTTCTTGGGCCCAACTTGAAACCTGGATTTGGCCAAGATGCCCCTCTTGGGGCCCAACTTGAACCCTGGATTCGGCCAAGATGCCCCTCTTGGACCCAACTTGAAACCTGGATTCGGCCAAGATGCCCTTCTTGGGCCCAACTTGAAACCTGGATTCGGCCAAGACGCCCCAAAGCTGGATTCGGCCAAGATGCCCCTCTTGGGGCCCAACTTGAACCCTCGATTCGGCCAAGATGCCCCTCTTGGACCCAACTTGAAACCTGGATTCGGCCAAGACGCCCCAAACCTGGATTCGGCCAAGATGCTCCTCTTGGGGCCCAACTTGCGGCCAAGATGCCCCTCTCGGGCCCAACTTGAAACCTGGATTCGGCCAAGATGCCCTTCTTGGGCCCAGCTTGAAACCTGGATTCGGCCAAGATGCCCCTCTTGGGGCCCAACTTTGAAACCTGGATTCGGCCAAGATGCCCCTCTTGGGCCCAACTTGAACCCTGGATTCGGCCAAGATGCCCCTCTTGGACCCAACTTGAAACCTGGATTCGGCCAAGATGCCCTTCTTGGGCACAACTTGAAACCTGGATTCGGCCAAGATACCCCTCTTGGGGTCCAACTTGAACCCTGGATTCGGCCAAGATGCCCCTCTTGGACCCAACTTGAAACCTGGATGCGGCCAAGACGCCCTTCTTGGGCCCAACTTGAAACCTGGATTGGGCCAAGACGCCCTTCTTGGGCCCAACTTGAAACCTGGAATCGGCCAAGATGCCCCTCTTGGGGCCCAACTTGAACCCTGGATTCGGCCAAGATGCCCCTCTTGGGCCCAACTTGAACCCTGGATTCGGCCAAGATGCCCCTCTTGGACCCAACTTGAAACCTGGATGCGGCCAAGACGCCCTTCTTGGGCCCAACTTGAAACCTGGATTCGGCCAAGATGCCCCTCTTGGGTGGGGCCCAACTTGAACCCTGGATTCGGCCAAGATGCCCCTCTTGGACCCAACTTGAAACCTGGATTCGGCCAAGACGCCCTTCTTGGGCCCAACTTGAAACCTGGATTCGGCCAAGATGCCCCTCTTGGGGCCCAACTTGAACCCTGGATTCGGGCAAGATGCCCCTCCTGGCCTCAACTTGAAACCTGGATTCGGCCAAGACGCCCTTTTTGGGCCCAACTTGAACCCTGGATTCGGCCAAGATGCCCCTCTTCGGGCCCAACTTGAACCCTGGATTTGGCCAAGATGCCCCTCTTGGACCCAACTTGAAACCTGGATTCGGCCAAGACGCCCTTCTTGGGCCCAACTTGAAGCCTGGATTCGGCCAAGATGCCCCTGTCAGGCTGAGGGGATTTTCTTTTGAAAGGAGTTTGGAGATTCCGGAGATATTCAAGGGAGCTTAAAAACAAAGACACGGCCCAAAGTGCGGCCCCTGCTTTAGATACTTTAAAAAGGCAGGAAGGTGACAGTCCTGGAAGAAGAGTTGGTGCCAGACACCACCGACATTTCAGAAAACCAATTGGAAGGGACACCGTTGCTTCACAGTGACATGTTGGGGTTCTCAGGAGGCTGTTGCCAGCGCCGTGTGCTCGGCTTGTCGTTGGGCTTGTTGCGCATTGCGACGCATGCGCAAAGCATGCAGAAGTCTGCTCGCCGAGGTCTGAATGCACGTGAAGGCGCCAGCGGAGGCAATCCAGGCTTGGGAGATGCTCTCATACAGAGTCTGACAGAGTCTGTAGCGACTGTAGTGGCCGGTACAAGAGTTTCCGGGGGCTGTCAGGGGCTGTGTGTGGCAGGCTCTCGATGGCGCGCAGCTTCACTACGAGAAGCTCAAGGCGGATGAGAATGGGAAGACGTAGCTGAGTGTAGCTTGGTGGGAATGCTTCTGTCAGTCTCGGTCAGGACAGAAAGAAGGAAGGCGCCGCGGTGAACATGGCCTCATCCTCAGGTCTGTTCTAGAAGACACACACACACACCTTGATTTTTCGGATTAAGTTACTAAGTATGCTCAAGGTCCGATATTGTCGATAGTGCACCACCCTCCTCTCCTTCACTTCCTCCCTTCCCTCCCTGCTCCCCCCCTCCATTCCCCTCTCCCCGATCATCTCCCCACTCGCCTCCCTCGTTTCGGTTTGTTTGCATTTGCGAAATCGCAAGACTCGGTGTCTACCATTGAATTGAAGAGAAGAGGTTTGTCTGAAACTCAAGCCGAAATGGGGGGTGAGGGGTGGGGAGGGCCTCGCACTAGCACAAGGCAGATTTTCGCACTCTCAATTTTCTCTTCCAACATCTTTGGAAGCGTTTCACGCGATCCTTCACTGGAACTCAGGCTGTCAAGGCGCAGCTGCTGGCTGGTGATGCTGCAGCAGCACTGCGCGCAGCGACGGAGGAGCTCGGATTCGGAGTTCTGGTTGAGTAGCTGTGTTTTACTTACAGCCAGTAGCTTGCGAGAGCAAAGCTGAAGATGCTTGCAGGCGCGTGCTTTGCCCAGAGAGCTGCGAGCTGCGCGATCGGAAGGCAGAGGCCGAGGCGCAGTTGGGATTGGCTCTGTGTTGGCTCTGTTTAGCTCTGTCGAAGTTGAGAAAGACACGATGCGGGCTCTCAGCTGCTTTCAGGCAGATGCAGACGTAGCTAAACACTAAACCAGAAACCTCTAACAACCCCAAAACAGACTCCTGGTTTTGCGCCACCTCTTTGAGGTCCGCGCTGCGCCAGGGGGTCACAAGGCTGCGCACAGCGAGCTGCGCCAGAGTCCTTGGCTTTGCCAGAGGCAAAGGTCGAAAAATGGTGCGAGCAAGACGTGCGCCTCGAATCACCGACTTGCGCAAGTCCTTCGCGAGAGCAGGCTTGAGTCTACACAGTACCTGTGCAGCAGCACCCACACGAAGTTTTGCAACCGGATCCGGTATGTGCGCGGGGCCTAAAAGTAGGCCGGGCCCGAAAAAATATGTATACTATATGTCTATATACAAATGTGTATATATGTCTTTATATTTATCGCATATACTGTTTACTATATAGCTACACGGACCCTTTGGGTCTGCGTCAAGAGCCCCGGCTCTCAATCGTACAGCCGAAGAAGGCCTAAAACCTGTAGCCCTAGACATCTTTGCCTTCACAATCTCTATATCTGGCTGCCCCTATCACTGCATATCCAAAACTCTCGCAGCACTGGCTCACCACCTGAGCCTGTCGGAGGCTTCCGTTCTTGCCGGAAACTCAGCAGGGCTCAATGTTTAGGGGCTCCGGGATAAAGGGCCTAAAGTTGACTTCTTGGAGGTGTGCGAAGCGTACGCACCGATTTTCTGCAGCGGCAACAGCAGCAGCAACAGGTTGTCGGTGTTGCAAGAAGCCAGAGCAGAAATACTCGCCTGAACACTGGCTAAGCCTAGGCTTGCGTCGGTTGCGGCTACAGCAACATCCTGGGATTCGCCTTGCAATCGGTTCTCCCTAGGCCTGAACTATGCCGTTGACGATGTCTTATTCACACTGCTATGATCACAAAAGTTCGTGGCAGATCCAAGTTCGCGAGAATCAAAAGCATAAAGGAGCCTCCACTGCGCAAGAGGATGTATCCTTTGCGCTCAAGTAGGGGTCTCCAACCTTGTTCGATGGGCTGAGATGCAGACACAGGTTAAGTAGTTTCTCACCAACGATGGTACGTGTTGAGTTTGATGTGATGGAACCCAAAGTGGCCACGCTACGTCTGCGCCCGAAAGTATAAACATCAGCAGTTGGCACGAGCACCGGGAATTTGGATTTTGTGGTGGGACGGCGCTCGCTATTGGGGGAAGGGGCCAGCCGCGAAAGAACGCAGGCAAAAAACTCGTTGATTTGACAGCAGCGTGCTAAAGCCATCCTTGTAGGGTCTGGCACGCTTTTGAGGGGTGCATGTTTCCTAGGGAGCCGTTGAAAACAGTCGAGCCCTGTCAATCGGACCTTCGAACAAATTCATAGCCCTCCTGAGCCTCCTGAGATGATATATCACAGGTGCCGAGAACCAGCTGTAAAGATATGTCAAGATGGTGAGGAGTCGACAGCTGCGAGGGGTCTTAAACAAGCTCTGTTCATGGAAGACAGGCGAACCCCGAACTAACCTCCGAGCTGGTGCTTCATAAACAAGGCTACTTCTTGCTGTGAACATGTTACACAACGACAAAGCTGTTCGGACGAGGCCGGCCGTGGCAACCTCCACTCGTTCCTCGCCAGAGCAGTTCGGTATGACAGCAACAGACAAAGTTGAAGGGCCTCCGCGAATGAGTCTTTGTAGACACTAGTAAGCTTGGTGTTCATGCTGTCTCCTCAAGGGCTCTTCGCCGCAATAGTTCGATGCCTTGGATCGTCTACCAGTTTGGTTTAGAAACAAGGTGGGTTGCAGCATGTTGCAGCTTAGGCAAAGCTTTAAACACAGCGTCCAGGCACATACTCTCTGGGGTCCAAAGAAGAGGCCCCGAAAACAGTAGATTGACATGTGGGTGTCGCTTAGACCTTGTTATTTCCCCCACATGCAAGAGTCCCGATTGCGGAAACCCTAGGCAGGCTCAACAAAGTTGAACCCACAAGCCCATACTCGAAATCCATAAGCCCAGGTATTGCTAGTCATTCAGGCTCTACATTACCCTAACCCCGAAATCCTAAACCCCAAACCCCAAAACATTTTAAGCCTTATTCAACCCTATCAAGCCTAAAGCCTAAACCCGGTTAAACCCTTAAGTAAGCCAATTAAACCCTACAACCCCCTGAACCCAAAGCCCTAAACCCCCCTCAAGGATCCCCAAAACATGGCACTCCGTCAATAGAAGTTTTGTCATCGGTTGGGAGGAGTCTGGAATTCTTGGGAGGCTCCATTCTTTGGATAGGTGATCCTACGCCTTTGTCATGTCGAGAAGAGGATGAGTGTCAAGAATTTGAGAAGATTTGGATCGGTTCGATAGGCTTTGGCTCGGGTTTGTTCCTACATTCATGTCGACAGCTTTCCACGGCCACTATTCCTCTCAATATAATCTAAATCTGGATTTCTCAACATAACCCCTATCAAGTTCCGCCTAAGGACCCCCCATGTTATCTTCTTGTAATCCCTAGATTTCTTGGATCCTTAAAGGGCCCCTTTTCAGAAGCTCACAAATCTCAAGTCCTGAGCAATCCACGGCGTCGCGCCCTGACATCAGGTCATGTCCAGCCTTGCTCTCAGAACCACATGAGCGTCAGCTCAGTTCGCTGGAGTTAGCTGCTAGTACGTTCTGAGTAATGCGGCCTTTGACCTTAGGGCAGTTCAATGGGTCCTAGAACCCAGTTCCATGGACTCTGGGCCTAATTTTCAACATCCCTGCTCCCTACACCCAAAGAGCCCTGCGCTAGTTGGTTTACCCCCGAGCCACACATTCTCGGATTTCTGCGTCACGCATGTCCTTTCATTCTGTGAGAAATTGCATCACCCGAATCTCAACACCTGAGCAATCCTCACATCTCTTTGACAATTCTGGATACCTCCCCAAAGCCCTTTCGCAAAATCCGTCGTGTCCTTGCATGGAATGCAACCTTCCCGGGTTTATTAGGCTTTAGGATTTCGGGAATGTCGGGCGGATGGCAGAAAAGGCATTTGCGTCACACCCTCCCGCTATGTGGTCGGCCTTGCCATGCTTTGCCATGCTTTGCCTCTCTCGAGGTTGCTTCAAGCAGCTCAAGGCCCCTGGTTCGGGCGCATAGTGCAGGGTTTCGGGCTTAGGGTTCTAGTCATGTAGGGCAACTTTCCAACACGGGAGCAGAATCGTTGCGAACCTCAGTGGGATCTAATATGATGTCTTCGGGTATGAGGTTTGAGAACACAATCAACACTAGCTACACAAACGCTTTCGGGTACGAGGATGTTGTCTTGCTGTCCACAGGCTACATATTGATTCGTGGGCGTCCCCAAAACTTCTTGAAGTATGGGACTCGCCCATGGTTTTACAGGTTTTAGACGACCAGAATAAGGGTCAGCTTTTGCTAAAATGTGCATTCCTTCCGGAGCCCTTCCACTCAGGATTGCATGTCGGAAAAGATGTCTTGTGCTCCGTCATTGTTTCAAATATGGGAGCTTCAGTTAGTGATATCAACGCTTGGGGTGTCGCAGCAGAACCAGTATGGTAAAAAGCAGGCGCCAATAAGCCTGAACCTTGTTTGCGTTCATGGTACTAACCCAGAATCCCAAGCCGAAAGTCCAAGCTCCAAGTCTTTGGTGGCCATTTTCCCGCGGAGGACATGCACTTTGATGAGGCAGTCGCACGAGCTGCCTCGAAAAGGTTCCCTTGGGACGTAGAGAAGGCCGATTCGTCGATTGCAATTCTTATCGTTACCTTTGGGGCCTGAGATCTCCAGACCTTGCGCGCGTAGAAGCATGCAGGTTCGTCAGTCTCAGTTCGTTCCGGAGGCCTGAAAATTTCATGCCATAGAAGAAATTGCCACAGCAGAGTACATAATTGCAAGCGCGCAAGCGGGCCGCCTCGGCAGCCGGGCCGGCCCACGTCCCAAGGCCCAGGAAATTCCCACGAAAGTTGCAGGCCCCAACCAAACCTCAGGTCGACTGGGTGCGAGGAGTTTTGGGGAAGGGCACCGGGGTCCGGACGTCGTGGGGTGGTTTCAGAATGGTGGTCCCATGAGGCTAGTTTTTTTCGAATTTTGGGCGCCCAATCTGTAGCACGACATCTTGCAGCGATGTCACACAAATGTTGGGGGGAAGGGTTCAAAGTCTTGGTTTGCTTGTTCCAGGCGTGGGGCCTAGAATTCCCACGTGCGTGCTTGCAGCTTGCTGTCCTTTTGAATGTTTTCGCTTTGGCAGCATATCTGCGACAGTTTCACCAACTTAAGTCGCAGGCGGTGGACTACTGCATGCACCACCAGGCGGGTTGTTGAGCCTCACTGGTTGCCTGATGGATTTGAAAATATTTGAGGTGTCAGAGAGCGTTGGCTTCTTCGTGCTTCACCGTAGTCGATCTTTGACATAAGTAAAGTAGGCTCATCGGCTCATGCCTTTAAACCGTGAATACGCAATGATATTGGGACAATGAATCCCCAAATAAGCCACACATATGTATGTAACAAAGATGTACATGTATAGATTCTGTGCTGGTTCTGTCTGATTGCTGGTGAAGGCCGGAAGCCTTGTTCGCAGACCCAAATCCCATGCCCAAACGTAGTTCTACCTTGAAAGTTCGTGTCCTGTGTAGATCCGGGTTTCAATATGTACCGCGATGCGGTTGAGAGTGTGGGATTTCTTGTTTCGAAGAAACAACCGGAATGAACATGAGTGCAGCGGTCATGAATAGAACTTAATAGAACGTTTTCGCTCAGGACAAACAGGCGTAACAGCACTACTGGGGTGAGTGTAAGCTCCATTTTGCAACATTTGCATGCACTGGCTTGCCTGGATTAATCAGGACCTAACTTTAGCTTCTAAGTTCTCAACCGTTTGACCAAGAAACTAAAGGTTGAGGGTTAATGCATCTGCGGAATCGACGAAGCTGCTGTGCTTGTGTTGCGGTAGATATATCGCGCCTGTACCAAAGATAAAGCCTGTAATTTGCGTTTCTCTTCTCTTCCATGAGCCATCTCAAAAGAGGCCGAGCTCTACGAGGCGCTCCGGAGTTTGAACCGATCACGCTCCAGCGGGATCATGCGCCATTCCTGTTTCTGCATGAGCCTTGACACCTCCAAGACTTTGAAGCCACAGGCCCTAACGCGGCATGTTTTAGCAATGTCTCGCGCTTCCAGATATTCATACGCAGGATCCACTCCCCCGTCTTGGCCTCCTTCACTCCTCGAAGGACGGGAACAGTCGTGCACCTTGCAATGGAACACCGAAGTATATCGTATTGTCTTTGTAAGCTCCCACAAAGGGATCAAAACTTGTCGTTTTGGGATATCTCCGAGTTGTATTTCATCTTGGGGGTGCCCCGGCAGTAATTCGGCCTAATTTCGGAAGAGGTCTTGGGTCACTGTCTTGGGTCCAGCATTTGCCGGCTTTTCCCTAGCCGCGGGAACTGGAGCACTCTGCAAGCAGAGGGTGTTCAGCTTGTGTCTGTCAGCTCTTTTGAGCACCACATGCCCGACGCTTGAGCCATTGGCACCAAGCCTGAACCCAGAACCCGAGACCTCAGGAGCCGCAGAGAGTGAAGCCGTGGGGTAGCTTGTGCTTGTGTCGGGGAAAAGCATTGTGGCACCCTGGATCTTACACCCCAAACTCTAAACTCTCAAGTTGCATGCGTTTCGCTTGGAACTTGACGTGTCGATGGGTTTATCAGCTTCAAGAGGAGCCTAGGGCGTGGCCTGCAAGAGATAGCAAACTGTAGCCTAGGGCCTACCTGAATTCCGCTTGCGCGTGCCTGGCACGCCGAGCCCAACAGTGGCAAAGCTCATGTGAGCGACCGTCAAAATTGGCATTGATTAGCTTGAGTGAGGGACGGACATCAGTTTATGGTTTGGGGGCTTTTGATCTGCAGAACGATATGGGACACGCAGAGAACGATAACCCCAGCATGATGATAAATATATGCGATGTGCGGACTTAGTATGAAGTTCGCGGAAGAGCGTTTTAACCTGCAGAACGATATGGGACACGCAGAAAACATAACCCCAACATCCATGTCCTTCAGCTTAACAAGTAATATAATTTTAACGCTACGCGACCCGCCTCGGCCCGGCCCAGCGCATCCGCGTGAGCATGGTGATTCCGGAGCGCCCAAGTTGCTGGGCCCCAAGCAATAAGGGTTGGGTTTAGGGTTTAGGGTTTAGGGTTCCGGGTTTATGGTTTATGGTTTGGGGTTTAGGGTTGAGGGTTAGTTTAGGATTGAGGGCTTAGGGCTCAAGGTTCACGCTTTGGGGTTTAGGGTTTTTTGGGTGTGGGGTTCAAGAATCGTAGGGTGGAGCCAGCCCATCAGGGGTAGGGGGGGTGGGGGGGGAAGGGGGGGCAGGGGGAGGGTGGGAGGGGGGGGGGGGGGGAGGGGGGGGGGGAGGGGGGGGGGGAGGGGGAGGGGAGGGGGGGGAGGGGGGGGGGAGGGGGGAGGGGGGGGGGGAGGGGGGGGGGGGGGCGGGGGGAGGGGGGGGGGAGGGGGGGGGGAGGGGGGGGGGGGGGGAGGGGGGGGGGGAAGGGGGGGGGGGCGGGGGGGGGGGGGGGGGGGGGGGAGGGGGGGGGGGGGGGGGGAGGGGGGGGGGGGAGGGGGGGGGGGGGGGGGGGGGGGGGCGGGGGGGGGGGGGGGGGGGGGGGGGGGGGGGGGGGGGCGGGAGGGGGGGGGGGGGGGGGGGGGGGGGGGCGGGGGGGGGGGGGGGGGGGGGGGGGGGGGGGGGGGGGGGGGGGGGGGGGGGGGGGGGGGGGGGGGGGGGGGGGGGGGGGGGGGGGGGGGGGGGCCCCTGCTGGGAAGGGCTGCAACTGCCTCTGGTCCTGGCGAACCATCCGCTGGCGGCCCCTGCTCTCCTAGGGGGGGTACCCATTTTTGGCAAAAAAAGGGGGCCGAAAAGTGGGGAGGGGGGTGCCTGTTCTGACAACCTATACACCTTCGGCCCGAGGCCTCGGCGGATTAGTGGCAAGACTCATGTGCCAAGCAGGATCAGTGGCGGCCCCTTCCAATCTGCTTCGTGTTCATCCTCAAGCCCTTTTGCTTTTCAAGCTCAGCATCCGTCGCATCTTGCGAGCACAGTGCCACGTCTTCACCATGGGCAGTCCATGCAGCCAGTTTCTCAGTAGACTGTTGTTCCAATACAGGTACGTATGCCCACACCAGTCACTGCAGCACGCTTGCAGTAGAGGGGGCACCGCTGCACCTGTTAAGTCGACCTCTAAGCCAAGCCATGGCCACCCTGGAAGACGTGGAACGCCGAGTGGCCGCGCTGGAAAGGAAGCTGGCGAAGGCCCGAACTTCCTGCCGGGTCTGCGGGACGTTTCCTTCAAGTTGCAGCTGTGGCCGAATCTCGACACAGGCCAAAGCATTGCAGAGCCTCGTCAAGGAGAAGGCAGAGATATGCCCTCTGTGCCTGGTTTGACGGCTCCAGCCCGTTGGAAGCTGCAGGCTTGCTGCAGGTGGACGAAGTGAAGGAATCAGTTGCGGGCTTAGCTCAGCTCGCCGTAAGTGCTTTGGGTGACAGGGTGGGTGCAGCCATGGTTCGGCCCAGGTGTCATGGTTTTCACGTCCTGGTACCCGTACACCTGTGGTTGCCTTGGTGCTGCGAGTCTGAGCCGGAACCTTTCAAGTGACTCCTCTGCAACTGGTGATCCATGGTGATCCTGTATATCCTGTCAGGCCAACCCGAGGCTGTTGCTGCGAGACGCCCAATGTGGAGGGCTGAGCCGTCTGGGGCCCAAGATGCCGACTGATTTGCAGGACCGAGAGACAGTGCCACCTGCTGCGTGTTTGATTTCGGACTGTCAAATCCCTTCGTGAGATTTTGCGAAAGGCGAACAGCACCAACCACATAAAGCAGCACAACAACACACACAAGCCACACACACACAATCAGGGAAGAAAGCAGCAAGCAAGTTGTTCTAGTGTTCTTCCTTGTTATTGGTTGATGTTTCGATTCCTGCATGTTTCTGGGCCTCGCGCAGCGATCACAAGAGCAGCGCGGCAGCCATCCGAGAAAGGTGGGGCAAGGTCTGCTCGAGCGGTTGTATTGCCTTTGCTTGGAACCGTAAGGAGTTCAGCTTGGTGGCGAGCGGTTCGCAGGAAGTGTAGATATCCATCCCCTGACGCCTCGCCCGTCTAACTGTTATCCAAGCCTTCACTTGCTCCTGCGTCCCATCGCAGCAAATTGCTTTGGTTTCGGTGTCAAACTGAGCCAGCACCTGCATTTGCCCTTTTCGCAAGGTCCATTTCGTCCCGGGATTCTTCGAGGCGTTCCCCTTCAGGATGGGCAACGTGCGTCTCAGTGCATGCCAACTGCCCGCCCAACGCAAATAATACGGCACTTTGTGCCAGGGCTCCGGCCAGAGCGTGCAAGCCACAAACATGTTGGAAGCTCAACGCACAGAGTTGGGTTCGTAACGCTTAGTGCGTAGCGGGCCCCTTTGCTAGGCGTGGGAGTTCCTCCCTCCCTCGAGCCCAAAGCAGGCTGGACCAATGCAAACCTTAGCTTGTTGCCCCATTACGTGTTGCACCATGACAGTAACTTGGCAGTGACAGGCCGAACGTCCACCACTTGCGTGGCGAGTCGGATGGTCAACAGCTCCCGAAATCATGAGGCCGGATCTAGAGCGTGTGCTGACAGGGGCTCATGGCAGTGCGATGTTCGAAATGAGCACATGTATGGGAAGAAGCATCTTGAATCCGGCTTGCCAGCTTTCATCAAGTGGAGGTCAGCCGGCAGGCGGTGTCTGGTGCAAATGAACTCAACTCTCCATGGAATAAGCCTCACAACTACAGAGCATGCACGGTGGCGAATGAGTTTCGAGAAGCCGGAGAATATTTTACCATACGAAAACTTTCCACGCAGACCTATCGAACAAAGTCAAAGCCCCTCGTGCTCTTGACGTTGAAAATGCCCTCCCTTCGAATTGCACTCAAGGGCCGGGGAATGTTGCAGTTTGAGTCGGGAACAGCACGACAATGCGCATGCCGCGCATGTTTTGCGACCTCGGAAGAGTTTGACCCTTTATGCCGCGGCAACACGAAGGACGAAGCGAAAAGGTACTTTGCAGGATTGTGGGTTTCGCCTCAAGGCTCGAGGGAAGAGGTGGCTTCCAAACCCTGGCCCTGGACCCGACCCTTTTGCGTGCCTCAAACAAACACTCTGAATACTACCGACACCAGCCCAGGTTTATGCAAAAGATTGCACCGTGTTCAATTCTTCATAGCTCCACAACACGCACTCTTCAACTCGCTTGGCGCAGAGGCTTTCTCTAGACTTTGTCGAGGCTATCTTCAAGACTTTTCACTCACTTGCCTTTCTGTGACCTTTTCAGACTTTTCAAGAGCCCCTGAATTCCAGGAGGATGTTGAAACGGAGAAACTTTGGACATTTGTTCCAGGTTTGATAGAGTTAACTAGGGAAGCCAACCACATAACACTAAAGCAAAGCAATGTTGGGTGAGAAGTTCCTCGGCCCTAAAGGCCTTCACGGGACGGCTCGAGGGGATTTGGGGAGAGGCCCCGCAGTGAAGAGGAGAACCCTCCCTCATCTTTGAGATCAATTTACAGCTGGCGCACTGCGCCGCATGTTTCCTTGTAGCTGCCGATGCGCAAAAGAACGAAGCAATCGGCAAATGAACCCCAAGCTCTCACCCTGTCGCCTCCCATCTTCGGAATCTGGGCCTTTGCGTGACTTCCCCTTCCTCGCCCTCGAGCACCGAAGGTTTCGAACAGCACTCTCTTAGCCTTACTTTGTTTGTATGGCCACGGGGTGTCAGAAGCTCGGTGATGTAAGCAATGCTGGTGTTGAGAAACAGATGTAGTTGACACGACCTTTACACAGCACGGCTGCTACATGGCGACACCCGTCAAGTCCACGACCATGTACAACAGAAGACAGCCATGGAAGCAAGGATTCACTCTGAAGCTCCAGGTTCCTTTAGCAGACTCCCACAAGGAACGTCGGCGCGACAAACGGAAAAAACGGAACCCTACACCGACGTTCCATTGTTTTGAAGCCGGGAAAGCACAATATGTTCTGCACATTCGCAAAGTTCGTTCCTTCATCGAAGGCCAGTGCAGTGAGTGGCGCCAGTGGCATCAAAGAGGTTTGAACATTGCAAGGATATGCGTGGAACGAACATGACAGGTTGAAGACATCCCTCTTGACGCACCGAAAAGCACCTCTGCCCGTTGTGAGGAAGGTGGGGCGTCCCAGGGCAGACCCAGTATGCGTCATGTTCTTAGCGCCGCAAGTCGCGGTGCAAGATGGAAGGTTTGTGGCCGCCCTGGCAGGAACGGATGATGAAGGTAACACGTGTTTTTGCAAGCCTGCGGAGGGCCATCAATGGTGCGAGCAATCTTGAGCATTCAATCTTGAAGCTTGCAAACTTCGCCCCTGCAGCATGGCATGTGTAGGTCTTCTAGTCAACAGGTGCAAATCCTGACGCATCGGCCCCCCCAACTCACGGATGTCACAGCATTTGCTACCACAAGCGCTTGAGCGCTGCAATAGGAAGTGTTTGTAGAGTTGTGGACATCCACAGATGGGGCAGGCCAGATGTTGAATCGACACGGCTTTTGACGTGGTGGCTGCCAGTGCCGGGTACCCTAGCCCCTGACTTCTTTGTTGTCGCCAGTTAGTGATAGCAAGCTATGACTGAAGCTCAACTGTTCGTGCATGTGTCAAGTTATAGCTGCTTTCTTTTAATTATGAGAAAAATCATTGGATGCTCTCGGTTACACGGAAACATCGTTACTATGGCTTCAAGCGCTGAGTTGCCTTGCAGTCCTCTTGCGAGCCATGAGTCGAAGCCTCGCAGAAGCTGTGAGTAGCAGCGTCAGCGCCGTGGACTTCCTGCTGCAGTTGATCCCCTTGGAAATGTCGAATCAGTGGTTAGCCACTTTTGTGGGGCGTTGCCAAGTAAACCAACCTTTTGATGTTCTTTAGTTTGTCGGACTTGTAAGGCCTTCATTAGTCCACCACGTGCAAAAGACTGCTAAGGAAAGTTTTCTCCGTTTCTTCAGTGGAGCAGTACATGTCGTGGGATGAACCCTTGTCACCGATGCGAACCCACAAACAACTGGAACTCAGTCTCAAGCTGCCTGGCTTGTGCGCCACTAAGAAAAGTGAGTGCAATGTTCTTGGGCTGCGCGCCAAAGAGGCAAAGAAAGTGGTGCAACAGAAGAAGAACGAGATGACCTTGGAACTCATGAATGAGCACCATCACTATTTCGCGCAGGCTTGGGACAATGTGAAAGACTTGCCCTCAGCTCGGCAGAAGAGAAAGCTTCAGCAGACCCCGTGACGACGGGCCCCACTCGCGTGATGCCTGCAAACAGGCAGTGGTGTTTGATGTTGGAATAGTTGTAGCTTGCAAGTTCATCCAGGCCGTGACTTGAGCAGTTGAGTCTACGGGGTGTTCCATGCAGTAGCTTTTGCGGTGTATGGGAAACCCGCTTATTTCACGTGCTGGGAAGCTTGTACCGAGCCCGCCAGCCACAGCGAGCCCACGAGAAAGATTTCCTCTGCGTGCTCGGTTTTCTGAGTTCTTCGTACATGCCAGTGAAGTTTCTCTGCTGGTAGTAATTTTGAGTGCCTTCACGCAGAGCCCAGGATTCTGAAACGACGATGACACGTACACAGCCGCGTGGTTTCACCACGGGACTGCTGGGAATAGCCTATACGTCTTGCAACCATACGTTTTTTGCCCAAAGCTTCGGCGAGTCATGCCCCAAGCCCAAGCCACGGCATGAGCTCCACCACGTTTGCACGGATGTCTGAAAGATCTTCTTGCGCACCATGTCTTTCTTTAGAGCCATTGAGTGATAGGTTCAGGTCAAAGCTTCACTGGGCGCCAGCCAAGCCAAGGACGTAGCAGGCAGCGTGTTGGTTCGCGCGTGAGCCCAGGAGTCTAGAACGACGAATTGGTTGGTGGCAAGAGCGCAGCCGCGTGGTTTCACCACGGGACTGCTGGAATAATTGTGGGGATAAGTTGACACAAATATCGAGTTTCGGTTCTCATGGGAGGGATATGATGCTGGGCATGTCCGGCAAGTTCCCGCTTTGCGACTTGGCGACTTGAGGTTTCCTTCCCGACTTTGTTGCAGAGCTCGGGCAGCAAGGAGACCAAGGCGAGGCACAAGTGACCGGGGGGGGTATCTGTCGAATCATGCGAGTTTCGCAAACCCCTTGCATTATTTCTTCTTCGTGTCAGCCCACGGCCTGCGGCTTGCGTGGCGCACGCGTGTCTTCTTGATGTTGTCAAAGATGACTCAACATCGGATGCATCCGTTGAGGGTGATCTTCGCCTCTGAAACTGCCACAGCGCTTTGGACACCTCGGGCCACAATCGCCCTCATCAACACCTCCCGGGCCACCCACTAAGGGCCTTCGGTCATATCAGTCATACCCATGTTCCAATGCTAGGGGAAGCACCGCTGCATGGTCATGTGCCCCCCGGCCAGCATGCCCTCCACTCTAGCCAGAGTCTTTTGAAATTGCACAAGCGCGGTGTATCGGGCTCTGAGTAGTTCTGGCAATCTCTGACGCTGGGGTTGGCAGGATTGCATCCGCGTCCAGAATCAGATGTCAGTGGAGGCCGGCGCTGTCAAACGGTCAAACTTCAGCGGATGGGTAGGCAGCATTAGGCATCACTCAGGAGGGTGCGTTGCTTCCAGGATGTCACGCGAGCCAACAGTCAGGCGCAGGCAGTGTGTTTTCTGACACTGACGCAGCCCAAAAGTTTCGCATGTGTGCGCGCCTGTGGAGTTTGTTGGGATTGCCGTATGCCTAGACGAAACCATTTTGGAGCGTAAAGTTAACGGATGCCTTACGTGTGAGGGTCGCTCGATAGCACCAGTACTTCTGAAGCTTATCGTAGTTGCGGCAGGCATTGATGGAGGATTTCTCCTGACCTACAAGATTTCGGAGGACCAGATCCAGCAAGCGATTCTGGTGATCAACAAGGCCCTCTCTTTTTCCATGGTCGGTTCATGTCGACTCAATGTAGACCCGGGCGCGCGAATTGCTGCAGGCCGTTTTGAAAGCCTTGGCCCTCCGCTAGGAACCGGTCATCGCAGAGGCAGCGAGTTTGTTCTGTGATGCCTTGGCGGTTGCGATGGAGTTGGGCTCGTGACTTCCAGATTGAGGTGGTTGGGTTCACACGCAAGTGGTCACAGGTGCACTCTCGACAAGTTATTCGGCAATATTCGGCATTCTTGCGAAGTGCCAATTGCGGAGTAGGGGTTGGGCTTCGCCGCCGGCCTTGAGTAGCTGCAGCCAACAAGTTTCATTGGAGGCCGGGGGGCGCTGATGTTCGCTGGCGGAGCTGCGCGACAGTCAAGAGCCCGAGGTCAAACAAGTTCCGCAAGAAAGGGCTTTCACGGGTGAGGCTTCAAGTGCTGGCGTAGGCTTTAGGCTTCAGTCTGCAGGGCTTGGGGTTGAGGGACCATGCAGAGCCACTAACTTGGACTGCAAGCCCTAAGCTGACAGAGACCACTGATGAGGTGCTCGCGTGCAACAAGCCCGGAAGTTTCAGCTGTTTTCGTCTTGGCAAGGACTAGCTGGGGTGCCCGGCAGTGCCCTTATCACCTTTTTTGGGAATCTTGATTGCCTTTCAACGAGTGAAGTCGTGCAATGTCGTGCATTTACTTCTCAAGTTGCAGCACATCGCTGCTGGATTTCTCAGAACGCTTCTCCCTTGTCACAAGCCTCATTGCTAGCGACTGCTAGTGATACAGGCTTCTGCTGGAGGTTCTCAGTTCTTTCAAGACGAGAATGCAACCAGAACCAGACTCGGAGCGCACTTTGCTCATCCCATTCTGTGAGCTTTAATCTCCGGCCCGGCGAATCCGGTGCTGCCATTTCAGCTTCAAGCATTTGATTCCTCGATCGCTACTCAGCTGCGACTGGTTCTCAGATTGCCGCGAAGTCATCGCTTGCTTCTTTCGGATCCGGCGCTAGTCGAGTTCAGTCAGGTGTTCCTGCAGATTGGCCCATGGAGATGCTTCCCTCATTGGTCAAGTCCTAAGCTGCTTTGCGTTTGCGCTTGTGCCAGGTTTCAGAACAGGTGGAGTTCACAGCGTGTGCTGATTATTAAACACATGAGGTGACATCTTCAATCAAACCTTCTGATTTCGGCGTGGGAAGCAATGAGAGAAAACAGTTGACGCGGAGTGCAAGTGTCCATCCTCTGCCAGAGAAGTTTTGCCGATGCTGGTACTTTTGAGTGTTCGCGTGTGAGCCCAGGAGTCTAGAACGACGAACTGGTTGGTGGCAAGAGCGCAGCCGCGTGGTTTCACCACGGGACTGCTGGAATAATTGTGGGGATAAGTTGACACAAATTTATCGAGCTTCGGTTCTCATGGGAGGGATATGATGCTGGGCATGTCCGGCAAGTTCCCGCTTTGCGACTTGGCGACTTGAGGTTTCCTTCCCGACTTTGTTGCAGAGCTCGGGTAGCAAGGAGACCAAGGCGAGGCGCAAG
The DNA here is from genome assembly GCA_905221605.1 of Symbiodinium natans. Classification (NCBI taxonomy): domain Eukaryota; class Dinophyceae; order Suessiales; family Symbiodiniaceae; genus Symbiodinium; species Symbiodinium natans. Next base: position 330,483 of record CAJNDS010002339.1, read on the forward strand.
TGACCGGGGGGGGTATCTGTCGAATCATGCGAGTTTCGCAAACCCCTTGCATTATTTCTTCTTCGTGTCAGCCCACGGCCTGCGGCTTGCGTGGCGCACGCGTGTCTTCTTGATGTTGTTCAAAGATGCCTCTGAGGGATGATAGCGATGCTCCACATCGCATATCCGTTGAGGGTGATCACGGGTGATCTTCGCATCTGAGACTGCCGCAGCGCTTGCACGCCTTAGGGTTTAGGGTTTAGGGTTTAGGGTTTAGGGTTTAGGGGTTAGGGGTTAGGGGTTAGGGTTCGCCCTTCACAGGGCTGTCGACTAAGGGCCTTCGCTTGGGGGGTTGGGGATCCGTCAAAATCGCTTTGAAGCGGGAATGGACAGGTTGATTCTTGATGGGCCTCCAAGCCCCTTGCAAAGGCCCTTTTAAGGCTCTTGAAGGGTGGGTTTTTTTTGATGGATCCCAAATCCCCTTTACAAAAGGCCCTTTGGAAAGGGTGGTTCTCGATGTACCAAAAAACAACCACCCACCTTCCCAGCCGCGAGGTCCCTTCAAGGGCGGTTTGGGAAAGATTGATGATTCCCACGGCCGCAGGCCCTTGAAGATTCCCTTCAAAAAAGGTGTTCGCAGTCAAAGGGCCTTGGAAGGGTGGACATGGGTGGACTCGGGCCCAGCCACCCAAAACGGGCCTCTGCAAGCAAAATTTCAGAATCATCTGAGCCATAGCAGTCGCACCTGTCCTTGAAGCCTTCCAATGCAAGGGAATGCCCTCCGCTCTAGCCAGAATCTTCTTGACGTTCTCGAGCTGCGCAAGCACGGAGTATCAATTCTACTGTGCTTGACGGTGGGCTCTGAGTAGTTCTGGCAATCTGTGACGCTGCGGTTGGCAGGATTGCATCCGCGTCCATGATCAGATGTCAGTGGAGGCCAGCGCTGTCAAACTGTCAAAGCCCGGGGGATGGGTACGCCGGGTAGGCAGTATGAGGCATCACTCAGGAGGGTGTGTCGCTTCCAGGATGTCGCACAGGCCAACGATCAGGTGCAGGCCGTGTGCTTTCTGACACAGCACAAAAGTTTCGCAGGTGTGCGTGCCTGTGGGGTTTGTTGGGATTGCCACGCACGCACACGCATACGAAGCTGGACGAAACCATCTCGGAGCGTTAGGTTGCGGATGCCTTGCTCGTGAGGGTCGCACGTTAGCGCCAGTACTTTGAAGCTTTTCGCAGTTGCGCCAGGCATTGATGCAGGATTTCCTCACCTTCCAGATTTCGGAGGACCAAATCCACGAAGCGATTCTCACGATCAACAAGGCCCTCTCCTTCTCCATTGTCGATTCATGTCGACTCAATGTAGACCCGGGTGCGCGAATTGCTGCAGGGCGTTTTGAAAGCCTTGGGCCTCCGCTGGGAGGCTGTCATCACAGAGGCAGCGAGTTTGTTCTGTGATGCCTTGGCGGTTGCGATGGAGTTGGGCTCGTGACTTCAAGATTGAGGTGGTTGGGTTCACACGCAAGTGGTCACAGGTGCACTCTCGACAAGTTATTCGGCAATATTCGGCATTCTTGCGAAGTGCCAATTGCGGAGTAGGGATTGGGCTCCGCCGCCGACCTTAAGTACTTGGGTGTCATGGCAGAGTGTGCAGGACTGCATCAGCATCCAACAAGTTTCATTGGAGGCCGGGGGGGGGGGGCTGTCAAACTAGCAAAGGGCATCACTCAAGAGGGTGTATTGCTTCCAGGGCCAAGGGTTCTTGAAGGCCACATACTTGCAGCAACGCTTCTCGCAGCTTAACCTGCTCATAGGGTTTTTGTTGATTTCGCTGGCGCCGCAAAGCAGCCGGTCGTGCAGAGGCACTGGAGGAGAAGGCGCACCACTCAGCCTTCGACAGCGCGAAGCGCTGGGTACCGCAGCCGGAGCATGCGCAGCACATCAGACTAGACTAGATGGTTTTGTGATGCCAAGCGGCGTCGCACGATTGACAGGCAAAAGGTTGAAGGTTGAGTTGGGTGTGGCAGGGCAGAAGCCAGTATTTGCCTGTGCACGTCGTCTTGTGTTTTTCCAACGGGGATGATAGAAATGCACCGCGCAAAAGCTGGCAGCAGGCAATGTGCGAACCTACCCGCCTAATAAGGCCTTTTTCAACAAAGCTGCCCAAGCCGACTGGTGGGCACCGGCCTAAGCATTGTGACCTTCCAAGGGAATGTGGAATCGACAGCCGAGACAGCGTTATTGGATTGTTTGAAGCCGCCGCGCGTGAGGCATGGGGCCGCTTCGCGTGAGGCTTGCCACTTGAAGGTCATCTGGTGCTATCACGGTCCAGCGGAAACTTTCTCTCGTCTTCAGGCAGTTGCAGGAGGGTTTCAGTTTGCTTTTCGTCTTCAGATTATGACACAGCTTCCGAACTGGTTGACGACTTGTTGCCGAAGCTCCCCTGCTGGGACCGGCTGCGATGGTTTCCGGAGCGCCGTCCTCGAGAGTTGATTTGGAGGTTGGTGAAGTCAATATTGCGGAAGAATTTAGTTGAAGTTGTGGGAAAGTTACAGTTACGTAGTGAACATCGCAGTGAGAATTCTTTTCCTCAGATCAAGAGTGGCGTGTGTCATTCTAACTATCACTACCAGTATTGCTATTGTTAGCTATTGATAGTTACGTTACAAGTATCCCTTTCATGTTCCTATTCATTTTCTGGTGCTGTCGTAACGCCGTAAGTGTCCTTGGCACCTCATGGGCCAGCCCCATCAAGCAACCTCCTACTGTCGTCAGCCGTGCCCAAAGTAGCCGCGCTGATGTTCGCTGGCAAAGCAGCCTGCGCGACAGTCAACAGCCACAGGTCAAACAAGTTCCGCAAGAAAATGGGGCGCAGGGCTTTCACGGGTTAGGCTTCAAGGGGTGCCTGGCCTGGGCTTCACTTTTCAGGGCTTGGGATTGAGGGAGGGTTGAGGGTTTTGGGTTCGGAGGTTCCTCCTCGATGCCAAGATGCCAAGATGCCAAGCGCAAAGTGCTCAGCCTCCCGCCCTCCCAGCAAATCCAAACTGCTTTGGTCGGCAACCAGTAAACACAGCGAGTGTGGCACAGCGCACCCATCGGCACTGAGTCGGCGACATTGTCGGCTGCCCTTTTTCGTCTTCATCCTACAACCCTCACACGAAGCCCATGGCCTCCCACCCTGAAGATCCCTGAACACATCTGAACACTATTCCTAGAAAAGACCCCGCGTTTTTCGGGTTATGATGAGAAGGCCCAAAGGATGAACGATGCATTTCATGGAAGACCACGGTTTTCAACATCTGAACGTGCTTCGGTGTCATTTTCCAACCTTCTTCGGACCTTTGCTTTTGCACCGCGTCTTCAGACTGTTACTTGCGGATGCTTGCCGGGGCGTTCGGTCTTCACGACGTTTCAAGTTCCGAAGCAGTCTTTTGAGCCGGCCCGGCCATACCGGACAGCTCCACACCCATGACTGCTTCACTCGCTTTCTGTGTGGCTCTGCAACGTAGGGGCTTGCCGTAGCAGACTGGGGATCGCACTTCCGCGTCGAGCCTGCAGAAGCCAACGCCTTAAAGCGCATAGTTTGCACACACACACACAGACAAACATCAGTGACGGTGATGGTTCTTTGTTCAAAACCTGACTGACGAGGACATGGTCTGGGTCCGTAGCTGTGATGACCTCAGTGGCTCTGTGCCTGGTTGAGAAAGTACGTCAAAGATTTTGTTGGAAGGCGAGCTGGATGCCCTGCACCAGGACATGGTAGCCATTTCCAAAGGTTTGCAGCTCAGGTTGACTGTAGGGTGCCTATAGGGTGCCTTCCTTCACGTTGCGCATCGCTTGTTTCATGAGTGTTTCCCGCCATCGCCCTTTCCGCACGGCGAGGCTTCGGGCTGCCAGTGGAGATCAAGGAGATGGCGCGGCCGCCTGCGCATTGCGGGCTGAAGAGAGCTTTGGAGACGCGTGCTTGCTTCCGAGGCGGCTTGCGTGAAATCTCCAAGTGACGAGGCCAGGTACTGTCTTCGCAACCTGCCAAAAAAAAAAGCCGCTCTTGGGGAGCTCTGGGGCAGGAGTGAGGCTTCAAGTGCTGGCGTAGGCTTTAGGCTTCAGTCTGCAGGGCTTGGGGTTGAGGGACCATGCAGAGCCACAAACTTGGACTGCAAGCCCCAAGCTGACAGAGACCACTGATGAGGTGCTCGCGTGCAACAAGCCTCATTGCTAGCGACTGCTAGTGATACAGGCTTCTGCTGGAGGTTCTCAGTTCTTTCAAGGCGAGAATGCAACCAGAACCAGACTCGGAGCGCACTTTGCTCATCCCATTCTGTGAGCTTTAATCTCCGGCCCGGCGAATCCGGTGCTGCCATTTCAGCTTCAAGCATTTGATTCCTCGATCGCTACTCAGCTGCGACTGGTTCTCAGATTGCCGCGAAGTCATCGCTTGCTTCTTTCGGATCCGGCGCTAGTCGAGTTCAGTCAGGTGTTCCTGCAGATTGGCCCATGGAGATGCTTCCCTCATTGGTCAAGTCCTAAGCTGCTTTGCGTTTGCGCTTGTGCCAGGTTTCAGAACAGGTGGAGTTCACAGCGTGTGCTGATTATTAAACACATGAGGTGACATCTTCAATCAAACCTTCTGATTTCGGCGTGGGAAGCAATGAGAGAAAACAGTTGACGCGGAGTGCAAGTGTCCATCCTCTGCCAGCGAAGTTTTGCCGATGCTGGTACTTTTGAGTGTTCGCGCGTGAGCCCAGGAGTCTAGAACGACGAACTGGTTGGTGGCAAGAGCGCAGCCGCGTGGTTTCACCACGGGACTGCTGGAATAATTGTGGGGATAAGTTGACACAAATATCGAGTTTCGGTTCTCATGGGAGGGATATGATGCTGGGCATGTCCGGCAAGTTCCCGCTTTGCGACTTGGCGACTTGAGGTTTCCTTCCCGACTTTGTTGCAGAGCTCGGGCAGCAAGGAGACCAAGGCGAGGCACAAGTGACCGGGGGGGGGGGTATCTGTCGAATCATGCGAGTTTCGCAAACCCCTTGCATTATTTCTTCTTCGTGTCAGCCCACGGCCTGCGGCTTGCGTGGCGCACGCGTGTCTTCTTGATGTTGTTCAAAGATGCCTCTGAGGGATGATAGCGATGCTCCACATCGCATATCCGTTGAGGGTGATCACGGGTGATCTTCGCATCTGAGACTGCCGCAGCGCTTGCACGCCTTAGGGTTTAGGGTTTAGGGTTTAGGGTTTAGGGTTTAGGGGTTAGGGTTCGCCCTTCGCAGGGCTGTCGACTAAGGGCCTTGGCTTGGGGGGTTGGGGATCCGTCAAAATCGCTCTGAAGCGGGAATGGACAGGTTGATTCTTGCTTTTAAGGCTCTTGAAGGGTGGGTTTTTTTTGATGGATCCCAAATCCCCTTTACAAAAGGCCCTTTGGAAAGGGTGGTTTTCGATGTACCAAAAAACAACCACCCACCTTCCCAGCCGCGAGGTCCCTTCAAGGGTGGTTTGGGAAAGGTTGATGCTGATTCCCACGGCCGCAGGCCCTTGAAGATTCCCTTCAAAAAAGGTGTTCGCAGTCAAAGGGCCTTGGAAGGGTGGACTCGGGCCCAGCCACCCAAAACGGGCCTCTGCAAGATTTCAGAATCATCTGAGCCATATCAGTCGCACCTGTCCTTGAAGCCTTCCAATGCAAGGGAAAGCACCAGTATATGGTCATGTGCCTGCCGCCAGCATGCCCTCCACTCTAGCCAGAATCTTCTTGACGTTCTCGAGCTGCGCAAGCACGGAGTATCAATTCTACTGTGCTTGACGGTGGGCTCTGAGTAGTTCTGGCAATCTGTGACGCTGCGGCTGGCAGGATTGCATCCGCGTCCATGATCAGATGTCAGTGGAGGCCAGCGCTGTCAAACTGTCAAAGCCCGGGGGATGGGTACGCCGGGTAGGCAGTATGAGGCATCACTCAGGAGGGTGTGTCGCTTCCAGGATGTCGCACAGGCCAACGATCAGGTGCAGGCCGTGTGCTTTCTGACACAGCACAAAAGTTTCGCAGGTGTGCGTGCCTGTGGGGTTTGTTGGGATTGCCACGCACGCACACGCATACGAAGCTGGACGAAACCATCTCGGAGCGTTAGGTTGCGGATGCCTTGCTCGTGAGGGTCGCACGTTAGCGCCAGTACTTTGAAGCTTTTCGCAGTTGCGCCAGGCATTGATGCAGGATTTCCTCACCTTCCAGATTTCGGAGGACCAAATCCACGAAGCGATTCTCACGATCAACAAGGCCCTCTCCTTCTCCATTGTCGATTCATGTCGACTCAATGTAGACCCGGGTGCGCGAATTGCTGCAGGGCGTTTTGAAAGCCTTGGGCCTCCGCTGGGAGGCTGTCATCACAGAGGCAGCGAGTTTGTTCTGTGATGCCTTGGCGGTTGCGATGGAGTTGGGCTCGTGACTTCAAGATTGAGGTGGTTGGGTTCACACGCAAGTGGTCACAGGTGCACTCTCGACAAGTTATTCGGCAATATTCGGCATTCTTGCGAAGTGCCAATTGCGGAGTAGGGATTGGGCTCCGCCGCCGACCTTAAGTACTTGGGTGTCATGGCAGAGTGTGCAGGACTGCATCAGCATCCAACAAGTTTCATTGGAGGCCGGGGGGGGGGGGCTGTCAAACTAGCAAAGGGCATCACTCAAGAGGGTGTATTGCTTCCAGGGCCAAGGGTTCTTGAAGGCCACATACTTGCAGCAACGCTTCTCGCAGCTTAACCTGCTCATAGGGTTTTTGTTGATTTCGCTGGCGCCGCAAAGCAGCCGGTCGTGCAGAGGCACTGGAGGAGAAGGCGCACCACTCAGCCTTCGACAGCGCGAAGCGCTGGGTACCGCAGCCGGAGCATGCGCAGCACATCAGATTAGACTAGATGGTTTTGTGATGCCAAGCGGCGTCGCACGATTGACAGGCAAAAGGTTGAAGGTTGAGGTGGGTGTGGCAGGGCAGAAGCCAGTATTTGCCTGTGCACGTCGTCTTGTGTTTTTCCAACGGGGATGATAGAAATGCACCGCGCAAAAGCTGGCAGCAGGCAATGTGCGAACCTACCCGCCTAATAAGGCCTTTTTCAACAAAGCTGCCCAAGCCGACTGGTGGGCGCCGGCCTAAGCATTGTGACCTTCCAAGGGAATGTGGAATCGACAGCCGAGACAGCGTTATTGGATTGTTTGAAGCCGCCGCGCGTGAGGCATGGGGCCGCTTCGCGTGAGGCTTGCCGCTTGAAGGTCATCTGGTGCTAGCACGGTCCAGCGGAAACTTTCTCTCGTCTTCAGGCAGTTGCAGGAGGGTTTCAGTTTGCTTTTCGTCTTCAGATTATGACACAGCTTCCGAACTGGTTGACGACTTGTTGCCGAAGCTCCCCTGCTGGGACCGGCTGCGATGGTTTCCAGAGCGCCGTCCTCGAGAGTTGATTCGGAGGTTGGTGAAGTCAATATAGCGGAAGAATTTAGTTGAAGTTGTGGGAAAGTTACAGTTACGTAGTGAACGTCGCAGTGAGAATTCTTCTCCTCAGATCAAGAGTGGCGTGTGTCATTCTAATTATCACTACCAGTATTGCTATTGTTAGCTATTGATAGTTACGTTACAAGTATCCCTTTCATGTTCCTATTCATTTTCTGATGTATGTCGTAACGCCGTAAGTGTCCTTGGCACCTCATGGGCCAGCCCCATCAAGCAACCTCCCACTGTCGTCAGCCGTGCCCAAAGTAGCCGCGCTGATGTTCGCTGGCAAAGCAACCTGCGCGACAGTCAACAGCCACAGGTCAAACAAGTTCCGCAAGAAAATGGGGCGCAGGGCTTTCACGGGTTAGGCTTCAAGGGGTGCCTGGCCTGGGCTTCACTTTTCAGGGCTTGGGATTGAGGGAGGGTTGAGGGTTTTGGGTTCGGAGGTTCCTCCTCGATGCCAAGATGCCAAGCGCAAAGTGCTCAGCCTCCCGCCCTCCCAGCAAATCCAAACTGCTTTGGTCGGCAGTAAACACAGCGGGTGTGGCACAGCGCACCCATCGGCACTGAGTCGGCGACATTTTCGGCTGCCCTTTTTCGTCATCCTACAACCCTCACACGAAGCCGACCCATGGCCTCCCACCCTTCCTGAAGATCCCTGAACACTATTCCTGGAAAAGACCCCGCGTTTTTCGGGTTATGATGAAGGCCCAAAGCATGAACGATGCATTTCATGGACGGAAAACCACGGTTTTCAACATCTGAACGTGCTTCGGTGTCATTTTGCAACCTTCTTCGGACCTTTGCTTTTGCATCGCGTCTTCAGACTGTTACTTGCGGATGCTTGCCGGGGCGTTCGGTCTTCACGACGTTTCAAGTTCCGAAGCAGTCGTTTGAACCGGCCCAGCCATACCGGACAGCTCCACACCCATGACTGCTTCACTCGCTTTCTGTGTGGCTCTGCAACGTAGGGGCTTGCCGTAGCAGACTGGGGATCGCACTTCCGCGTCGAGCCTGCAGAAGCCAACGCCTTAAAGCGCATAGTTTGCACACACACACACAGACAAACATCAGTGACGGTGATGGTTCTTTGTTCAAAACCTGACTGACGAGGACATGGTCTGGGTCCGTAGCTGTGATGACCTCAGTGGCTCTGTGCCTGGTTGAGAAAGAGAGTCAAAGATTTTGTTGGAAGGCGAGCTGGATGCCCTGCACCAGGACATGGTAGCCATTTCCAAAGGTTTGCAGCTCAGGTTGACTGTAGGGTGCCTATAGGGTGCCTTCCTTCACGTTGCGCATCGCTTGTTTTATGAGTGTTTCCCGCCATCGCCCTTTCCGCACGGCGAGGCTTCGGGCTGCCAGTGGAGATCATGGAGATGGCGCGGCCGCCTGCGCATTGCGGGCTGAAGAGAGCTTTGGAGACGCGTGCTTGCTTCCGAGGCGGCTTGCGTGAAATCTCCAAGTGACGAGGCCAGGTACTGTCTTCGCAGCCTGCCAAAAAAAAAAGCCGCTCTTGGGGAGCTCTGGGGCAGGAGTGAGGCTTCAAGTGCTGGCGTAGGCTTTAGGCTTCAGTCTGCAGGGCTTGGGGTTGAGGGACCATGCAGAGCCACAAACTTGGACTGCAAGCCCCAAGCTGACAGAGACCACTGATGAGGTGCTCGCGTGCAACAAGCCTCATTGCTAGCGACTGCTAGTGATACAGGCTTCTGCTGGAGGTTCTCAGTTCTTTCAAGGCGAGAATGCAACCAGAACCAGACTCGGAGCGCACTTTGCTCATCCCATTCTGTGAGCTTTAATCTCCGGCCCGGCGAATCCGGTGCTGCCATTTCAGCTTCAAGCATTTGATTCCTCGATCGCTACTCAGCTGCGACTGGTTCTCAGATTGCCGCGAAGTCATCGCTTGCTTCTTTCGGATCCGGCGCTAGTCGAGTTCAGTCAGGTGTTCCTGCAGATTGGCCCATGGAGATGCTTCCCTCATTGGTCAAGTCCTAAGCTGCTTTGCGTTTGCGCTTGTGCCAGGTTTCAGAACAGGTGGAGTTCACAGCGTGTGCTGATTATTAAACACATGAGGTGACATCTTCAATCAAACCTTCTGATTTCGGCGTGGGAAGCAATGAGAGAAAACAGTTGACGCGGAGTGCAAGTGTCCATCCTCTGCCAGCGAAGTTTTGCCGATGCTGGTACTTTTGAGTGTTCGCGCGTGAGCCCAGGAGTCTAGAACGACGAACTGGTTGGTGGCAAGAGCGCAGCCGCGTGGTTTCACCACGGGACTGCTGGAATAATTGTGGGGATAAGTTGACACAAATATCGAGTTTCGGTTCTCATGGGAGGGATATGATGCTGGGCATGTCCGGCAAGTTCCCGCTTTGCGACTTGGCGACTTGAGGTTTCCTTCCCGACTTTGTTGCAGAGCTCGGGCAGCAAGGAGACCAAGGCGAGGCACAAGTGACCGGGGGGGGGGGTATCTGTCGAATCATGCGAGTTTCGCAAACCCCTTGCATTATTTCTTCTTCGTGTCAGCCCACGGCCTGCGGCTTGCGTGGCGCACGCGTGTCTTCTTGATGTTGTTCAAAGATGCCTCTGAGGGATGATAGCGATGCTCCACATCGCATATCCGTTGAGGGTGATCACGGGTGATCTTCGCATCTGAGACTGCCGCAGCGCTTGCACGCCTTAGGGTTTAGGGTTTAGGGTTTAGGGTTTAGGGTTTAGGGGTTAGGGTTCGCCCTTCGCAGGGCTGTCGACTAAGGGCCTTGGCTTGGGGGGTTGGGGATCCGTCAAAATCGCTCTGAAGCGGGAATGGACAGGTTGATTCTTGCTTTTAAGGCTCTTGAAGGGTGGGTTTTTTTTGATGGATCCCAAATCCCCTTTACAAAAGGCCCTTTGGAAAGGGTGGTTTTCGATGTACCAAAAAACAACCACCCACCTTCCCAGCCGCGAGGTCCCTTCAAGGGTGGTTTGGGAAAGGTTGATGCTGATTCCCACGGCCGCAGGCCCTTGAAGATTCCCTTCAAAAAAGGTGTTCGCAGTCAAAGGGCCTTGGAAGGGTGGACTCGGGCCCAGCCACCCAAAACGGGCCTCTGCAAGATTTCAGAATCATCTGAGCCATATCAGTCGCACCTGTCCTTGAAGCCTTCCAATGCAAGGGAATGCCCTCCGCTCTAGCCAGAATCTTCTTGACGTTCTCGAGCTGCGCAAGCACGGAGTATCAATTCTACTGTGCTTGACGGTGGGCTCTGAGTAGTTCTGGCAATCTGTGACGCTGCGGTTGGCAGGATTGCATCCGCGTCCATGATCAGATGTCAGTGGAGGCCAGCGCTGTCAAACTGTCAAAGCCCGGGGGATGGGTACGCCGGGTAGGCAGTATGAGGCATCACTCAGGAGGGTGTGTCGCTTCCAGGATGTCGCACAGGCCAACGATCAGGTGCAGGCCGTGTGCTTTCTGACACAGCACAAAAGTTTCGCAGGTGTGCGTGCCTGTGGGGTTTGTTGGGATTGCCACGCACGCACACGCATACGAAGCTGGACGAAACCATCTCGGAGCGTTAGGTTGCGGATGCCTTGCTCGTGAGGGTCGCACGTTAGCGCCAGTACTTTGAAGCTTTTCGCAGTTGCGCCAGGCATTGATGCAGGATTTCCTCACCTTCCAGATTTCGGAGGACCAAATCCACGAAGCGATTCTCACGATCAACAAGGCCCTCTCCTTCTCCATTGTCGATTCATGTCGACTCAATGTAGACCCGGGTGCGCGAATTGCTGCAGGGCGTTTTGAAAGCCTTGGGCCTCCGCTGGGAGGCTGTCATCACAGAGGCAGCGAGTTTGTTCTGTGATGCCTTGGCGGTTGCGATGGAGTTGGGCTCGTGACTTCAAGATTGAGGTGGTTGGGTTCACACGCAAGTGGTCACAGGTGCACTCTCGACAAGTTATTCGGCAATATTCGGCATTCTTGCGAAGTGCCAATTGCGGAGTAGGGATTGGGCTCCGCCGCCGACCTTAAGTACTTGGGTGTCATGGCAGAGTGTGCAGGACTGCATCAGCATCCAACAAGTTTCATTGGAGGCCGGGGGGGGGGGGCTGTCAAACTAGCAAAGGGCATCACTCAAGAGGGTGTATTGCTTCCAGGGCCAAGGGTTCTTGAAGGCCACATACTTGCAGCAACGCTTCTCGCAGCTTAACCTGCTCATAGGGTTTTTGTTGATTTCGCTGGCGCCGCAAAGCAGCCGGTCGTGCAGAGGCACTGGAGGAGAAGGCGCACCACTCAGCCTTCGACAGCGCGAAGCGCTGGGTACCGCAGCCGGAGCATGCGCAGCACATCAGACTAGACTAGATGGTTTTGTGATGCCAAGCGGCGTCGCACGATTGACAGGCAAAAGGTTGAAGGTTGAGTTGGGTGTGGCAGGGCAGAAGCCAGTATTTGCCTGTGCACGTCGTCTTGTGTTTTTCCAACGGGGATGATAGAAATGCACCGCGCAAAAGCTGGCAGCAGGCAATGTGCGAACCTACCCGCCTAATAAGGCCTTTTTCAACAAAGCTGCCCAAGCCGACTGGTGGGCACCGGCCTAAGCATTGTGACCTTCCAAGGGAATGTGGAATCGACAGCCGAGACAGCGTTATTGGATTGTTTGAAGCCGCCGCGCGTGAGGCATGGGGCCGCTTCGCGTGAGGCTTGCCACTTGAAGGTCATCTGGTGCTATCACGGTCCAGCGGAAACTTTCTCTCGTCTTCAGGCAGTTGCAGGAGGGTTTCAGTTTGCTTTTCGTCTTCAGATTATGACACAGCTTCCGAACTGGTTGACGACTTGTTGCCGAAGCTCCCCTGCTGGGACCGGCTGCGATGGTTTCCGGAGCGCCGTCCTCGAGAGTTGATTCGGAGGTTGGTGAAGTCAATATAGCGGAAGAATTTAGTTGAAGTTGTGGGAAAGTTACAGTTACGTAGTGAACGTCGCAGTGAGAATTCTTCTCCTCAGATCAAGAGTGGCGTGTGTCATTCTAACTATCACTACCAGTGTTGCTATTGTTAGCTATTGATAGTTACGTTACAAGTATCCCTTTCATGTTCCTATTCATTTTCTGATGTATGTCGTAACGCCGTAAGTGTCCTTTGCACCTCATGGGCCAGCCCCATCAAGCAACCTCCTACTGTCGTCAGCCGTGCCCAAAGTAGCCGCGCTGATGTTCGCTGGCAAAGCAGCCTGCGCGACAGTCAACAGCCACAGGTCAAACAAGTTCCGCAAGAAAATGGGGCGCAGGGCTTTCACGGGTTAGGCTTCAAGGGGTGCCTGGCCTGGGCTTCACTTTTCAGGGCTTGGGATTGAGGGAGGGTTGAGGGTTTTGGGTTCGGAGGTTCCTCCTCGATGCCAAGATGCCAAGATGCCAAGCGCAAAGTGCTCAGCCTCCCGCCCTCCCAGCAAATCCAAACTGCTTTGGTCGGCAACCAGTAAACACAGCGGGTGTGGCACAGCGCACCCATCGGCACTGAGTCGGCGACATTGTCGGCTGCCCTTTTTCGTCTTCATCCTACAACCCTCACACGAAGCCCATGGCCTCCCACCCTGAAGATCCCTGAACACATCTGAACACTATTCCTAGAAAAGACCCCGCGTTTTTCGGGTTATGATGAAGGCCCAAAGGATGAACGATGCATTTCATGGAAAACCACGGTTTTCAACATCTGAACGTGCTTCGGTGTCATTTTCCAACCTTCTTCGGACCTTTGCTTTTGCATCGCGTCTTCAGACTGTTACTTGCGGATGCTTGCCGGGGCGTTCGGTCTTCACGACGTTTCAAGTTCCGAAGCAGTCGTTTGAACCGGCCCAGCCATACCGGACAGCTCCACACCCATGACTGCTTCACTCGCTTTCTGTGTGGCTCTGCAACGTAGGGGCTTGCCGTAGCAGACTGGGGATCGCACTTCCGCTTCGAGACTGCAGAAGCCAACGCCTTAAAGCGCATAGTTTGCACACACACAGACAAACATCAGCGACGGTGATGGTTTTTGCTCAAGCCTGACTGACGAGGACACGGTCTGGGTCCGTAGCTGTGATGGCCTCAAGGTTGTCAAGGACCCTAGCTTGAGCCTGAGATCCATGTGTCTTACATCCGAAACGCCCCCATAAATCCCTAAAAGCCGCCTAGGCCCTGAAAAGCCCAGCAAAAGCCCAAAGCAAGTTTAAACATCCCTACGACCGAGCTCAGCGCTGGTCTCCGCGTTTCGGGGGATGAGGGTTCTGTGAGGTTTTTGTTTAGGACGCGTGACAGAACAAGGACTTAGTTAGCGCTTCAGGGTTTACGGGCTAAGGGGTCATATAATGTCATATAGAGACGAGGGCTCGAAGCTCCAGTTGTTTTTTTTTGTTTCGCGAGGCAACTGGCGCCACTTGCCTTTGACCTTTGCGCCGGTGACAGCTGCAAAGGAGCTGCCGCCTAAGCTCCCCCATGAGTGTCGAAGGCTGCAGAGACCACTTGGAGGCTCAAACCCAAAGCCCTAGAATCAGCCCTCAAGGTGAAAATGGCGGACAGCCTAGACCGCCTAAACCCGAACCCGACCCCAACTTCGACACCCCGCTGGGACCGCCTGCGATGGCTTCCGAAGTTCGAGGTTCATTCGGAGGCTGGCAAAGTTACGTGCAGGCTGACTTTCGATCCAAGTATCCTAAGATGCTTTCTCGACTCCTCGCCCAACCCTCGTCCTGAAAACCTGGCCTCCCAAAGCTTCCCTCTCAGCTTTCGATCGCGCAAGCACTGCATACTGCTCTTGATCACTACTCTTGATTACAAACACAATCATGCATACGCACATACTAATTGTGTGTGCATGCCTATGTTTTGTACCTATACACATCAATACGCGCACGCATGCACATGGAGTCTTATCTACATTAAAAGACGAACTTAAAAAGATGTGAAAGCTACATGAGATGCATACGCGCGGAAATGTTAGTCTCGTCAGGTCAAGATTCTAAGTATCACTACCAATATTGTCATCATGGCTATGTAGCTACTATCATTATTGATACTGTTAGCTACGGATAGTTACGTTTACTATCACTGTTCTTCATCTTCCGATTTTTTCTGCTGCATGTCGAAGTGTTGTTGGTACCTCATGGGCCAGCCAGCCCCATCAAGCAACCTCCTTGCGTCGTCAGCCGTGCCCAAAGTAGCCGCGCTGATGTTCGCCGGCAGAGTAGCCTGCGCGACAGCCAAATTTCAAAAGCCAGGTCAAACAACTTCCGCAAGCAGAAGTAGGGCGCAGGGCTTTCACGGGGTTCGGCTGCAAGCCTAGGCTTCAGCCTTCAGGGCTTAGGGACTTGGGGTTGAGGGTTCACCTGAATTTGGAGGTTCCTCTCCGATATGCCAGGCCTTGTGCGCCTCGTTAGCTCCGCACATCCCAAACTGGATGCTCAAACTCTGCAGCTGCGAGGCCTATAAGCATTCGGCCGTCCTTAAGCAGAAGCACAGCCATTAAATTCTCCGAGTAACAAGAATATATTCTATAACTACTATCAATATTATTATGAGTGTTCTTCTATTGAAAACCTTAGCGAGTTGTGTTTCCAAGGCAGCAAAACACGTTAGCGCCTATCAGCCCCAAATCCTGCCATTATATCCTCATATACTTTAACGATTGCAGACTCCGCGCACTATACTACTGCTGCTGTGACACAAAATGATTGGATGCTCTCGGCAGCACAGGCTGCATAGCGCCGTCTGCTGACAAGCATCGACATCACTCAAACCTGCCGGACAACTCTCGGCCCTAGCTGAACACGCAAGCCACAGCCTAGAAACATCTAGAAGCACCCCATGTCGCGAAGAGACTAGACACGATGGCCCTAGTCTCCCATCCTCTGTGTTGATACAGTGGACATCAGTAGACAGAGGCATGCTTTTCAAGATCACGGCCGATCACGGCCACGCCGGACCTTCACGGGACCTTCACGGGACCTTCACCCCGGTTTCTCAGCACTATCGGAAGGGTTGAGACAAGTACGGCCGCGCCAGCTGCCATGGAAGCTTGGACAGCGGCGCTCACTGCCCAGCTCACTGGCGCAGGTGTGAACGGGCTCCGTAGGATCCTATGCAGGAAGGCTTAGGGAGGGCTTCGACAGCTTAGAGCAAAGCGACCGCAGGCCGTGCTGTTCGTGATGCTTTGGCCCAGATCGAGGGCATCAGCCTGGGGAGTCTGGGCGGTTGCCAGGTTTGTGCCTTAATCCGGGCATATCCGGCCTGGGCACCTGCAGGTCTGTTTTGTGCTGTTGCTTTTTTTGTGTGGGGCAGTCCATGATTCCACATCATCTACATCCCAAAGGACCCTAAGACCGACGTCTCGGAAGAAGTCGGAAGCTGAACACGGCACGGCCTTTTTTTTTTTTTTTTGCATTTACCGTGGGAGCACCTCCCTTGTTTCACTGCGTGTTGCATGTCAGACTTGCCATGCAGCCCTCCCAAAGCCTCAGCACTTTCGAGGTCCTGGTGGAACGCAACGGTCATGTTCAGCCACTGGCCGCAAGAAGCATCAATATGGACACTTTCGTTTCCTTTTCTCATGGCCCTCGGAGCTCTTAGGATCTCTTAGGCTGAAAGCATCTGAAAGCCCATACCTCCACATGCCAGCGTCAAGCACGTTCCTAGGCTGGAGCGTGGTGATGCTAAAGTGAGCACACCGCGCACTTCCACAAATCCAACCAGGCCACCTCTTCAAAGATTGAGCTGCGAGGCAACATCATGTTGAATCATGCTTCGCAGCTTTGCCGCAGGATGAAGAAGACACCGTCAACTCCATCAACAGTTTGTCCGTCAGACCAGGACAGAAACTTTTTGAACCTTGCTGGCCTTGCAGAGAAAAGCCAGCCCCGCATGAAGCTTCAGAGGGGGTATCCTCGGCTGGCAGGAGAGGTCCCTTGCCGAACTACTGCTGGATGACGCGTGGCTCTGCTCTTAAGTTGCCCAAAAGATCCCAGAAGCATCGAGCAGCACACCGTCCGAGGCTTTCAGAGGAGCTTTTCTCTTGGCTCCAGGCCTTCCACTTTATCGTGTGGCCGCATGCGGTTGTCACAACAACACTCACGGAAGCCGTCCAGGTCGCCGACCTCCTGCAGCTCCTGTCGCTGGGCCGAAACGTTGTTCCGGTAGAGGCCTGCGCGCAGCTTCAAATGTCTTCAACCTTGTTTGTTGCCCAGTCATGTCAGTCCTCATCACGTGGCAAGAACTTGGCAGGTGATCTTTGCGCACCTCAAGCAGTTCGTGGACTTCCACAGGCCCGGGATCTTGATCTTGTCCGTCTTGCTGCCTGGAAATTTTGCTCTCTGCAGATGCGCAGGCCTTGGATTTTCGCCGCCACTTACTTTGCTTACACTGCTCCACGCGCTCGCGGCAACACAATGGGTTTGCAACACAGTGGGTATTGGATGTGCAGACCGTCGTCTATTCCCACACCGAAGCACTGTCACAGCCCCTGGGACTACTCTTCACCATGCCTGTAGCAAGCCGTAAGATTGGCGTGCTAGGCACAGAATGCAGCTAGACTCGTTGGACTTGTTCAGCCTTTCACTCGCAATTCGAGGCCTTCGCTTCATAGTGAAGAACAGCAAGTCCCTCTTCCTGAGCTTTCCGGAGTTTTTCGAGCAGTTGGTGCAAAGTTTGAGGATTCACTGCGAATGCAATCCGATTCTTATTGTCCAAGCTTGCCGACATTGGTTCAACGCCCTGGCCAAAGAGGCCTTGCAAGCCGACGCCTGCAAGCCATTCAAAGATATGGTTCTCCGACACGCTAGCATGCTGAGGGTCCCACTGTCCTCCATCAAAAGTTCCATGCGATTGTCCACTTCAGCCAGACCTGCGATGGGCATTTTTGCGGGCTGCGCAGGTTTGCAGAGCCATCAAAGTTCATCAGCACTGCTTCCACCGCTTCCACGTGGCAGAGACGTCGCTCCTAACTGCTCTGTCAGCTGCAGCTTCTCAGGCCGCTTGATGAAGTTTCAGCACCATGTGGAGCTTAGGAGACGGTTTCAAGCACGTCGTTTCAGTTTTCGTCAAGATTCGGCAAGATTCCCAGGTGGTTACTTGGAGTCGGTGCTGGAGACGACTTTCCAGACTTTCGGCTCCGTTTGGAGTGCAGCCGTTGGCGCGTGGCAGTATGGTGCCGCCGGTGCTGCTGCCGGTCATTGATATCTTGTAGCGTCTTGGCAGCACATGGCTTGGAAGGCGCCTGACCAGAGTGAGCAAAAAGGTTGGTGCAATGTGCCTCGCCTTGGAAGGTGCTTGACGTTCAGCTCTCGACAAGGCCGGCAGCATGACGGGCACCAGCGACTTCCCAGGTCTTGTCACATGTCTACGACTTTATAGAGCCTTGTTCTTGCTACTACTATTTCTACCATGTCTCAAGAGACAGTGTATTTGCCGCAGCCTGTCAGCGCGAAGGCACGTGGACCGAAAGAGTCCCTAGGGCATGGCGAGAAGGGCTCTCTGCGTCGGCTTGAACTACCCCGGCTCAAATCACCAGTTGCGGGGTTGCGTTCAGGACGCTTTAGCCTGGGAAGACACTCTACGCAGAAGTTTCCATTTTGAGACGCGCTTGCTTATCGACCAGCAGCTGGATGGCAGCGTATCTGAAGAGGCCTCCCAGATTCCGACAAGGTCAAATGTTTTGAGGAACCTAGCGTTTTGGCTCGTGAATGGTGCGCAGGAGGGGGATACACTGGTATGGGTGTTTGCTGGCCACGGCTGCCAAGTGGTGACGGATGACGTAGTGTTGGAAGCACTGCTTCCAGCAGCTGCTGGTGGGATACCGGGTTGTTCTGCTCATGCTGGGCACAGTGGCTGCGAAGTGATATTGAAGGAAGATGTTCAGAGCATCTTGAGGCACGTGCCCGCTGGCGTCCACGTGACTTTGGTCTTGGACTGTTCCGTTTCAGCTGGAGTACTGTGTGTCGGCAACAAGAGCCACGTAAATGAAAGCGAACCAGAAGGCCGCCGTGGGCCAGTGATTGCATGGGCAAATGTGTCGTTTCCACGGTGGGTCCCTCAAGTGACTGGCCGCGTCCTTGATCCCCGTGCTTGCGTGTTTCTCATCGCGGCGGCTTATGAAGACGGTGGCACAGCCTGCGAAGTTGACATGGACTGCAAGTGTTCGCGCGGTGCCATGTCTCTGGCTTTGCTCTCTGCTTTGGAAAGGCTGGAAGACCACGTTAGCAGGTGCACCTACGAAACCTGGCTGGCATCAGCGTCTGCGCTACTGCAAACCTTGGCCCCTCATCAGCACATCCATGTTCATTGCAATGGATGCATGACTTCTGGGCTGTTCAACTTGGAGGAGTTCGTCACTGCACGTTCGCAGCAGTCGCAACCAGAGCCGGAGCTGCGTTGCGTGTGTTGTCACTGCCAATGACTTTGCAAGGCGGAAAAAGTATAGAGCAAAAAACATGTTGCTGCATGAAGCTCGGGCATAGTGGGAAAGTCGGGCCGGCCCGTCCTTGCCAAACGGCGCGCGCGGCGTAGACAGGCAAATGGCTTGTTCCGTGAAGGAGAGCGGGGTGAACAAGCCGGCGACTACGCGTGAGTGAGTGGAAGAAGAAAGAATGTGTCAAGTGAGTGTGCGACGCGGGCAGGATGATGGGCATGATCGGGCCAACGGGGTGGGTGGAGGAACCTAAGGCGCGTGGAGTGAGGGACGCATCAAGGCATAGAGCAACTTGATACTGGAAGTGACTGCCTCCAGTCGCTGAGCGATGGACAGAGATCGAGAGCATGCGAGTGTGTGCGCGTGGCAGGCTGACGTGGGTGAGTGGGGTTTCATCAAAACGTGGAGACGGGATTCAACAGAGATGTTGCGTGATGATGGCAAAGTGTGAGTGAATGCAAACGTGTGCATGGCTAAAGATCATGACCGGCGGCTTTAAGATTTGCGCATCGCATGGGCAGGAAGGGGGCGCGGCAAGCGCCAATTGTGCTTGTCTTGAGCTTTAGGCGCGTCTTATGTGCCCTAACATTCATTCACTGCTTGAGGCGAGGAACACAGAGAACGCGAAGGCCGCATGAGGGGGAATCCGGGTCCGAACAGCTGCACATGCCACGCGCCCCCGCAAGCGCTGCAAAGCGGTGCTGCTGGGACATGTAGTGCATGGGCAAAGCGACGAGCGTGATAAGCAAGCGCCTAGTGAATATTGCCTGGATATTGCTGAATTGTGCTTGGCGGGTTGGAGCGCCTTGAGTACTATTCTTGATTACGAACACTAACATGCATTTGCACATACCTACGTGTGTGTGTGCTTATGTTTTGTACCTATACATGCACATATAGGGTCTTATCTACATTAGAATACGAACTTAAAAAGATTTGAAAACTACATCATATGTATACGCGGAAATATTGATAGTGAGCATCGCAGCGAGAATTCTCCCCAGATCAAGAGTGACGTGTGTCATCCTAAGTGCCATTACCAATTTTCTCATCATGGCTATATTGTTACTATTGTTCTTGCTATGGATAGTTACGTTTACTTGTGTCTCTGTTCTTCATCTTCCGATTTTTTCTGCTGTATGTCGAAGTGTTGTTGGTACCTCATGGGCCAGCCAGCCCCATCAAGCAACCTCCTTGCGTCGTCAGCCGTGCCCAAAGTAGCCGCGCTGATGTTCGCCGGCAGAGTAGCCTGCGCGACAGCCAAATGTCAAAAGCCAGGTCAAACAACTTCCGCAAGAAGAAGTAGGGCGCAGGGCTTTCACGGGGTTCGGCTGCAAGCCTAGGCTTCAGCCTTCAGGGCTTAGGGACTTGGGGTTGAGGGTTGAGGGCGGTTAGGGTTGAGGGGGTTTTGGGTTTGGAGGTTCCTCTCCGATATGCCAGGCCTTGTGCGCCTCGTCAGCTCCGCACATCCCAAACTGGATGCTCAAACTCTGCAGCTGCGAGGCCTATAAGCATTCGGCCGTCCTGAAGCAGAAGCACAGCTATTAAATTCTCCGAGTAACAAGAATAACTACTATCAAAATGATTATGAGTGTTCTTCTATTGAAAACCTTAGCGAGTTGTGTTTCCAAGGCAGCAAAACACGAGAGCCCCTATCAGCCCCAAATCTTGCCATTATATCCTCATATACTTTAACGATTGCAGACTCCGCACACCACTACCTATATCTTACCACAATTACCACCGTGTCTTGCCTCGTCACTGGATATAAAGGCCGAGGCATGGTCTCCGCTCGGTAGCCGCCATGGTTTTGAAGGGCCAGCGCGCGCTCGGCGCGCCGCGCGTGCTGCGCACGGAGCCCGTGCTGCGCCCGGAGCCCGTCCGGTGCGAGCGGCTCACGGCCACCATCATGTCACGGCGCCTGATGCTGCAACCAATACGGCTGCGCGTTGCTGTCTCTGCACCTTAGCACCCCTGGGCCGCACTGAGCTCGTCGCACCTTAAAAGCATCAGGCAATCACTTGGGCCGGACTGAGTTCCTTTGTGCATGGAGTCATGGAGTGACTTCCTGAGGCCTCTAGGCTCATTGCCTTGAAACCTCTTCCTGAAGCAGCCTCTGTATCTAGTGTCTAGAGTCCACAGCTTCGTGTCACTGCGGTGCCGCGCGTAGCCACGCTGGTGGCCACTCCGGCATTCAAGTTGGGTGTCAGGGAGTTCATCGATGGAACTCGATGAAGGGTCCGTCACTGAGCCACTGATGGTGGCTGATGGCCGTCTGGCCCCAGTGTGGCTCTCTGCAATGAGGTCAATGAGTTTGATGTGCCGCTATCTGGCTGGTTAGTGCGGCGGTGAGCACTGGTCGGCCTTGTGTCAACAAGCATACTACCGAGAATCTGCCAGTGCCGAGCTGTTGCTTGGATTTTTGCCGGTCAGTTCCCTTTGATCCTTCTGGTCGTGCCCCCAACTTCATTGGACCGTGGCCTTCCGACACTGCATGATGACATGCTATGTTGCAAAGTGAGGTGCTGCAGGTGAGCAAACAAACATTCGCGCCGACTCAGCTGCAGGTGCTTACAGCCTCTGTGCAGGCATAGTGCCATAAGCGTGAATCAGGCATGCGCTTTCGCACATGGCTCCCCAAAATCAAGCTGCGTTGCACCATCTAGCAGCTCTAGCAGCTCTGCACTAGTTCGGCAATCCCCAAGTTGAAGGAGACCACTGATGAGGTGCTCGCATGCAACAAGCCTCATTGCTAGCGCCTGCTAGTGATAAAGATGGCCTCTGCTGGAGGTGCTGGAGGTCCTCAGTTCTTTCAAGGCGAGAATGCAACCTGAACCCGACTCCGAGCAAGCCGTTTTCCGGTGCTTTCTTGGCTCGAGGACTCGAGGTTAGCGTGTTGCTCGTGACGCCCACGAGCAGCTGGGCAAGCTGCGTGTGTTTCATGATCCGGCGTTGCGGGCGCCCCGTCCTCCATGCGCTCCACAGGCTTTAGACAAACTTTACGCGAAGTGCGTGGCGGGCGTGGCGGGCGTGGCGCGCGCTTTCTCATGAACCAGCTGGCTTGTGACTCGGACTGTGCCTCGTCCGTTCCTTGGGAAGCTTTCACAACTCGTGCCTGCTGGGCCTGCTTCTCAGTGAGGGAGGTCCTGCAGGCGAGCAGCGTGCCTGCAGCCTTGGTGCAAGCATCGTGCCATAAAAGTGCATCAGCCGTGCACTTCTCGCACATTGTGGCCTCTCAAAAGCCAGGTTCATTGCACCATGTATATTCGAAGCTCTTCACAAGCTTGGACTGCAAGCAGGTATAATGTGGGACCCTCTTTTTCTGGGGCCAGGCTGTTCAGGATCTGGCCCCTTTTGTAGGAGTCCCTTATAAATGGTCAGGTTTTCGGGGCATCGTGAAAAACTCTGAACGATTGTTTGCTTCCAGTGGCGCACGCCTGCAAAACCGATTGCGAAGCTGCTGGGCTGGGCCCCCCCCCCCCTTTCCCGAAAGCCGGGAGCGGGATCATACGGGATCCACGAGACTTCGAAAAGCTGGACGCACAGCAGGTCAGGAGGTACTGCAGCTGATGGGATTGGAGGGCGCACAGGACTGGGACTGATAGGAGCATTGACAGGAGCTTCGTAGATTTGTCCTAGACAAAGCAATGGGCCCACAAAGGTAAGCCCGACCTCAACCGGGTAGTGAGCATGGGGCCTACCTGAACCGAGGCATAAGAAGTGCGTCTTCACCAACTAAATTATAGACACTGTGAGATTCCGTCCGACCATGGATCTTCCGTTTCCGGGAGACTCTTCTAGGACCTAGGCGACTCCACAGCCCCACCTTAGGGGGAAAGGTCGGGAGAGACCGCGTCCCACCTTAGCCCCTGTGGAGGTTTGCATCCTGCTCGCCCTGGCATGCCAAAGCTCCGCGTTGCGAGGGTGTGGCTCGGACTGTCTCATGCCCGGAGCGGCCTGCTCGTGACTGTGCCGACTGTGCCTCGTGACTCCTCGCTGGGCAAGCTTTCACACCATGCGCCTGCTCCTTCTCAAAGATGAGGTCCACCTAAGCAGGAAGCACGGGCTCAACTGAGCCAAGAAGGGAAAGCGACTGGGATTGCACGGAATCAGCTCTGAGCTTTGTCACCGAGGTCAGGCGACAAAGCTGTGCAGCAGGCGCCAAAGCTGTGAGTTGAGCAGATGCCCGGCGATGTCCGACCTGCGTGACCGGCTCGTTGAACCAGTGCTTGCACCATCACACGGAAATGCCTCTGAGCTAGTTCCATGTCGCCTGATGCATCGTATCTGCAATCCGTGCGATGCGACGTGATCGTGTGAGCCATGATTCCGCACCATCTTCCAGGAGTTACGTACGAGACGAGTTTGACTAGTGCAATCGACATCGTTTGCATCTACTACTTTCGACACGATTCGGGCAGCATTTCGTATCCCGTCAGCAGTGCATGTCGGTCGTGACCTAAAACGAGGCAGGTGCTTCTTTCATTTGATCGAGTCCACTACTGGTGCTTTTCACGGTGGCCTCTCTCGGAAGCATACCTGGGCGAGGGTTTGACCACATAAAGTGCGGCCATAGCGGCCACAGCATTCCCGAACATGAAGAAGATCGGCTGTGGCCCAGCCAGCTTTTCATGGCCAAACTTAAGTTTCAGGACATTTCACGACTTTTCATAACCTTCTCACGACGTTTTCACGGCCATTCGCCCAAACGACCACCGAGCACACAAAGACACAACTGGGCACTCCAGCAGAGAGCCCTGCTAGCAGTTGGCAGAACTGAGAAGGTGCTTGAGGTTCTTCTCAGCTTTGGGCCTTCTCAGAGTGTTTTGGGGGTTCTAAGAAGGGGTTCGCAGCAGGCGGGGTTCTGAGACGGCGTTTTGAAACTGGGGCGTCTGCTCGGAGGCATTCAGAAGATGTCCAGATTCTGAGAGAAGCGCGCGCCAGTGGCAAATCCCCGTACATGATCCAACTGGACGTATCCGGCTCAGTCCGACATTGTGAAAGTCGAAGTCGCCTTAATAGGCACGTCTTAAAGGGCCCCTCTAAACATGCCTTCCACCTCAAAGCCAAGCATTGCGCTAATTGCAAGATGTAGATGCCCTGCACGAGTTTGCCCTCGAGTCCCTAAGCTGAGGGAGACCGCTGATGAAATGCTCGCATGACAAGCAAGCGCCTCCTTGCTGAGTTCAGCGGGACAGACGGAGGGACGTAGGGGGTCGCCAGCTTGCGAGAGCAGCGGTTTGACTGCCACGGGGGTTTGTGCCTGACCCCTCGCTTAACCCCTCCTGCCTTCGCAAATGGTCCGTGCAACCTTTCCGAAATTTCCCTTGGCACCTATGGCACCTACTTCGCATAAGCCTTGGCCGGTGCCACGCTGGCCTTCGCAGAGGCCGCATAGGCCTTCGCGTGCACAGCTGGCTACCAGATTGCGAGGACAGCTGCTTGAGATTCACAGGGGTTCGTGGAGGTGGAACCCATCCCACCTTCGAAAGGTTTATGCAACCCACTCCAGTTGCGTTGCTGCACAGCTGCATAACCCCTGTGCCTTTCCGGCAGCTTCATGCTACCCCACGGGCCTTCGCATAGCCTTTCGTGAGAGCAATCTGCCACCTAGGCGGCCTCCACAATCCGGCGATCCCTGCCGTTTTGCCTTCATTGTGATACAGATGACACTTTTAACGCCTTTCCTGCTGTCGGCTTGTCCGGTTGAAAAGAGGATAAAGTCTGTCAGGGGTCCAAAGGTTGTGGCTCTGTGGGACCCCGGCTGCTACACATATTCGTCTCATGCACAAGGCATAACACCTGTCCCTTTCGTGTGGCTTCGCGCTACCCAGCGACCCTTCGCATAACCCTCCGCGATTGCAAGCTGCCGCCATGGCCCAAAGAATCTGGCGCCCCCTTGCGCTTTGCCTATTGCTTGTGATGTACAGATGGCACTTGAATTTGCTGCAACGTTAACTTCGTCCACGTTCGTCCACGCCTTTCCTGCAACCTGCCCGCTGTCCAGCCCGTCGAGGATAAAGTCTCTCAGGATGGGTCCAAAGGTTGTGGCTATATGGCAACCCAGCTACTCATACTCGTCCCATGCACATTCCGTTCATAAGCAGCACGAGATGCTTTATCAGATGGGCGGCAGGTAGCGGGATTTTGGCTCGTGGTCTTTTGATTCTGTCTTTGACGCCTCGGCTGACGCGATGGCACTGTCGGCGTTCGAATCGGGACATTCGGAGAGTCCCCGCAGCAGGCCGTATTGTACAACTGCTGGGAGTTCCCACATCTCCAAGAGGTTTGCAACAGGATCGTTCTCATGCATTGTTGTTGAAAAGAAGCTTGCCACAGCCCAGTAGGAAGGTAGGCACACCAACACGTTTAGCTTCTGCCCGGCAATGCTTCGAAGCCCCCCTGGAACCTACATTGCCGGATCAGCCCTAAGCAAGCCCGAAGGAAGCTGCTGTCAGCATCGTGGCTCCATGTGTCACTTGCAGGCAGCACTAGGCAACCGCAGCAGCGCGTTCTGAAGCTGCTGGCGCCATTCAAGCCCTGCGACACCCCTTCAGCCTCTGCCTGCTCTAACAGAGCAACAGCCAAGCTCCCCAAGCTCTTTAAGCTCTCGAACCAGCTCCCCAAGCTCCCTCCCAAGCTCCCCAAGAATCCCAAGATTCCTGTGCCTGCTTGCTGGTGAACAGCAGCCAGTTCCAGGCCATGCCCCACACGGTGCCCCTAGCCTGGCGCGGGCGAAAAATCATCAGAAGATTCGCTTAGTCCGGTACATCCCAGATCTGGAAGTTTTCTTGGAGGCTGGTCGGACATCAACTTGGGTGTCCCTGTCGCAAGAGTGAACCGCGTGAGCCTGCGAAGACGGCTACCCACAAGAGCTCCCCCCCGCGTTTGGGGGTCGCCTGACGCGTGCAGGGTGGCCACCGACATGAGGCAGCAGGATTGTCAGAAACCAATGGACTGAAAGAGCCCCCGGAATGAGAAGAAACTGCAAGTGCTCGTTCATGAGCAAGAAGTAGAGGATGGATTGGGGTCAGCTTTCCTGTAGACCTCTTGTCTCAGGCAGGCGTCACATGACTAAGAGCCCGAAGCGCAAAGAAGGCTGGGGCAGCTTTGCTTTGTCTTAGACTTGCTGAGATGTGGGTTTGTGGGAAGGTCTCCTTTGCACGCATGTTTCCAAGGGCCTACTTGCAAGCCTTGCAAGCCTTCCAAGCTTCACCCGCGGAGAAGCACACAGCTTGCCAGTGCCAAGCGATAGACGTCTGAGATTTCCGGCGCGACCCCAACTGCGCAAGCGACCGCGGCGTGCTCGCCTTCCGAAGAGACAAGTCGCCTCTGTGGTTCCTTCCCTTAATTAAGAATTCCCCCAAAAATCTCCTCGAAACGCAGCGCGGAGATCTGCTAGGTGCTCTCTCTCTCAATTGGCCAGCCGTGGCCTCCCCAAGTGCTTCAAGGCCCTGAGAAGAGGTGCCCAAAAAGGATGCCACAGCTCGCGTCGCTCGCGTCGTTCGCACATGTTAGCCGCGTCTCTCTGAGCCTCTGACTTCGGAGTGTCCTGACGTCGCTGGCAGCGGGCTCTGTGCCGCACGCTGAGGCTTGCAACACTGCGCAGCAGGGCTCGGGAGCCCTGGCAACACTTGGCAAGTGCAGGGATATCGATTCGTCAATTGGCTTTGCCTAGTTTTGTTGGCCTGGCGCGAGTGGACTTGCCTACCGTGTCGCGCATTTGGCGCTCTTGGGGCCTGTCTTGGCGCCGTGCCCCGGAAGCTTCGAAAACATTTTGCCAGACGCTTGTGGCTTCCAGTGGGTTCCCCAGAGCGTTTGAGGCTCTGAGGCTGGCAAAGTCTTTTCCTTGGCGGAGCTGAGATGGGCCCGGACCGACGCTGCCTTGCTCTCACAGGCGTTTTAAGTGTGGCGAGGCCAAGGTTGGAGCGTTGTACCCCCTTGCCATGCAGATTGTACTAATTTCGAAGGTATACTATGTCTACTCTAACTTTAAAAGGCCTCAAGGGCCTCAAGTGTGCGACTTCAAAGGCCTTTGTTCCTTGTGTTGCGGGATTGAGCACCTAAGGCAGGGCGTTCCAAGACGATCCGCCTTCCGCATCAGTCAGGTGTCTTAGACTTCTTGGACAGACCTTTTGAATCAGCCTCAAAGCTGAAGGAGTTTGCGCAGATGTTGCAGCACCATCGGTGTTTCGAAGGTCTTCTGCTCTTCTCTTGTGAGCCTTTGGGAGTCTCCTCCTCTTCGGGGTTTTCACGTGGCCCAGGCTCGGCAAGCTGTAGGCTAAACCCCGACAACGAGTGTAGAGCTCCAGGGAGTTTCGGGCAAATCCCAAATGCACCTGCCCGCTGCTGTGATAGGAATTGATGCTTGCTCTGAGACACGTCTCGCTGCAGTTACTGATCCGCAAACACGAAACGTGAACATTCTTCTGGCGCTCAAGACTTCTCAGAATTTCCAGTCTTGCTGCAGCAGGTCGACTGCTGTCGTGAAGGATGGCGTTCGAAGGCGTTCGAGAGCATTTGGCAGCGGGTTCCTGAGGCATTGAGATGTTAGCGAGACGACAAGTGGCATTCAGGAACGGTCCTAGGCGATCTGGAGCGGAGAAAGCGTTCGGAGTCACCCTTTTGCCCGCACTTCGCCCGCAGTTTTTCGAGGGCGGCGCGTGCTGAAGCGTGAGCCCGCACCAGACTCCGAGGCTTTCAGGGTCAAGCGCGTGCTCTGCACTTGGGGACGTGAGTTCACCATGTTGGGTTCATGTAGGAGGCAAGGCAAGCGTGTCAGAGCTGAGCCAATGAGGCTATGTAAGGCCTTCGAGAAGCTCCTCACAGAGTTTGAGAATACCACGAAGATGTTCCAACCTCAAACGGAGCATCTTGCCCTGCAGCATCGAACAACTTCAACAATGCCCGGCTGCTGAAGGGACCCTGGGGCCGTTTGGGGCCTCCTAAGATGTCTTCTGCGCGCTCCGTACAGGCATCCAGCGCCCATTTCTGTCTGCAGAGAGCTAAGCTGGGCTGAGCTTCCTGGCTTTTGAGCAGTCAGAAGTCGGAAAGCTCCACCAATGTGACGTACATTAAAGATCCTGCCCCCAACCGTTCCCCCAACCCCTTCGGGGTGAGCATGTCGAGTGAAGCTCTCCATCCTTCAGACTGCGATGTGAGTGGCCTCGTGCTGGAGCATCACGCTCCCCAACGCTGCTCCCAGTTTCTGGAGGTCCTGCGGCTGCAGAAGCAAAAGCGGCGGCCCAGCTTGTTCAACCTGCTCGGCGTGGGCTTCACATGCAGCTTCCGGCTCGCTTGCCACCCGGACGTCATGTTAGTCATGTTTGCATCCGTACCTCTGGTGTACCAAGCACCCCAGCAGCCCCCCAAAAAACGACCCTGACCACTGCCACCACGGCCTGGCTTAAGGCCCCGAAGGACCCAGGCTCACGCAGGCCCAGCCCAGGCTGTGCCGTGAGACGCTCCCCGTTCCATGCGTAAGATCTTCTGCTTTGCACTTGTGAGCCTTTTGGGTGTCTCCTTCCTTCATTGGGAAAAGTTCATTATGGAGGCCACCAAGGTCACCTTCCTAAATTGCGACAAGTTCAGAGCTTCGGGGGGTACAGTAGGATCAGTAGGGTCTACGTGAGGGCCTCCATGGTTGCACTTTTCAAGAAGCCATCCGTCAGCTGTCATCGGAATTGATGTTGGGACTCAGACATGTCTCCCTGCAACTGCTGCTAGCCTGCTAAACGCTAGTGTCAGATCCTCTTCTGGCAGTCAAAGATTTGGTCTGCCATGCGCCACTGCTTCCCGTTAGGGAATGCTGACCAGTTGACTGCTCTCACTCACCAGGCGCGGTTTCGAAGGTCTTCCGCTCTTCACTTGTGAGCCTTTGGGAGTCTCCTTCCTTTGGGCGCTTCACGTGGCCCAAGCTCAGCAGGTCGCAGGCCAAACTGCGACAACACGTTTAGAGCCTCAGGGGTGTCGGGTAGAGTAGGACCTCCATGTAGGTTGCAACTACCTGTCAGCTGTCATCGGAATTGATGTTTGGGCCGAGACACGTCTCGCTGCAACTGCTCAGGCTACCTGCAAAATGCGAAGCTGCTCTGCCGTGAACATTCTTTTGGCAATCAACGATGCGCACTAATCTCAGGCATGCTGCAGCAAGTCGACTGCTGTCGTGAAGGATGGCGTTCGAAGGCGTTCGAGAGCATTTGGCAGCGGGTTCCTGAGGCATTGAGATGTTAGCGAGACGACAAGTGGCATTCAGGAACGGTCCTAGGCCATCTGGAGCGGAGAAAGCGTTCGGAGTCACCCTTTTGCCCGCACTTCGCCCGCAGTTTTTCGAGGGCGGCGCGTGCTGAAGCGTGAGCCCGCACCAGACTCCGAGGCCGTCAGGGTCAAGCGCGTGCTGTGCACATCTGTGCACTTGGGGACGTGAGTTGTGCGTTCACCATGTTGGGTTCATGAAGGGCTGTGGCTGTAGGAGGCAAGGCAAGCGTGTCAGAGCTGAGCCAATGAGGCTATGTAAGGCCTTCGAGAAGCTCCTGACAGAGTTTGAGAATACCACGAAGATGTTCCAACCTCAAACGGAGCATCTTGCCCTGCAGCATCGAACAACTTCAACAATGCCCGGCTGCTGAAGGGACCCTGGGGCCGTTTGGGACCTCCTAAGATGTCTTCTGCGCGCTCGGTACAGGCATCCAGCGCCCATTTCTGTCAGCAGAGAGCTAAGCTGGGCTGAGCTTCCTGGCTTTTGAGCAGTCAGAAGTCGGAAAGCTCCACCAATGTGACGTATATTAAAATTAAAGATCCTGCCCCCAACCGTTCCCCCAACCCCTTCGGGATGAGCATGTCGAGTGAAGCTCTCCATCCTTCAGACTGCGATGTGAGTGGCCTCGTGCTGGAGCATCACGCTCCCCAACGCTGCTCCCAGTTTCTGGAGGTCCTGCGGCTGCAGAAGCAAAAGCGGCGGCCCAGCTTGTGTTCAACCTGCTCGGCGTGGGCTTCACATGCTGCTTCCGCATGGCTCGCTTGCCACCGGGACGTCATGTTTGCATCCGTGCTTCCACGAAAACATCATGCCAGCCTGATTTCCCGGAGCACATACTGCCGCAAGCATTTGGCAGAAGAAGCCTTCCCAACACATCTTCTCCCGCAGGACCCCAGTTCTTAGCAAGAATCCAGTGTACCAAGCACCCCAGCAGCCACAATCAAAACGACCCTGACCACCCCGGATCCGTGTGTTGCCATACGATCTCCTTACGTTTCGCAAGGACCCATCTTCGCGACCAGCGCTCGGCCCCATAGGCTCTGCTCTCTGCCACGAGTCGGCTTCCCGTTGTTCCCGCTGCGCGATGTAAAGCTCCCGTGGTCTTAAAGAAACAGGAGCCTTTGAGCCTTTGAGCCGTTGAGGCACCCTGAGTTGGACTGACGACTCTCGAAGCCCCGGAAGCCCCCGAAGTGTGCTGACCTCGATGATCCTCTTTGGAGGGGGTGCCCGCCTGATCGGTCCGGCAGCCGCCTACTTTGGCCTGGGCCAGTTCCATCTTGGGGCCGTCGAACTCTTCGGTTCGGTGGAGGAGTCACTGCGGAACGTCTTGCCCTGCCACCCACTTGCTGCTACTTTGACAGCTCATGTGGAGAAAGATGACGTGACTGCTGAGACTACTGAGACTACGTGCTGAATCGATCCTGTTGTATGAACTGATCCTGTGTGGGCACAGCTTCGGGGTGCCCGTGGCGCGGAGCGTCGCTCTTCAGCTCACCAGCTGTGGTCTGGATGTTCGAGGCCTGGTGGCCCTGGATTCGCGTTTTGTGGACTTGACCTCCCTCGAGGTCTTGACCGCGGTGCCCCGCAGCCTCACCCAAGCGCTGAAGGCACCCAGCTGCTTTCGCCTCGATGTCTTCGAGCAAGAGTTTGTTGCACCGCTGGGGCCAAGGGGCGGCCTTCAGGCTCGTGGCTTTGTGCACATGGCCGCTTAGCTGCATCCTGGGACTACCAGCTCTCCAAGCGAACGGCGTACCACCTCTTTGATGCCGATCATTTCAGCTTGGAGAACGCACAGGCTTGGGACATGTCTGGTCGCATCAAGAGGCACGTCCGCTGCCGGCGCTTGCGGCGGCGCTTGCGGCGAGTCCATGGGAGCTTAAACCCCGAAAACATCACCGGTGAGCTCGAAGTGTTGTCTTTTGGGGGGGAGAAATCCAGTGCCCCATTAAAAGGACAACAGGCGTGTCCAGGATCAGTAGCACCCGAAGGCCTCAGACGCGAAGGTCAAGGAACAGAGCTTGCCATGTCATCTTAGCCGCCTTAGCCTAGCCTCCACACTGCCTCACCGTGCAGTGGGGCTTCATGGCCGTCCCTCTCCGAGTGCAACGTGCTGGCCCTTGCGACTGATGACTTTCTTTGCACATCCGCTGACAGGGCCGGAGAAAGTCGGCCCATCTCTGAGTTTCAAAGCGCAGCAGCCCATTATAGCCCATTCAATGGGCCTTATGCCTTATAAGTCCCGACTTAAACACGCGAGACTCCGTGACCAACAAGCTTCCCATTCCTCGGTTAGCCCGACCATGCCGGGGTCGTTTTGCAGGAAGCGTGAGAAAACGGCGTGTCGTCTAGCTTTCGCGGCCCTGAACTCGAGTTGGTCTGTTTTGCTTCGCTTTCTTGTTGGGCAGATCATGCCATGACCGTATGCGAGCCTTGCGAGCTCTGCTGTGTGATTCCCCTGTTTTTCAATTTCTCTGTGAAAAACTCCGACAGCTTAGAGCTTAAGGGGAGCCTTCGGATTTCTTCAGAGAGCATCGGCCGCTTCTGCACCGACTCGAAAACAATGGGTACCTGAAGAGGTCTGATGGGGAGGGCGGCCTCTGAGTCTCTGAGAGAGGCATGTGCGGCATATCCGATGTCAAACCTCTCACAGGCTGGGTGCCCGGTCTACACTGCGTGCGGAGAGCATGCCAAAGAGCAGTGTGTGGACTTGGGTGGCTTGTAATTTATGAGTTGAGAGAAGGGAGTTCTAAAGCAGAGAGCGGCCTTTGTGAATGCCATTGCACATAAAGTGTTCTCCGCAAAAAAGCCCCTAGAGGCGTGCCTCCCAACATGGGTTCCTCTCTGTGCCGGCGCTCGGCACACGGCATCGCGGAGAGCGAGGAGATCCGAGACAAGAAGGAGAGCACAGTGAGCACAGTGAGCACAGTGAGCACAGCAGTCACAGCACCACGCTGAGCCGCACGTCCCGGGAATTTGTGGCGCGTTCCCTCGCGGCGCGTTCCCAGGTATGCACCCGGGCCCTCCGTTGGCCGATGTATTGGCCAGGCCGCTCCCGTGGGAGAGAGGATCCCGACGGCGAGAGGAAAAGAAGGAACGACTGACTCAGAACGATTCCGAGAATCTTGTCGGCATGTAGATCTCGGATGATCTAGGCAATCATGGCAATGTATGGAAGCGATGGCGGATGCACCGGTCGGTACTCGTAGGTCACTGATGTTGCTATTGGCTTGGATGTTTGTTGGAATTTCAAGTTGGCATCTGGAGCATCAGGGAGCACTATCCTCGTACCTACTTGCACCATGGCAAACCTGTATGGGCTGCTTAATCGACACATCTGGGACCCTTTGCACAGCTAAAATGCATGGGTGTCTTGTGGTGTAGATGCACCAGCGTCGTGCCGTCATCCTTTGTCATAGTACAGAATCAGCGGCATCTTTAGAGTATCATTCTCGGGGCGCCATCATCATATCCTTCTTCCCATCGGCACTTCCATCTTGCAGCGTCGCAGCGGAGTCTTGAGCAACTTGAGCATCGCCATAAACATGTTCATCTTCATCTCAGCGTCATCAACCTCTGCCCCAGCACGAGTTTGCAGTTTTGAGTCCTCACCATCGCCACACCTCCCTCAGACAGCAGCTTGCATCAGTAGCAGCCTGCAGCAGCAATTTGGCTAGCCAGTTTTCGTTGCGTGGCCTTTGCTCCTCGGGTAGGTGTTGGGGCCTTGGAAACAGCGGTTCGTTGAACGAAAGGCCAGGCCCTGCTGACGGAGCGTAAGGGGTAAGGTTTGACATTGCTTGACCATGCCTACTTATCCCGAGCCCTCTACTGTAGAAACTACTGTCGTCTGTCCTCTCCCTTTGCCGCTTGATATTAGTGAAAGGGTTTCGTTACGAGCTATGGGATCTTGCAGCTGTTGTAGGGCTTACAATTGACGTTATATATCGCGCTCGTAGGTTGTTCGCCCGGGTCAGGATCCCGTTGGATTCATAGCAAGTCCAGGCTCCAGTGTTTGGGCACTTTGGGTGTGCAGGGCTGCTCGAGCCTGTAAGACATCTGCCAGGGCATGGAAGGGAGTACAGACTGCAGCACTGAAGGCCCCAGCTTCCAGGCGCGACTGATGGCATCATCCGCGGCTTCGTTTTTTGTTGTTCTTGACATGGAAAAGCCCCTAGATGCGATGATGTTGTGGATGTGGCATCGGCATTCCAGGCACTGATGGATAGCCTGGAGGCCAATGGCGAGGCTGAGTTGGATATTTCTGAGCATGCGCTCGAGCCCCTCCAGGCCGTGGGGGGCTTCAACTCGCACAGCTTAGGGATTTCACGCGTCCATCAGGCATCCTTGTCTAAAATATCCGGATTTCGTGCTCAAGCGGCCAACGTCGGTGTGGCAGGACATGAACACAAACCATGGCCAACCAAGGTCGCGGTTGTTACCATCGTCTGTTCTTATCTTGCTGGGTAGAGGTCGCCAAGCCGCGTGCTTGAACACCAAGCATGACAGTTCACTCGGTGAGCGCGACGAGTTCCGTTAATGGCCAACGCTCAAACATGTTTAGCTGGCAACACGAGGTGCCATTAGTTCTGCCATTCCTTCGTCAATTGGCGAGCTCTGGCTTCTTGAGTCGAGCTCTTCAAGTCTAGACGGTCTGCAGTCATGGGTGTCTCACGGTGTTTTTGCGTGGAAACTGCTGCAGGTCGTCACTTTGGCCAAGGCCCTCGAGGTGAACATCACACTTCAATTCCTCAAGTTAACCTTTGCCAGCTCGGAGACGAGGGGGCAAAGGCCAGCAGTGTTGTTGGGACAATATAGGAATACAGAAGAATATGGTACTACAACTACTACAATAGTATACTAGAGAGAATTTTATATGATACAATGATATAGAATTTGTTAATATAGCAATGCTATAGTATATATAAAGATGCGAAAATGCCCACATCGTTATATACGAATAGAAGTGAGAGATGCGAACATAAAATGCAATAATGCAATAGGACATAATCATCAAATATCAGCAATTACAATGAACATACTACTACTTAATGAATGTGCTGACAATACTGGAATAAAAAAAATGTAGCAAATGTTGCTGGCTCGAAGTTGTTTGCCAGCCGCGGCACTTGCTAGGCCATTTGCACATGTGCGTTTTGCGGCCTCCAGGAAGTGAGAAGGGCCTCATCTCCAAGAACCCCAAAACTAGGAAGCTAACAGATTTCCAGGGACCAAAGCCCTGATGAAAATTCAACCACCACGTGGATCCCGAAAGTACATGTGTTCTCGAACTCCTTGAAGTGAAGGCTGCACGCTAGAAGTACCCCACGTGCCTGGAGGGAAATGGATTTGGCTACTGAACATCCCCTCCCCCCGTCCCCCCCTCCCCCGCCCCCCCAAAAAAAACCAGGCCCTAAACTCCCATTCGTTCCTCCACCATCTGGGTCCGTGGGGCATCCAGCCGACCGCAAGGGGAAAGTAGAGGGACATGGGGAGGTTCGGAGTCGTTCGCGGAAGTTTAGGGTCTGGGGCAAGAGGCCTCCCGACAACGCTCGGACCTCCATCAATCAAAGCCAAAGATGGCGTTAACTGGGATTGTTGAAAGTTGCGCCGGGCTTCAATTGCATCAGACACCTTCCGCGTTGGTGGCAGAATCTTCTGCCCCCGAAACATCTACTTGTCGGAAGCTCGTGCGACGGTTCCTGACAGGGCTCTTGCACAGAACCCTGGGCCACGGAACGAATGCACGGGCCCGCCAGAACCTCAAAACCCACTCGGGCCAATACTTCATGGTGTTGAGTCATGTTGCCTCTGGTTTCTGGCATGGTGGCGGGATCGGGGCTTTTCACAAATGAATGGTTGGGAACAAGTTTTGCTGCAAAGTGCAGTGGAAGTACATGTTGGACTTCGGCCCCCCCAATTCCATCGGATAGGAGTGGAAGCGCGTAGATGTTTGCCAGTCTTCGTTTTCAACAGTGACGTAGGTTCAAGTACGAGGGTATCAATCTCTGCTTTGCGTCAACTTGTCTTCCGTCACATGAACCGTAACGAGCAATTCGTGGGGGCAAGCTGGAGAGGCCCTGGCAAACGCACTGAAGTCCAACCAGAGCCTTCTCTGCCTGAGTATCGGCATGAATGGCATCGGAGAAGAAGGAGGGCAGGCCCCCGTCGCTGGATGATGTAAAGTTCTGATGGCCTTAGGCTGTTCATGTGGCGCTGAAGCAGGTTCTCCTTCAACAAGTCTTATGGCGTTGCCCGTAACCGTAACCCTCATGCTTTTTTGGGAAGCCTTGCAGGCCTTGGCGAAAGCCCTGGAAGAGAACTCCAAGCTCCAGAAGCTGCAAATGCCCTTCAATCAGCTCGGAGACGCCGGAGGGAAGGCGGGAAGGAGTTGCCAGGGAGGTGATGGAATCGGCATTACACATGTAAATAATTGTAAATATATGTACATCTAACATACATTCATACAATATGTGTTTTTTGGTGTACTTTTATGTAGAGTCATGCAGATGTGGCCCTCATGACAAGGGGCGACAAGCTGCGCAGGCCCTGGCGTGCGCGCTCAAGTCTAACAAAAGCCTCCTTGTGCTCGAAGTCAGCAGCAACGGTCTTGGAGCCGACGGAGGGCAGGCCTTCTTGTGTGCCCGGTGCAGAGGATGATACTTAACTGTGATGGCTTTGTCCTCAATGGCATAGGACTATGTTCCGGGAACCGCAGGCCTTTGCCGAAGTCATGGAGTGCTCCGCTCTCCAGACGCTGGACATGAGCGACAACCAGCTCGGAGGTGTTGGAGGGAAGGCCCCTTTGACTTCCAAATTGCGTCCCTCGCCGAGCAGAGGAGGGCTTATAAAGCAGAGATGATAATTTAAGCGCTAACCCGAAGAAGCCTTGGAGGCGAATTAGGGGTTCACGTGGGTAAGGGGGGTCGGGGGCGGGAGAGGGCCAGGGGGTGCCACAAAGAATCATGACGATGGAGGGGTGGGTGGGTTAGGAGGGGAAGAGTGGTGGAGGGGGTAGTTGAGGAGAAAGGGATGTGTAAAGGGGTAAGGGGTAGGGGTGGGGGGGGGCGTCGTCGTCCCCATGTCAAGAAAAACCGGCCCCGATTTGTGGCGTGCCCTGGCAGGGGGTTGAGCGGCCTATCTAAGGTTCCCTAGACCTTCACGCCTCAGGCCGACGGCCTCGGCGGATTTTGGGTAAATATCAACATGTCTGTGGAGCCTTGGCAAGCTGCGCAGGCCCTGGGTTCTGCGCTCAAGTCTAACAAAAGCCTGCTTGAGCTCAACGTAACAACAATGGTATCGGCGCAGCAGGGGGGCAGGCCTTCCAGGGTGTGTGCCCTGTCCTCCGCGGTGTTGCCAGCTCGCTTTTTGCTTCTGCACGGCTGACCAAAGCTGGGCGCTGGCTTGTCTGGTGTGACTGCCGTGGGAGCACGGTGAAATCGGTTCTGTTGGACCGAAATGTCTGGGTGCTACATTTTAGCATTTACACGTTCTCCCACATGTTCGTGGGCCTTCCGTTGGCGAGACCCTGTGCCGTGTCCCAACGCGCAGGCCTTTGCAGAGGGGCTTGAGGGCAACGTCACACTGCAGAAGCTTGTCCTGGCCAACAACCAGCTGGGAGTCGCCGGAGCGCAGGCAGCATGATTAGTGCTTGGGTGATTTTTCGGAACTTCGCATGCAAAAGTCACGTCTCCACGTAGGCGCGCGCGCGCGCGCGTGCGAGGTTCCCGGTCTATTTTTTGCATGAGCGACATTTCTGGAGAACCTGTGCAGGCCCTGGCAAATGGGCTCAAGACGAACAAAGCCCTTCTCGAGCTCCGAGTCGACAGCAACAGCATCGGAGCAGAAGAGGGGGCAGGCCCTGGCCGGGTGGCGCCATGCTGCCAGCTCTAGGTCCTCTAGGTCTAGCTACTTGTGGGTTCCATGACGTTTAGTTCCCATGGCTTTTGTGTGGTTTCGGGGCGCTGCCGGGTGATCCTTTCAAGTAGTTCTCATGGCCTCAGCCTCCGTTTGTAGTGGGTGTTTCCTGTTGGGGTGAGGCCTTTGGCGGAGAACTCCACACTCCAGAAGCTGGTCCTGGAAAACAACCAGCTCGGAGATGCTGGGGGGAAGGCTCGGTGAACTTCAGGGAGGTATCTGAGGCATCGGTGTGCATGTGCCTGAAGTCGCAGCTGTAATTCCAGCCCTCGCGTTCCTTAAGAGCGCTGGAGGCGCTGCTTATGAAACCACACACTTGGGCTGATTTTTCCCACACCGGCACTTCGCATCAGACATCGTAACTGCAGTCATGTGCCTGTGCGGCGACAAGCCTCCTCGAGCTCTACGTCAACAGCAACGGCATTGGCGCTGAAGGAGGGCAGGCCCTCAAGCCCATGCGTTTTTTTTGCGAAACCACAAAGAGGCTTGGTTGTGCTTCGCTCTTGGGACGACAGGCCCTGGCAAACGCACTCAAGCCCAGCAAATGCCTCCTCGAGCTCTCATGAACAACGAGGAGCCGAAGCAGGGCAGGCCGAGCTTGTGTCATGTGTCATGTGCTGGGTCGCCAGCTAGCTGTCCAATCCTGTTGTGGTTTCTGTGCGGAGGATGCTTTTCAACTCTGATGTCTTTACTACTGTGGCTCTGTCAGGTCATCCCTTTAGAACAAACAGATCTGACTGCTCCTCCGACAACGGTGGGCGTGTCCTGTTTTGGGGGAAGCCCCGCAGGCCTTCGGCAAGGCCTTACAGGAGAACTCCACGCTTCAGAAGCTGTCCATGATGGACAACCAGCTCGCAGACGCCGATGAGAAGGCCGAGGATGCTTCGGGGGAAGTTTTTTGGGATGAATCGGCGTAGGGTTGGATGGCACTTGGGACGTGGATGTAATTTCCAGCCCTCACGACAAGGGGCTGCCCACTGTGTTTCTTGCGAGCGCTGGCTCCACTGCCTATTACAGCCCACTTCTTCTGAATTTACCGCACCAGAACCGCTCACCAGACATCATCGTAGTTTCTAACATATGCCTGCGCGAAGCTCCGGGCTGAGTTGTGGTCGGTTCTTCAGGTGACATGTCTGGCTTGTCCCGGGGAAGCGGGGCAGCCTTCCGCTCCTCTGTTGCATGGCTCAGCTCTATGTTTCCTTCTTAGCTATTTTTAGACAGGCTAGTCATTGCAATGTCATGCACCCGGCAAGATGTTCGGCACAACACGTTGGGAAACGTGGACTTTGTTTGACCAAAATGCGAGAGAGGTAATTAATTGCAAGCCAATACTAGACATCAAGCATGTTTCAGACGCAGCAACCACGTACTACTGTACTGGGCTATGGCGGCCATGCCGTTCTGAAAAGTGGAACTGTAAATTGGCGTTCCTCTCAAAGTATGGACATGAGCAACTAAGTGTGGCCCATCATCTGGGAGTTTTTCTTTCGTATTCTCGTCGTTCCTCGTTGATAGCAAGAGCATGCAAGGGGCTGATTTGGGACGTTAAACCTTCATGTTCGATTTTTCTGAATTCCTGAATAGAGGCCAATTTGAAGCATCAGAATACTTAAACGAGGAGTCGAATGCTTCGGATGATGGTTTCTGAAATTGCTGAAGTTTATCGCAACCAAGTCAGCCCTACAGGCGTGCAGTTGAACGAGATGTTAACCAATGTGTTCTTCTTCGGGCTAGAGCAGCTATAGCTATGGCTTAGAAAAACTCGATGGAGGTACCGCAGAGCCGCACCAGGTCTCCGAAGCCTTCGATTCATGCTGAGTCCGTTGTATGTTTGGGAAAGTACTGTCATACTTGAAGGTGCATGGTAGTTGCGAGTTTTGGGCTCATGCGTTTTTGTGGCTGGCCCGGCTTGTGAAATCTGAGCACAAAGCTTGCCTTCGGAGGTGAGCAAAGACGCGGTGGCCGTTCGCTTAGTTGAGATGTCGCTCCGGGCAGCTGCTGTGTGCTGTGCTGAGATTAGCCTCAGCTGGCATTCCGAGCATTCCGGTGCGCCCTATACTATGACAGAGCTCTTCAGTGCTCGGTCGAAAAAGCTGCGGCAGCACGTTTGCCTGGAAGGCCTGGTGTGTAGCTCTCAGAAGAGACATAGCTGAGAATGCAATGGCCTTTTGCGGAGAACTTAAAGAGCAAACCTGCGCGTTGAGCCGCTGAGCTTGTGATTCCCAAGCGTGTGAACGCGAATCAAGCATGTACTTCGTGGAGTGCCATTGTAAGCTGGGTTGCGGATGCCCTGGCCGCTGCCGCTGTTGCAGCTTGCAGCAGTTGTACTGTGGCATCTAGCGGGATCTTGCTGTCGGCTGGCGATTGGTCTGGAGCTCCTCGATGGGAATGGAACTCCTTGGTCAGAAGTGAGGGTGCATGTGCGGGTGTACTGGTGCAACACTGAGGCCATGAACGACTGGATCTACCTTTTGGTTCTGATCCCTCTGGGCTACATTGTCTTGGCCGTGATTCAGCTTTCTCGTAAAGTTGGAGGGCCAGGTCCGTTGCTTTCCGTGCTTGAACATCCAAAAGCAGTTTTCGGCTTCTCGAGGATCGCGGGGAGAAGCAACGAGTCCTGTTGTCAGAGAAACGAAAGCTGTCTAGCTGAGACCGGCTGACCGGCTGCAGGTCATAAAAGATACATTTAGCACGCGTACTTATTTCCATCTCCTATGGGTCTCCTGATGAGCATTTGAGATGTGTATCCGGGTGTGGTTTTAGCGTGTGTCCGCTTCCCGATTTGTGGCGTGTCCCGAATTTGTCCGGCTGTGTCCGGTGTGTCCGCCCCATTGTGTGGGAGTGTGTCCGGTCTTGTCCAGTGTGTTCCTCTTCTGGCCCATGTGTCCGCTCGTGTGTCCGGGATGTGTCCGGGATGCAGCGTCCGAAGCCGAATGGGCAATGTCGTGCTTTGGTGGGTTTCAGCTGGAAGCAACGTCTACAGGGGATTAGCATTTTGGGGTGTATGCTCCTAAACTTCCTAAACTTCGAAACCCTGCTGGTACAGAGTTGCCCACGCACCAGGTGTGCAGAATCGTGGGCAGCGAGGCTTCGCCGGGCACGATGTTAGGATATCGTAGGGCTCTGTCGAGCTGAGGGTTTGGGGCTTAGGAAAGTTTATTAGGATATCCGAAGATTCAGGTTTGGAAGGGTTTGGGGAAGGAGTGTGTAGCCCAACTTGGGCGATCTGGCCTGTACAGGGGAGTGGCTTTATATATTTCCTGAGCGAGCAACACCTCAGTGGGGAGCGCTTAAAAGCGGAGCCTGCGGCTTGGGTGCTATTAGGGTTCTTCGCTGTCCTAGACGTTTGGGACTCAGGGTTTAGGGTCGTGGTGTGGGGATGCTTTGGAGGATATAGCCTAAAATCCAAACTCTATAGCCTACACCCCCCAACTTTTGAGAGCTTCGCAGGCCTACACGCGAGTGGCGGAGGCAAGAGCCGTGTATCCGCAGAGCAAGTCCTGTCAGGGACGAGAAGATCCCTAAGATCCCTAAGCTAAATACAAACCCCAATGGCGCCCAGGGTGTTCGCGTGTTTTGATGTAGCACTTCCACGAGCTTGCAGCTTGCACCTCTCCTTCTCGAGCTCCCATGTGAAAGGGATCGACCCCGACGTGGCTGTCGCACGCTCTGTCACGTATGCTATGTCGGACTATGTGAACTGCGGCCCTGCGCTTCTCCATGAGACTGTGCACCGTCAACTCATGGGGCTAGAGGGAGCAGAGGGAGGGCTGGGGCTGGGTGTGGGGGTTCAGAAAAACGCCTCTGTAACAGAAAAGGCAAGGTCACGAAATGGGCAGTTAAGGAGATTTCGGGGAACTTTATGGTCTGAACCGGCCCAACCCATTCCAAGCCAAAAAGTCCCAATGCAAAGTGCGAAGGCGTGGTTTATGCTTCTCATACACCGAAGGCCCTAGCATCACGTGCGAAGGCCCTGATAGTTAACCTCCAAGCTGCGCGAGCTCCACAGCAGGTTCGGGGTTCGGGGATTCAAGTCTCAGGCGGCTCAAGCCGTGGGGTTTGGGGTTTAGGGCTTCACTAGCGCGCCCGTTGCTGTTCGAGTTTGGAGCCTGTTCGGGGTTTGGGTATGATTGAGCATATCTATCCAGGAAAGTCGGGGAGTTCCGGAAGCTGTGCTTGTCGAAGCCTTCTGAAGGGAGTGTGTAAGGGTGCTAGGGCTGCTGTCCTAGAAGCCAACTGCGATCCGAACAAGACAACCAGAACCGCAGAACACGTGAGCTCTACGTGGTGAGGGGCGCCTCAGTTTCGATCTGAGCCGCTTTATGCATTGCTCTAAGACATGAAAACCCTAAAGCTTTAAACTCCCCTAATCCTTAAAACCTATAGGCCTGAAGAGCCGTAGAGGTTGGCCCTTCAGGCTTGACACTGTCTCTTCTGACTAGATGGTTCATGGCAGCACGTACTCAAAGCACGTCTTTCCTATGGCAGCAAGAAGAAAGGCCTTGTAAGTTTGGGATTTGCTCCTGGCTGCTTCCTACGGCGAAAAATCGTTGTACATGAATTCCTTTAGTTTTGGGCCTGAACGGCAACAAAACACTACCGCAAGCGCTACTGAGTTACAGACCTGACAGAGAGGGTAACATCTGAATTCCCAAAACCCAACGACCCAAAGCCCTGATACCCTTGTCGGTTCTGAAGGACCTCCCTGGTGATTTGGATGAGCCGCTGCTGCTGAACGCAGGTGCTGTTGGTCGCGCCGAAAATCAAGTTTTTTATACGGGTCGTTGGCACTTAAAGCCCGAAGGCACGTTCAGAAATGAAACAAAGATCTTTTTGTTCTCGATAGTCAAGTCAGGCGAGCGTTTGGGAGGTAACCGCGCAGACACGTTTGAAACATAAGCAAGA
Organism: Symbiodinium natans; assembly: GCA_905221605.1. NCBI lineage: Eukaryota > Dinophyceae > Suessiales > Symbiodiniaceae > Symbiodinium > Symbiodinium natans. The sequence goes on from CAJNDS010002339.1 coordinate 372,399, forward strand.
GTTTAGAGAGTCTGGTGGTTTGCAAGCTGGTCTGAGAAGTCCTACTTTTCGACAGCCCCCAGGACCTTACCGGGTGTGATCTACAGAGTGTTGTGTGTGCAAGTCATTCAAGATTCACGTGCTGTATGGAGTGGTTTCATGGTCACACATGAAGGAGCATCTCCGCCCGTCGTATTGTAGGAACACGGCTGGATGTTCTTGTTGATCGGAGTTTTGGACTTGCTTTTCGGATTTGCTTACGGTCTGTCATTGTCATGTGACACGTGGCAGGGTCAACCCATTGTGGCCACTTAGCTGTTGTTGCATCCATTGTGTGCGCCCGCTCGCTCCGGTGTCCTTTCAGGGAGGCGTTCGCAAGCGCATTGGATACAATTCGCAACTAAAGGTGTTCGGGCTCCTCTTGGATGATCTTGCAGGATGTGCTCTGTCTCAGCGCGTGCATGTTGTGCATTGCAGTCCTTCGGCAACTTAGGTGAGCATTTTGCTGATTTAGGACCATGGCTGGCAAAGCATGGGGTGAAGCAAGCCAGGTTTTTGTTTTCAGCCCCAAAAGGCTCAAGCAATTTCAGCGGCGAAAGTGATTCAATGTCAGAAGACCTGTTAGAAAACACTCACTGCCTGGAAGGTTATTGGAGGGTCGCGAATGTACCATAGGTACCCCATTTTCGACCCAAGAGCATCTTGCAAGAATATTCTAAGAGCTAGAGATCTCTTTTCAGAGCTTCCGTGGCCTCCAGCAATTCTGGCAATGCAGATATATCCCAACAGTCCCTCCTTGCTCATGCGAGGACGTGAGAATTGTTTAGAGTGCTTAGGCGTAGCAAGGGGGAGCCACGATCAGGTCGGGTAAGTCCGTAGAAACACAGAGCACAGAGCACATTCAGAATTTGAGTCGAAATGCCATGGTTCTCATATCAAGATGTGCGTCGAGAGCAGCGAGAGCAGCTGATTCCGCGAGCCCGGCGCTCAAAGGTTTGCCTGGCAGCTCTGGGTGCTCTTTGCGCCGCCCCCGTGCTCTTTTTTCATTGGCTGCCCACTCCTGCTCTTCATCGTGCTCACGCCGGCGCGAGTCTAAAGCTCTACGATGCCAAAAGGTCCGAGTCTGATGGCAGCGATGGAGAGGAGGAGCCGCATCTGCATCTTGGTTGGCAGAAAGGCTGCGCTCCCCTTGTGAACGGCACACAGGATACGGTTCCCTATGAAACTGGCAAGGCATGCTGGAGTGGATGTACGGATGCTCTTGCCGATGCAGTCTTGGGCAGCTTCGTTGGGACGTGGCACAGCAAACTGATGAGCTCAACAAGTCTTGGTGCTGTGCTTTCAAGGTTCTCATCGGGCTTTCATGCGCTCTTGCAGTGGTATTGTTACGTTTGGCTCGTTGCGATGGTGGCTGCGCTCTGCAATCTGGCCTCGCTGTTTTCTTTTCAGCAGCAATCTCTCGACAGGCAGAAAATTCGTGAGCTTGCACACGCTGCAGATAAGGCCGTCAAGCAGAAGGCCGAAACCATCACCTTCGTGCAGGACGAAGTGCCGCTGGAACTTTGTGGTGGTGGAGACCTGCCAGAGTGTGCATACGGGGTGAGCATAGGGCCCGAGTCCTTCGATGCAGTGGCCAAGTTTTTGCGGGGCCTGGGCGGAGTGGCTCCTCTCCCAAGACCTCTAGCTGGCCCAGGGGCTAGCGCAGGGGCCGTGGAAGGAGCTGAGGCTGATCAGGAAGCTTCGGAGGTTTTCACATTCGTTTTCTGCCGTGCAAGCTGGGGTGAGCGCATGCGCCTGTTCCGGCTCTGTTCGAGGGCTTTGATGTTGATGTTTTATGTTGCTTTGCACTGCTGGTTCTGCACCGTGCTTCAAATGAGCCTCCTGGCATCCAGTTGGGTCTCGGATCAAGAAGCACTTTTGCAGAAACACGTCTGGGCTTCTCCGTGGGTTGAATACCTCCTGCGTGCACGAGAACTCCTGCACTTGGAAGGCCTGCCCTTCGAGGTGCCCACCCACATTCTTCTGATTTTAGTGCTTTTCACTTGCGTCGGCTTGGCGCGAGTAACCTTTGACGGAATCTTGGCCGTGGTGCAGAAGCTTGAAATCTGCTCAAGGCGATTTTTCCTCAGCTCCGTGCTCATGGACTTCGTGAAAGATGGATTGAGCACCAGCTCCGCGATGGCAAGGCTCACTTCCCTGGTGCTCTTCATCATCAACGTCCTCTGCATTGGTGTATCTGGGCATACCTGGGCATACCTGGGCATACCTGGGCTTATCCGGGTCCTATTGCCAGACTGTAACCCTTATAACCCATTGAAGTTGATCCCCAAAACCCAAAACCCATATCCCAGGTATGGGCACTGAGCACCAAGCACGGCCTGGTGTGGTCGTGCTCAAAGGCCTACTCCAGCTTGCTGTTTGGCTGGCTGCCCGACTGGGCCCCCCTTCTTTGTGGTGTTCCTGGGCTCTTCTTAGGAGTTTTAACTCCATGACCGCTGCGATAAGTGTCCTTTTTTGCTTTCAAAATTTCAGCTTCATACCAACCCCGTAAGGTACTCTACGGCTGCCTGTCTCTCCTTCATGGCTTCATGCTGCCCATGCCAGAAAGGCAGTCGAACGTCCAAGGGCCAAAGGCGGATCGGCTGCAGCTCCCTAGTTGCATGTTAGGGGAACCGGGGCGGAACCAGGGGGGAACCAGGGGGGAACTAGGGGGGGGAACTAGGGGGGAACCAGGGTGACTGCAGTAGCTTTGAGGGGTCGTGAGCCACATGACAAGTACACTGAAGCACACATGTCGGTAGCTCAGTTCAAGTTCCTCAACAGCAACCCAAGGTTCTTTTGCATCCCGGACACTTGGATGGCCTGCAAGGATGTTCTGGCCACTGCTGGAGGGATTTGGCTTCTTTTACCTCAAAAAGGAGTGTTGTTCTTAGCTTCTTGAAAGTCCCACAAAAGCCAAAAACCATGTTTGTTTGAAGGTGGCTTCCAGACACTTTTTGAGGTTTGACACAACTATGGATGTGACGCAGAGCATCATCTTCTTCCGAGCTGGGCAACCTTTCTTTGCCACCATTGTGTTCTTCGGAGTCGGCATGCAGATCAGCATGCTGTGGATTGACTCCTTGCGCCGAGGAAGCTGGGATATGGAGCTGCTCGTGGCAGCATTGTTGCAGTCGGACTCCATCCAAGCAAGTCGTGCAGCATGGTGCGAGGGCATGCTTGTCACAGAGCTGTACCGAAAAGGTTACCGTGAAGCGGCCACTGAATCCTACCTCAGCTTGTTGGTGGGGATCTTTGGCCTTGTGACTGTACCCCTCAACAGCTCCTTGGACATGTGCTTCTTGCTAGTGTCCGTGCTTTTCTCTCTGAAGGCCGTGATGACTGGTGTGGCAGTTTCTGGCGAAATGCTTGCAGCGGAGGAAGAAATTCCGTGTGGACTGGGAGATCTTGTGCCATGTTGCTTTTCGCTGATCCCGCAGAATGACTACTACAGCCGCAAAGCATTTGCGACCCAGCGAAGTTTGCGTGTCGTGGTACTTTTCCGTTTGTCGGAAGCAATAGCTGCAGCGTGCACCTTGGCTGTGTGCATACGGGCCAGCAGCGTGGTTGCGACGTGGAGAGTTTGCGTTCTTGCTGGACTTTTCAGCTACGCCGTCGTGGTCTTGCTTGTCGTCCGTCGCAGCGGGTGGCTTTCCCTTGCTTGCTTCACGAAGCTTTGGGAAGAGAACGTGGGCATCTGGGATCTGGAAGGAGAGTGGTGCCGTCAGTCGACGTTAGGATCCGGGCAGGACAGTCCAGAGCGGCTCACTTTCCATGGAGGCAGCGTCAAGCTAGGGCATAAAGACTCCAGCGGGCCAAGGGGGATGGCACCCGTCGCTGCACCGGCAATCCTAGGCGACCGGTACCCACAGCAAGACTACATGCACCTGCGACGTTACAACCGCGGTGCCATCCAGCTGGTGGACGAGGCTGGGTTCCAATCCGTGCGCAACATGTGCCTTTAACAAACCAATTTTACAGATGAAGCCCTTTAATGTTTTATGGACGCAAATTCCTCAACTCAAGAGCCCAGGGGATGCAGAACCAGGGCCAGCGCAAAGTCTCCACGCGGTGGGTCTTGGCTTTGGATGGAGATCAGCTGCGAGGGCATACGGTGGTATGGGTCCGGGATGGAAAGCCCGAGCGTGGCATGTTCATCCTGCGAGCAACGTGCTTTGCTGTTGCATGTCTCACCGCAGGTCTCTTCGGCTTGACTTTCGCAATGTTTGCCGTACCTGCGTGGCAGGTCATGCTGTGGAGTGGTGCAGTCACGAGGCCTGGCCAGAAGCAGGATGAAATGAGCGATGTCTTGTCCATACCGACCGATTTCTCAACACAGATGCTGCAGAAGAGCCTTTGGCTAGGGATCATGTGGACGTTACTCTTGCTGTCTCTCTTCGATGTTGAGACCGTCCCCTTCAACTTTGACAAGCTCTTTGATGAGATTCGGAAGGGTCTTGGAGGGCACTTTGGCCGGCATGGCCTGTCTACGGCGCTTTTCGAGGAAACCGAGTTCGTTGCGGCTCTCGTGGGCCTTGCGACCGTACTGGCTGGCTGCCTGTCCAGCCTTTCCCTACCTGTGTACTCCTACTTCCTTCACGCATGGCGTTGCCGGTGGAGGCAAGAAGATGATCGTCTCCAGTCCGACTTGACGCATGCCCTGCTTGTCGTTGTCCATGGGAATTGGCTAGCAACAGACACGTACAAAGGCGCCAGTTTGACAATCGATGCAAGCCAGGCAGCTGACAAAATCAAGAGGGCCCTCGGCATTCGCCCTTCCCGGACAGAGGTTGGCATGTCTCTGCTGGTCATGGAAGCATTGATTGACTCTGCATTTGGCAAGGATGATCGGCTGTTGGTGGAAGAGGTGCATGTGCCAAGGCTTCAGCTCATGGACTTGCTCCAGCATTTTGAGAGAGTGGAGAGAATGGACAAGACCCAGCCAGCATGCATGCCACTCATCTGGAAAGCAAACGAGAGGATCCAGTCTTGGCAGATCTGTGGCGGTGGCCACATAACGGATCTTGGATACGGGGAACCCCTGACGTCCGGCAAGTTCTTGGCACTTGTCCAGGCTTGGCTGAAGTCCAGGGTTCCTGAAGTCAAGCTCGTGTTCAGCAAGCCCGTGGCCGAGATTCCGGGAGGGATGTCCTGGATACGAGGCTCTTAAAGTAGTACTTATATTGTGTGTTCAAAAGATGTCCTTTTTTTGTTGCCCTCGCATGTGCGCGTGGAAGAGGACCTCATTGAGGAGTCTTTTTAACGCAGGGCTTAGATGGCCGACCTAGGACAGAAACACGGCTACGTGACCTATTCACCCGCGACACACAGAACCGCCGGCTGAGTAGTGTGATCGAGGACCTGAACAAGGTGATCGGCCTGCTGACCGAAGGCCTTGAATTCCCTACAGCCCTACAGTCCAACCCTGAAGACGTAACGTTTTTTTTGTTGAATTGCTTGAAATCACTGGGGGAGTACAAGCGGAGAAGTCGTAACATCTAGCGTCCGCATTGGGGATTTGCAGAAAGAATCGGATCCAACCCCAAAAGCCCTGAATTCTAAACCCAAAGCCTAGAAGCTCCAAGCGCCAATGAAAACAAGCATGCAAGAAACAACTTTGAAGGGCAGAAACAATCTGATCAACTTGTTTGATAAACTGCCTGGAGACCAGTGACACCAGCATTTCATTGGGGGGAATGGGATGACTTCAGGGTCGGACTGTAAACCACCCCAAGCCCTAAACCTCCCTAACCCCCCCGAAGCCCCCTAAACCCCCACAAGACCCCTAATCCCCTGAACCTAAACCTAAACCCCCCCCCCCCCCAATAGATCGGCAACGCTTGCGCCAACCCTCAAGCGCCAGAATCCAGGCTGCAACCCCGCGAGACCCGCCGCGCCTCTGCTGAGCTTTCGCCAGCGCTACCAGAATTTGGTGGCTGCCCTGGACACTCCGAAGAACCTTCGAAAGTAGCGTTTTTGTTTGTGACACATCTTTTTGATCACTATAATCACTATAATAGCCATAGACACACGGCAACTACTACAACCACAAGGACAAGATGCGGTGCTCCCTTCGCCTCAGCGGGCACACGGAGGAAAGCCTGGAAGTGGATGTTGGAGGGAGCCCCGAGAGTCCCGAGAGCCCAGCAGAGAGACCAGCAGAGGGCCCAGCAGAGGGCTTAAATTCCTTTTGGTGCGGCTCTGAGGGATACCGGAGCTTGGGCCTGGCAATGGAGAGGGGCGAGCCAGGCGAGCTCCGGGAGCTGCGGAACAGGGAGGGTGAGATTGTACATCTTGGCTTCTGGGGTAAGTACTACTGTGGCCAAGCAGATGCAAAGTCCTTCCATGGCAGCTGTGGACCATCGATCGGTCCTCAATGTGAGGCATGCAGGGCGCTGCAAGCAGATCAAGACAAGGCTTGCATGCCCAAGTGCTTCTATGGACACGATATGCAGCGTGACAACAGCACTGGCGGCACTTGCGATGTTTGCAGCAGGGGTCTTCAATCTGCAGAGGATTATGCGAAATTGGTGTGCAGGGAATGCGACCTTGTCTATTGTGCTGAGTGCATCGAGTCCAGGAGTCAGAAGTCTCAACAGCATGGGGACAGCCCACTTAGCCCACTTTGTCAAGAGGTTCTTGACTGTATGGCTCTTCTGCGGAAGGCAGCAAGCTATGTGGCGTCTCATCAGCAGGTGATCCTGCTCGACATGCCGCTGGCCAACCGCCTTGCGTCACTGGCGACGAGACAGTCTTCCGATCGGGACGAGTTGCACAAGGGATCCATCAGGACAGATTCGGACAGAATGTTCTCATTCATTGTAGGTTTAGGGATAAGAAGCCTCCACGAAACTTGGTGCGAGCTTCCGGTGCTGTTGAAGCGTCGATGTGGTTGATTTTCTTGTATTGTGACTACAATGCATGCGTTTTTGAAGTTCAATTGCGACTTGCCAGACATTTAAATGCTCTCAAGATCTAAAACAGTTTGCCAATCGTATCTTCTGCCATACTCACTCGCTATGCCCACTGCTGGCTGCTGCCGTTATTCTGCTCTGTAGTTGCTGTGCCGTGCTTGTCCTGCTCGAACGGTACATTCATTGACACTTCGCTGTTGGCTTGTTCTGTACGACAGTGGCCTTCTGCTCTCTCCGCCAGTTCCTCAACCCTAAACCACAAACCCGAAGCCGTAACAACCTGCGCCACTCAGGTGAGAATTGGAAGTACTGCGCTGCAGGGTTCATTGAGTTTATTGTTGGTGAGGGGTCGGCGAGCCTCTGCTTGTCGAGATTATGCCAGGGCTGCTCGTTTTGAAGTGTGATGCTTGCGACGGCTTGAGACACGCCTAAACCCCTAAAGTTCCAAAGGTTGAAGCTAAACGCCAAAACCTAAGCCCCAAGACCTGCGAGGACCATTGCCTGTCACTCTTCCAACCTGCTCCTTCAGTCTGCGTCGGTCGAGCGCTTGATTGAAGATGCCAGCCCAGACCAGCGACTTGAGTTCTTTGAGTACTGCCTTGAGCAAATTTCCTCCGGGGTCACTTGCAATCCGAGTGCCGATGAGAGGCGATGCATAGCATTTCTCAAGACCTTTTGGAAGCACAGGGACAAGGTGGAAGAAGCCCTTGCAGATGATCGGTTCCGCCAGTTGCTTCAGAGAGCTGCTCAGATGGACAAGCTGCTGGAGCACCTTCTGCCATTCATGTGCCTAAACGGAGCAAACCCCGAGAATGCACAGAATGCACTGCTCAAACCTTTCCTTGGAAAGAAGGATGAGCTGGAGTCCCTGACGGATGACATTCAGTATTGGTATGAGAGCCAGGTGATGAAAAAGAGGCTTTGTGTCGTGTCGTCCGGCCATCCCTACGAAAGACCAATGAATGAGACAGTCTTCATACCACAAGCGACGGGGCTAGCAGTCATCTTCGCCTCTGCGAGCGGCACCTTGAACAACCAGAGCTCTCTGACGATTGAGCCGACTGCGGTCAAGGACGGTGCGGTTGCTTTTTTCGCACCTCCAAAAGCACCTCTTTTGGGAACCCCGTATAGTACCTCCTATCCACCTCTACCACCTCTACCCGCACCCGCTGTGCCCGCTGCACTGGGTGCGCCCACCTTTGTTCCATCCCCGACTGCACCCGGGCCGCCCGGGCAGTCCAGGCCTTCCAGGCCTCCGAAAGCCAGCAAGGATGCGCGCACGTTTGCTGGTTCACCTGGTTCCGATGCCTGGACTGCATGCGACTTTCCAGGAGCGAACGTGCTGGACTTCTCTTTCCGAACCGATGCGGCAGGCTCGGCCAAGGAGCGCCGCGGTTTCAGCGCCGCGGTTGTGCCGCTGGAAGAGATTCAAGATGCTGAGCGGAAGGCTTTGAGCCAGGAGCTTTCATCCAACATGGCCATGATCATGGAGATGTTGAAGACCCTGGAGGACAACAGGAAGAAGCAGGCTATGCTGCTAGATGTCCTGCTGTCCTTCATGAAGACCTGCGCTGCCTTCGGTGAGAACCAGCGGGCTGCGGAGTTCCTGCACGTGGTGTTGAGGGCTCTGGCGCGCTCGCCGTGGATGCGTCTGGGTTCCATGGAAAGGGTTCTTGGCCTCCCTTTTCAGTCGCTCGTGGCCCTGGTGCAGAAGGCAGGCCAGGACGGCCAGGATTCGGAGCAGAAAGTCTTCCAGGCATGGTTGGAGGAAATTCAAGCGACTGTGGCCGCCTACATCCGGAGACAGGAGTCAGAGGATTACTGGGCCAAAACGGACGCGTTCTATCAGAGCACGGACGAATATGCGATGTCTTTGGCACTGCCGATCCTGGCAGAGGCCGGCCCTTGTTTGGAAGCCGTGCGCTTGCAGCTCTTGCAGGCATACTGCGCAAGTCTGACGAAACTGCAGCAGCAGCTGATGACGGACATGGAGAAGCAGGCGCTGATCCAAGCCTGCATGCGATATCATGCGTGCAAGGAGTTGTCCTTGCTGGTTGAAAGCAAAGCGCTTCCGCTAGGAGTACAGCTTCTCCAGAGCTGCCACCCATACGATGTCCGGGCTCATGGCTTTGAGGCCAAGGTCCACGTGGAAGGAGCTTCTGAGCTGGCGGTGGCCTTTGCTTCCTTGGGTTCCTGTGACATGGGTCGAGCTTTGCCGGGCGCGGCCATCTCGGTGCAAGGGCCGCAAGGGACAGTCCAAGGGACCATCCAAGGAGTCCAAGGCGATGGCCGCGATATGCAAAGAGTACCTGGAGCGGATGCGACGGTCAGTTTCACCACCGCTCCTCAGAGTTTCTATGTTGGAGCGAGTCTACCGACGGATCAGAATGCGCGGTGGGGCTTCCTTGCCTTAATTGGAGACAGTGGCAAGGTCAGCTTCGACAAGCTGGCCGAGGAAGCCCGGAAGATTGCAAATTCGCCAGTGATGGACATGCTGTTCAAGGAAGCCTTGGAAGCCTAGCCCTAAACCAAAGTAAACCTAATAAACCTTAAACCCGACATAAAAACCCTCATCTCTGAGCCTTAGCCCTAAAAACCCTAAAATTCCGCTAACCCCAAGATGTTCTTGCAGGAAGCCTCGGAGTCGGAGAGAGGCGTGTACCATTCTTGTGGGTGTCTGAATACGCTCACATGGAAGATCACGCAGCACCTGGGAAGCCCCGACACCTTTTCGGAGAGGAACCCGGGCCAGTGTGAGGAGGCATGCCGAAAGCTCCTGGAGACGGTGTCTTCGCTGTCTTGTCTGGATGATCAGTTCTATAGAGACTGTGATAAATGGTTTCAGCCATGGATAGACAAGCACCCAAGATTGGCAGAATTTGCAAAGCAACTGCCGGAAAGCGTGAGAAGAAAGAACTGTAAAGAAAGCATGTTCTTTTGTGTGAATGATTCGGGTGCAGCAGTCAATCATTCTCACCACTTGAGCGATCGATTCTTCTTCTGTGGACAGGAGATCAGTAAGGGACGTTGCTCCTCGGACATGCAGTGCAGCTCGTGTGCACGCTTCCAAGCAAGTACACTGGCTGCTTACATGAAGCATGTACAGGATTAGCATAGCATAGCCATATTTCACCAGTGCCAAAGGCACTAGCCGGCATGTCGCTTGTATCTGCGGTTGTGCGGGCTATGGCTGCGGCACATGAAGCTGAATGGAGGAGAGCTGCACAATCTATACACCCGCAAGCGTGCCTGCCGCAGCATTGTGAATTGTGCAATTCTGGCATTTTAAGTGAACGGAAGAAGCTGCGCACAGTTCCCTCAAAAGATTCTTCAAATTCGAGTCTAGCCGCGCCTAGCCGCGCCTTTCTTGCAAAGCGTGTCAAAGACTGACGCGTGCAAGTGTTTCAAGTCCGTGCAGATCGCATCTTCGAACCCTGCGCGTAATGCAAGATGCGCATACTGGCCCCCTCCCACCACAGATTCCCTAAACTCCCAAGCCACTGAAACCGTAAGCAGCATGAGTCTTTTAAGGGCGCAGTTGGTACAGCGCTGGGAGGAAGTTCATCTTGTCACCAGAGAGGGCCACAAGTTCGAAAAGCTTGCGCACCATCAACTTCGAGATGGCTTGTGCTCTAACTGGGATTGTCTGTATTGGAAGAGCCGTTGACACAAGCTTGTCATTACCAACTAAATCAGAAAAATAGACTTGACGATTAGCCTCGCGCTCATCACCCTCCTCTACATCCTCACGGCATGCGCTGGGATCGGTTATACGGGCACTCACCAGCTATGACACACAGATATGGTTGGTACGACAAGGAAAGCTGATCGGTCAGAATTATAGGCCACCTGAGATACACGACTTTCAACGTAAAGGCAATAATTGAGGCAACAAAACGCTCCACATATTTCTGGGCAGATGGCAGGCAGACGAAACAGCCGCACCTTCCAGAGATCTCCAGGCTCCAGAAATGATGTGGGACAGCGTTGAAGAAGTGACCCCGCGACTGCGCAACTACACTACGAAGCAGAATGTGCAAATAGCTGCCGGGGGTATCAGCATCGACTTCCGACAAGGAATCCCGCAAGTGTTTCCACGACTTGACCCCATCTAGGTTCGACTCGGCTGCGCACTGCAGCTTGCACCACCGGAACCCTTTTGATGAGGTTGCAAGAGCAAGCTACTGTTGGACACGTCGACAAGCAGCAAAAGTTCACGAGATTGGAATTCGGGAGGATGAGGACGACCGTGCTAAGGAAGGAATTCAAGGGGAAGCTAGAGAAAAGGTTGGCGCTGCTGTTTTCAGGAGCTGGAAACCCGAGTCCCGTAGCTAGCAGCTCGCATGTGGTTACTTCTCCTGAAAGGAAACTCCCTAGATGAGGCAAGCTCCCGGTTCTTTGCAAGATCTACTTTGAAGTTTTGTTTTATAGAGATTGCTCAAAGATTCGCCCATGATGTTAGAGGCCTTGCGAAGCACCTGTGCAAGCGATGCCTTGCCATGACGAAGCACAAGGTCACCAGCGTGCAAAACCGAAGCCACCACTCCCATGTCTGTCTACTGCCTCAGCACGATTTGATGCAAGTGATGCAAGCAAGGGGTGCGACAAACCCAATGGCGGCCACTCGGCCAGTGGGTATGTCCATGCGTTGCAGTGCCAAGTGAAACCAACAAAGCTGGCCAGACAGCTTTATGTGAACAATTTCTGAGACTTGCGGAACCGTCGCAGCATCACAGCACCACCGTGGAAATCGCCCTGAGAAGGAATTCTGGCATGGAAAATGTCGTAGCAGCGCGCTGGCCAAGAAAGGAGTCCATATATGGGACCTCCGAACCCACGCCGCGCCACTTGGGCCAACGTAGTGCTCGTGCTCGATGCGTCACCTTCAGGGAGTCCTTACGGGTTCCGGCAACGTGTTCATGTGCTGGACAAGAATGGACGGCGCTTATAAGGCAGTGAGCGGAGCCCCAGGAGCCCCCCAAACACCCCCCACGCGGGCACAGTTTGCCCCAGGAGAGCTAGGCGCCCAGGGGGCCCAGGGGACCTTGTGAACCGAAGCAACAATGCCAGTGGCAGCAAAGTACACGGTATGGTCCACCAGAATTACCCCAAAAAAAATTCAGACAAAACCGATCGATATGTGTTGTAAGTGCCGAAGCGCAGCGCGTGTTCAACGGCAGGGCCTCGAGCCGAAGCCCCCCCCTCCCCCCCCCCCCCATACCGCGCCCCCTTATGGACGTCTGTGAGTTGTGTTACGTGTGACTTTTGTAACTTTTTTTTGAAGTAGAGAGTTCTATTAATACTCAGTTCATACTCAGATTCATTACTCATTACATGCATATTACTCGACCTCCGCGAGCTCGGCAAAAACTTTGCGCGGGATGCCTGGTCTTGACGCCCTGCAATCCTTCACCTGGCGCGCGAGAGCAGTAGTGGTACAGAATTGCCTCCTTCCCGCCAGCGAAACATGATCCAAAGGCTCAAGGAGAATATGTCCATCCTCCTGAAGCGGAGGCCAGATTCCTGAAACCCGATTCCTGAGGCGCCTTTGCTCGCACTTGCTCGCCCGCGGCAGGAAAAGCTGAATCATGGCCGAATCCATGTCACCAATCTTTCAACACAAGGATGACGGAAGAAACTCTTCCAGGGCCCAGGCTCAATGCGCAACACCTTGCAAATCGCCAAACGCATGGTGGAGCATACCTCCTCAGCCGAAAAGAACTCGGAAGGCCGCTTCTCTGCAAAGTGCACCTGCAAGCGCGCGTATCAGGAGGTAGCATGGATTGCGGAAATGCCGATCGAACCGCCAGTAGGTGGTTACACAACGCCTCTGGCGTCTTGAGCAAGATTTTCTGATGTTCGCGACACTCATTGAGCTCAGGCAGCTCAGGCCCACCCTTTGCTTGAGAGCACACACACAGACATTGCTGGACAGGCATGGTTCGGTATGATCTCACCCGCAGCGCAGCCCGCAAGCCAGGAGATGTCCTGGCTGCCAACTTTGCTTTGGAAGGACCGCTTTCTTTGAACTTGCCCTCGGCATCCCGCTTCTTGCCCTGGCGCTTGTCCCCTTGTCCCCTTGCCATGCATATGAGCTCTTATGAGCTCTTATGAGCTCTTGCCGGTCTTTCTGAGTCTTTCTGCTTCAGCCTTTGTCCTTCGCCGGGGCTGCGCACGGCCGCGGTTGCAAATGGAGTTGCAATGGTCGCAAGCCAGCTGGGTGGCCATGACTGCGTTGACACCAACGTCTACGCCACGCTTCGTATCACGATTCACGCAGCCTCACGCAGCATGCCCGCGACTATATATAGTCACCGGGTACGTCGCAGGCCTTGGAAGGTGACAGTCGAATGTGCAAGGCATCTGTAGGTGCGCGGAAGGGTGCGCGCATGAGTGTTCCGGAGTGTGTACGTCAGGGCGGTGCACGCACAGGTCGCCACAACTAAAACAGATAGAAAAACAGCAAATTTGGTTGCGCGCAAAAAGGCTACTCACACCTACGCATGGCGTCGCGCGCGCACGCCCCGCCTGTCGCTGACGTTCGCGCACACGCACGCGGTCATCGCTTCCAAGTTGCATGGCCTGCGGAGAACTGGCAGGCTCCGGCTAGTTCCCCATGTTTTTTTCAAACTTCTTCAAAGGCACAGATCAATGGCACGACGCTTCACTGATTCATCCTCGCCTCCAAAGCCTCGGCGGGCACGACGGCGGCCTCACCTGCGTGGCGACATGTGTCGGGGGATAGCTGGGCATAGCTGGGCATTGAGTTGTGACAGGCCCCCGTTCAGCCTCAAAGGAGCAACCAGCGCAGGTTCCGACCGGTTTGCGGCAGCTTGACCCGTGAGGTCCTGAAGCGGAATTTGCTCAAACAAAAAAAACCGTTAGAGAACTGCTTGAAATCTACCAGGGTGCTTTGTTGTCTTCATTGACTGCGGCGAGAGGATCCCACTTACGCGCGTTCCGCCGCACACATGTGTGCGCACGTGTTGTTCCGTCGCCGCACGCACGTACACGCTTCACCGCGCCTTTCTGCCGCGTCACCGCTCCTTTCTGCCGCGCACAGGCTGGCGCATAGTTGAGAATCTGCACACCCTGCAGCCTTTGCACATGCAAGCCACGATCTTCAAAACCCCTTCATAGTAGTTCATAGCACTTTTTTGGGAAAGTCTTTTGAACTTTGATAACCTTAAGACCAAGGCTGATGCCTCTGCAAGCCTCATCTTCGTCGTGGAACGCTTTTCAAAGCGATGCAATGGACACACAGTAGCACACCTTCCATCCTCCCCACGCTGCCAGTGCCATGCGTGCGTGTGCCCGAGTGTCATGTGTGCCTGATGTGGTCGTGCGTGCGCAAGTCATGTCTGCGTGCCACATCCTGCACATGATGCGCGCGTGCTGAAACGTGCATGCATGCGCGTGTGCGTCATGTGTGCATGCGTGCACGAGTCATGTCTGCGCGCGTGCATCATGTTCGCATGCCGCATCACGTACGCATGAGCGTGCTCACCCTCTCACTCGTGCACACGTTCAGTCCGGTACAAGGCGCGCGCATGCACGTGTGCCCACGAGCGCAGGAGCGCGCGCCTAAAGGCCGTGTGCATGCATGCACGTGTGCGTCATGCATGCGTGGGCGTGCGTGCGCGAGCCATGTCTGCGTGCGTCATGTTCGCGTGCCACATCGCGCACACATGAGCGTGTTGATGTCTGAGGGGGGCCTAGCTAGGGGTGTAGTATTTCCGGTTCAGCAGGCGTAAAAGTCCGAGAAAAAAAATCCAATAGAAGTATGGTACCGTACTGTATCGGTTCGCGACAGCCATGCCTAATCCTTGAAACAAAATACCAAAAAAAGAAGGAAAGAATGACTGATGCATGTGTGAACATGATTGCACATGTCAGTTGCAAGCACGGATCCATGTGTACACACGCACACACAATGGACACTATAGCGCATGCCACGTCTCGCCAATTCCTAAGTTGTTTTTTTGTTGGCGGCAAAAACGCATAATCATGTCCTCCCATACCAATGTTGGACGGCCAACACCATGCGTGCAGGGGCACGTTACAAAGCAATGAGCCGCGCAATTAGTCGTCGCATTTGATTGTTTCACTGCTTGCGCCTTAAATGGGCCGCCTTCGGGCATCAGGCTTGACCTTGTCTTTTCATCATGCATGGTGCGTGCGTGCATATGTGAATGCGCACTCGGGCACAACGCGCAAGTGCACACACGCGCTTGCACGCGGGGAGGTCGCGCGTCTGCGCAAGTGGCATGCCTGCGTGCGCGTGCTTTGTGCCGGACTGCACGTGTGCACGAGTGAAATTTAACAGGGGAACACGCTCATGCATGCGTGACGCGGCACGCAAACATGATGCACGCACGCATGACGCACACATGCATGCATGCACGCGTGCGCGTGCTTCGTGCCGGACTGCACGTGCGCAAGTGAAATTACACCTCCCCCCCCCCTACACCCTTACACCCCTTACACCCCCTACACGCCCTACACCCCTTACACCCCTCACACCTCTTTCACCCCTTACACCCCTAGGCCCCCCACACTCCCTACACCCCCTACACTACACCCCTGCCACCCCTTACACCCCTTACACCCCTTACACCCCTTACACCCCTTACACCCCTTACACCCCTTACACCCCTTGCACCCCTTGCACCCCTTACACCCCTTACACCTCTTACACCCCTTACACCCCTTACACCCCTTACACTCCTTACACTCCTTACACTCCTTACCCCCTTATACCCCTTACACCCCTTACATCCCTGACACCCCTAGCCCCCCTTATATCCTTTACACCCCTTACACCCCTTACACCCCTTGCACCCTTACACCCCCTTACACGCCCTTACACGCCCTTACACCCCCTACACCCCTTTTTTACACCCCTCCCCCACGTCACCCCTTTCACCCATGGCACCCCTGGCACCCCTTACACCCCTTGAACCCCGTACACCCTTTACACCCCTTACCCCCCTCACCCCCCCTCACCCCCCCTCACACCCCCTTGCACCCCTTACACCCCTTACACCCCTTGCACCCCTTACACCCCTTAAACCTCTTACCACCCCCTTCCACGCCCAACCCCTTCCACGCCCTTCCTACACCCACCCTCCCCCACCTTCACCCCTTTCACCCCTTTCACCACTGGCACCCCTTACACCCCTTGAACCCTTACACCCCTTTACACCCCTTACCCCCCTCACCCCCCCACCCCCCCACCACCCCCACCCCTTGCACCCTTTACCCCTTAACCCCTTACCCCTTAAACCTTTACACCCCCTTCCACGCCCTTACACCCCTTACACCCCTTACACACCTCACCCCACTTCACCCCTTTCAACCCTTTCACCCCTTTCACACCTTTCACCCTTTCCCTTTACCCCTTTCACCCCTTTCACCCCTTTCACCCCTTTCACCCTTTCACCCCTTTCACCCCCACCCCTTTCAACCCTTTCACCCTTTTTCCCCCTTACCACCACCCACCCTTTACACCAACCCCTTACACCCCACCCGTACAACCCTTACACCCTTTACACCCTTTACACCCCACCCCTTACCCCCTCACCCCCCCCCCCACCCCCCCCTCACACCCCTTACACCCCTTACACCCCTTACGCCCCCTACGCCCCCTACGCCCCTTACACCCCCTACACCCATTACACCCCTTAAGCCCCTTACATCCCTTAAGCCCCTTACACCCCTTACACCCCTTACCCCCCCTCACCACCCCTCACCACCCCTCACCACCCCTCACCATCCCTCACCACCCCTCACCACCCCTTGCACCCCTTACACGGGGGCCAAGGGGGGTGCAAGGCATTCTTTTTGGGTTTGTTCGGGTTTGGGTTCTGGGTTTCGGGTCGGTTGGGGCGTTCGGTTTGGGGGGTCCGCCAGGGCTCGTCTCGTCAAGTGTCCCCTCCAAACCTATGGGGTCTTTCTGGGCCGCGGCCAGGGCTTTTTCTCCCAGGGCTTTGGGAGGGTTCTTTATCACAAAGATCCTAAAAGCTTCCACACAGGCTGGTAGCGGGGTTAGGGTTTGGTCACCCAGCTGCCTTAGGGTTTGTCATTTTCCTCGCCGACGCGCGCTGGCAGGCGACTCCCACCCACAGCCCATGCGTGCTGTCTGAGGGTGCACAGGGACCCGCGTGGATGTTGCCCCGAGGGAAACACATATTTAGGGTTTAGGGCTTTCCCACCCAGCATCTTGTTTTAGGTTTGGGTCGCTGACATGGACATCGATGTTCCTGTCAGCGACGCACGATGCATCGAAGTCGTCGCAAACGGCTTACCCCTTGGCACGGGGCGCATCCTCGCTGAGGTCCGGGACAGCTCCTCGCCGTTTGCCAGCCGACGGCCAGCGACCTGCCCCGAGTAGGATGCCACTGGGACCGCGGACACTGTCGCAAAAAGGTGCGTGAGAAAAAAAAATTGCATGGAAGCGTAAATCCGCGTGCGCGAAAACCTCGCAAATATCATGGAAGCGGAATTCCGCATGCTTGAAAATATCGCAAATAGCAATAGCATGGAAGCGGAATTCCGAGCGCACGAAAACCTCGCAAATAACATGGAAACGGAATTCCGCATGCTTGAGAACCTCGCAAATATCATGGAAGCGGAAAACCGCATGCTTGAAAACCTCGCAAATAGCATGGAAGCGGAATTCCGCACATGCGAAAACCTCGATTTTTTGTAGTACAGCCGTAGTTCGCTGGGGATACCCGGAGCTTCTGTGGCTGGAAAGTCGACTTTAAAAAAGAAATCGACTTTTGTAGTACAGATGTAGTATGCCGGGGACACTCGGAGCTAACATGGAAATACCGTGGGACTCGAAGTCCGGGATGTCGAAACCCTCGCAAATATCATGGGACTCGAATTCCGGGATGTCGAAACCATCGCAAATATCGTGGGACTCGAATTCCGGGGCCTCGAAACCCTCGCAAATGTCGTGGGACTCGAAATCCGGAGCCTCGAAAACCTCGCAAATATCGTGGGACTCGAATTCCGGGGCCTCGAAACCCTCGCAAATATCGTGGGACTCGAATTCCGGGGCCTCGAAAACCTCGGAAATATCGTGGGGCTCGAATGTGAATGCCATGCAGTGGAAGGGCATAGAAGTGCAGTGAACAGAGTTTAGAACCATATAAGTGCATACAGTTGTCCAAGTGCATCCAGTTCAAGTGCATAGCAGCCTTTTGGACAGTTCTGGTTGAATGTGATGCTTCTGCTTTGCGCGGTTGCCTTGTATATGTACGCGACGCCAACACACTTGAATAAGCAGTTGAAGTGCATACAAGTGCAGTATACAAGTGAGTATGCAACCGTATAAGTGCAGACAATTGTCCAAGTGCATACACTTCGAGTGCATAGAGTGAAGTGCATAGAGTCAACACACGGCAAATCGATGCTTTAGGGCCAATCGTCTTCTAGTTGCCTAGGGTTTGTCATCTTCTTTTAGAGTTGTTAATAGGGTTTAGGGTTTGTCCACCCAGCATCACATCTTCTTTAGGGTTTCTGGGCTTGTCATCTTCTTGAAAAAATTGGGTTTGTCCAGCTTTGTCCACCCAGAATCTTCTTTTAGGGTTTATGCTTTTTCGGGGTGGGTTTGGGATTTACAACAGTCCACCCATGCACATCACGCACGTCCCCAGCGTACTACGTCTGTACTACAAAAGTCGACTTTCCAGCCACGGAAGCTCCGGGCGTCCGCGGCGTACTACATTTGTACTACAAAAGTCGACTTTCCAGCCACGGTCGGAGTACTACAGAGGAGGATTTTGAGAACCCAAAAGAGCGCACCGGCCCCAGACAGTATTACTTTTGTTGCACAAAGGACGTTTTCAGTCACAAAGAAAACACGACGGTTTTGGCACCGCGACCACGCGAAAACCCGCAGAGGGGTTGCGTTTGTGTGTCAAAAAACGCAAAAACACGACGTTTTTGGCACCGCGACCACGGCGACCCCCGCAGAGGGTTGACGCGCCCACGAAAACATGTGCAAAAAACGATGGTTTTAGCACCGCGACCACGCCGAAACCCGCGGAGGGTTGTCCGCGCAAAGCAAGAAACGTTAAAAAACTACGATTTTAGCACCGCGACCACGCCGAAACCCGCAGAGGGTTGTCCGCGCACAGCAAGAAATATCAAAAAACGATGGTTTTAGCACCGCGACCACGCCGAAACCCGCAGAGGGTTGTCCGCGCACAGCAAGAAACGTCAAAAAACGACGGTATTTGCACCGCGACCACGCCGAAACCCGCAGAGGGTTGCAGTCCCGATTGACGACGTCAACCCAGCCCGCCGCCTTAAAAAGCGTAAACTTAATTAAGAAATGTAGGACTGGGTACGAAGGTTTACTAAATTCTACTAAAATCTCATGAATTCTACTCTATGCACTTCACTCTTGCACTAAAATGCACCTCACTCTATGCACTTCACTTTAGGCACTTAACTCTGTGCACTTCACTCTACGCATTTAACTCTACACAATTGACTCTATGCACTTCACTCTATGTACTTAACTCTATGCACCCTTGACTCTATGCACTTCACGCTATGTACTTAACTCTATGCACTTACCTCTGGGCACTTCACTTTATGCATTGATCATGAACTCTATCTATGCACTTGACTCTATGCACTTCACTTCACTCTATGTAGGCGTTCCGCGGCGTTCCGAATCCGTCATGCAAGCTAAGAGCGAACTCCACAGGATGCGCGCCGCCGCGGCGTTCCATGTGGTTCCGAATCCGTCAAGCTAATGGGGAACTCCGCAGGGCACGCATCCCCGCGGCGTTCCACGTGGCGTTCCGCGACGTTCCCCGCGTCGTTCCACGTGGCATTCTACGTGGCGTTCCACATTCCCGCGGTGGTGGTCCGTGGTGGTGGTCCGTGGTGGTGGTCCCGTGGTAGTGGTCCCGTGGTGGTGGTCCCGTGGTGGTGGTCCCGTGACGGGGCGGTGGTCCCCGTGGTGGTGGCCCGGCGCCGTGGCGGTGGTCCCAGTGGTGGTGGTCCGTGGATCCGGTGTGGTGGTCCATGGTGGTGGTCCGCGGTGGATGAGCGTGTTCCCTCTCACTGGTGCACGCGTGCATTCCGGCACAAAGCACTCGCGCGCCCGCGCGCGCAGGAGCGCGCGGCCCAAGGCCGTGTGCATGCATGCATGCTTGCATGCGTGCATGGATGCATGCATGTGCGCGTCATGCGTGCGTGCATCTTCTTTGCGTGCCACGTCACTCATGCATGACAGGCGTGCCGTGCCCCAAGGCTTCAAGGCTTCCCCGCGCGCGCGCGCGCGCGTGTGTGTGCGTGTGTGCGCGTGTGTGCGCGTGTGTGCGCGTGTGTGCGCGTGTGTGCGCGTGTGTGCGCGTGTGTGCGCGTGTGTGTGCGTGTGTGTGCGTGTGTGTGCGTGTGTGTGCGTGTGTGCGCGTGTGTGTGCGCGTGTGTGCGCGTGTGTGCGCGTGTGTGCGCGTGTGTGTGCGTGTGTGTGTGTGTGTGTGCGTGTGTGTGTGTGTGTGCGTGTGCGTGTGCGTGTGCGTGCGTGTGTGTGCGCGTGCGCGTGCGCGTGCGTGTGCGTGTGCGTGTGCGTGTGCGTGTGGTTGTGGGGGTGTGGGTGTGGGGGTGTGGGGTGTGGGTGTGGGGGTGTGGGGGTGTGGGGGTGTGGGGTGTGTGTGTGTGTGTGTGTGTGTGTGTGTGTGTGTGTGTGTGTGGTGTGTGTGTGTGTGTGTGTGTGTGTGTGTGTGTGTGTGTGTGTGTGTGTGTGTGTGTGTGTGTGTGTGTGTGTGTGTGTGTGTGTGTGTGTGTGTGTGTGTGTGTGTGTGTGTGTGTGTGTGTGTGTGTGTGTGTGTGTGGGTGGGGGGGGGCGCGCGCGCGCGTGCGTGTCGTGCCCGAGTGCACGGATGCACATATGCACGCACGCACCACGCATGATGAAAAGAAAAATGATGCTCAGGCTCGCACGCACGCATGACGCGCCCCAGCTAGCCTAGGAGGGTTGGGACTGTCGCAGGCCACATGCACGCACCAGCCCCGAATGGTGCCCGGCCTTTACGGACTGGGCTGTCGGCTGCCTCGTCAACGAGCGTGGGCCAGCATGCTTACGGACAGCCTCTGCGGATCTCTGCGGCGCGCGGCCTGGAAGGCTGGACGGACGTGCCTTCCTGGGAGCACGTAGTGCAAGGAGCCTGCCCGCCTGACCGTCAGCCCCGAGACAATGCAGATCGCGTTGAGCCGCAGGCTCGGACTACCGCTCCCACTCGCGCCTGGCCGCTGCGCGTGCGCCCCGGAACCTGGGTGTGGCCGCCCGCTGATACATTTGGTGACCTCGCGTGCCCCGGACAGGCCTCCTGGCCAGGCGGGCCAAGCTGGTTGAGCGGCGATGCGACCCTCGTGTCGCCTCTTACGCGAGATGACGAGCCCCACCCCGGCCCGGCCGCGCAGGATGAGCTGTGCTGCACACCGCCCTCCGGCGCAAGCAGAACACCTACCCCGAGCTCGCAGCAGGGGGCGCGCAAAGCCTCTGCGTGCTCGGCAGCGAAGTGGGTGGGCGGTGGAACGCAGATGCAGTGCCGCTGGTCAGGCGCCTTGTCGCCCTCCGCGCGCACAGATCTCCGCCAGCACTGCGAGCCCCTGCGAAAGCGGCGTGGCCCGCCGCTGGTGGAGCGTGCTCTCTGTGGCCGTCCAGCACGCTGTTGGCCACACGGCGCTGGGGAGCGCCCGAGCCATGCCGGGACCGGCACATGCTGATGCGCCGGCCCTTGACGAGGTCATGGACCTCGCTGGCCCGGAAGGGCCGAGCCGCCTGCCACTGCGCTGAACCGGCCCTAACCCGGGACCGCGTCTTCCCAGGAACCGGATCTGAATGGATCTGACTGATGCTGGCGGAAAAAGGTGCGTGCAAAAAAAACTAGAGTTGAGCAAGGCCTGTGATGATTGCGGGCTATCAGCTGAGCTCTTGCAGAATGCTCCCCACGCACTCTTGGAGGTCTTGCTTGACCTATATTCAATCACTTTCTTTTTTCTCGCACCTTTTTGCAGCAACGTGATGTCCCTCGTGTTCACGGCCTCTCCAGGAGCAGTTCAAAGGAACAGCTGCCCCGTCACCTCCCGTGGACTGGCGCAGCTCGAGAAGAGTCTGCGCGCGGGGCTGCGAGCGCTGCCAGGGGCGTCCAGCGACGAGGGCCCGAGCGGTGCTGACCTATTTGACCTGCGCCCACGGGGCCCGCGTTCGCGGACCCGCGCGAGGCGGCGGAGGAACGCAAGCGTGCTCGTGCTGAAGCCCACCCGGCTGCAGTTCAGGGTACGTGCGCTGCTTACGCCGGGCAGCCTGTTCCAGCGCGAGCCCTGGCCGCGCATCTGCGCGGGGCCGGCGTCGGACAGGGCTAACCAACGTGGTGTCCACCGCAATCTGCGCCCCCTGCCAGAGGCAGGCCGTTGGCCACCACCTCGATCCTCCGGCCATCCGTCGCCGGGGCGTCGAGGTTGAGGTCCCGAAGGGCGACGCTGGTGGCCACCCGTGCACCGGCCTCGCGGCAAATTAAATGCGCGCCGCAGCCCGTTTTTTCGATTGGTGATGTACCATCCACTTGGCGAACGATTGGCAAAAACACCAAAAGCAAGAACTACTGGTGAGTATCGTCCTATTGTGTTTTTACGCTTGCTGCACATAGTGTTTTCCTATATGATCTTGCAGAGGGTTGGACCGGTACTAAATTACTAAATGCTGAGCAACCCGAATCGCAACTTGGTTTTAGAGCTCACCGTCGAATTGATGAGCATTGATTGACGGCAAGCATCATTGTTGACAAAAGCAGAGCATCAAATATGCCCATCTCGATCCTAAGCATGGATTTGTCGAAAGCATTTGACCGAGTTGACTGGCAAAGCTTATTATGGCAAGCTCTACGTCTCTACGTGCCGAAGGAGTGTCTGAACAGATCGTTTGGATATTACAGTACATATATTACAGTACATGTATTTTGACCAGCGCGGCGAGGTCGTCACATGCAATGAACATAGCAAGCGGTTTGATATTCGTGGCGTGCGTCAAGGTTGTGTTCTCAGTCCGCGCTGATATTGTGCAGCTTTAGAATGGAGTATGCGTGCGCGGCGATTGAACGGCCAGCCTTCCGGGATCTTCCGAATGCCAAAAAGACCAGATTTCTTACAACCGAGGCACAGGGGCCTGATCTGATCTGGTTGGACATTGATACTTGCATCGAAGTTGTTCGCACTTGCCACAAATGGGTGAGATGTTATCTCTCAATGTCAGGCACTCATGATGCAGATGTGGATTTCCATGTGTCCTCTGCATCCCGCGCGTTCTGGGCTACCAAAAAAAGCTTCTTTGTGACAAGCGTGTCCCAGCAGCGTTGCGCATCAGATACTTTGAGGCAGTTGTTAGTCCTGTCGCGTGCTTTGGTGCAGGGCATCGCAAGATTTATCATCATCACCTACGTCAGTTTGACTGTGAATGGCGACGTTTGCTTCGTCGCACTTTGCTTGGTCCACCGCCTGGCGTCGATGTTTGCCATGGCATGAGATTTTGCACCTCTGGAATGAGCGCGTGCGTGACGGCTTCATTTGCAAAGCTGGTCTGAAACATTCTTCAAGCATTACTGGAGATTTGCTCGTCATGTGAGCTGCGTACCACCCAACAGATGGATCAAACACGCTATGGAATGGATACCTCCTGGAAGTCGCGGTCGCGGCCGGCCTCGAAATTCTTGGGCCTCACACTTGGAAGCTTTCGCGCGAACTATGGGGTGGGTGGATCATGCAAAAAATGACACCTGTTGGGAGAATCATTTTGCTGCTTTCCTCGCATTTGTATAGCAATGATGTCCGAGTTCATGACGTCAAGTAGTTGCAGCTTTGAAAGACCTTGTGCTGGGGCTGGTTGTGCTTCGGGTTGCTGCTGGGCGTGCTGGTGGTGACGCTATTCTGGGGACGGGTGCTGGCGCGCCGCCCATGTCCGCCGGCCTGGGTGGTGGCTGCATCGGAGCTGCTAGCATGCATGGAGGCAGGAGGCGAACGCGAACTTGCCGAGCTGGCCGCATCCCTCGACCAGTCGCCGACTACCTGCTTTGCGCCCTCCTGCAACAAGCTATGGAGTCGCACGCCCATGCCCGGGCACCGCCGCACCCGTCAGCCCGCCCAGCTCGGACAGCGCACCACGGAACGGCGTCGCGGTTGCAAGGACCGGAGGCCCCCAATACCGCGCCCACTCGAGGACGGAGGCCCGGCCCGTTTCACAACCGACGCAGAGTGTGGCCGGGAACCGGTGGGCACTTCTACGCTTTTCATGCTGCGCCACGGCGCGACGTCAGCTCTTGGACGCCGCACCCGTACCGAGGCGCAGTGGCGAGGCCGCTCACCCCGGCCCACCACAGTGATGCGACACCACGTCGGCGAAGCGGACCACCCAGGCCCGCAGAGGCCGCGAACCGGCGACAACGCGCGTTGCACTCGCACAGATGCAACTGTTGCCGCCTGGTCCCTGCCCAGCTTTGAACGACACCAAGCGGACACGGATGTTGCCGAAACTCTGTCGGACACACTTCCACGACTCCTTTCGCTTCCCGGGGAGATGACCCTCGGGAGCGATGGCCCGGCACCCGAAGAGGCGACGGCTTCACGCCGCCTCCTTCGCCGGAGCGGCCGCCTCGCATGCCTTCAGCAGATGCTGAGTCCCTGCCCTGGCAAGATGCCCCGCCCGCCGAGCTCCTTGCCCGGCGAGCGCAATTCATGGCTTCACTTTGTTGCATGCGGGCGCGGGCAACTTGACCTCGCGCGCTCACCAGGACTGGCAATCGCATCCTGGACTCGGCTCTCGCTTTTGTGAACTCGTGTCCTTGTTGCGCGATGCGCCCAGGAAATCCCCTTCAAGGTGTCTGTGGGCTCTGCGGTTCTGTTGCAGCATCTTGACAATAAAATTCCCTTCAAGGTGTTTGTGGGCTCTCTGGTTCTGTTGCAACATCTTGACAAGGAAATTCCCTTCAAGGTGTCCGTGGGCTCTGTGATTCTGTTGCAACATCTTGACAAGAAAATTCCCTTCAAGGTGTCCCTGTTGCAACATCTTGACAAGAAAATTCCCTTCAAGGTGGTTGTGGGCTCTGTGGTTCTGTTGCAACATCTTGACAAGGAGATCTCCTTCAACGTGTCCGTAGGCTCTGTGGTTCTGTTGCAACATCTTGACAAGAAAATTCCCTTCAAGGTGTCCCTGTTGCAACATCTTGACAAGAAAATTCCCTTCAAGGTGTCCGTGGGCTCTGTGGTTCTGTTGCAACATCTTCACAAGGAAATTCCCTTCAAGGTGTCCCTGTTGCAACATCTTGACAAGAAAATTCCCTTCAAGGTGTTTGTGGGCCCTGTGGTTCTGTTGCAACATCTTGACAAGGAAATTCCCTTCAAGGTGTCCGTCGACAACATCTTGACAAGGAAATTCCCTTCAAGCTGTCCGTGGGCTCTGGTGGTTCTGTTGCAACATCTTGACAAGGAGATTCCCTTCAAGGTGTCCGTGGTCTCTGTGGTTCTGTTGCAACATCTTGACAAGGAAATTGCCTTCAACGTGTCCGTAGGCTCAGGCTCTGTGGTTCTGTTGCAACATCTGAATCTTGACAAGGAAATTCCCTTCAAGGTGTCCGTCGGCAACATCTTGACCTCGGACACCTTGAAGGGAATTTTCTTGTCAAGATGTTGCAACAGAACCACAGAGCCTACGGACACCTTGAAGGTAATTTCCTTGTCAAGATGTTGCAAGAAGCCAGAAAAGGCCCCAAATCAGGCCCCGGGCCTCGCGCGAGCCTCGCCCCTGCCCACCCAGCCCCCCGCACTTCCCAAAAATAAAATGTGGTTCCAAAAAAAAACGTTTCGGTCAAAACGTTTCGGTCAAAACGTTTCGGTCAAAACTTATTGGGACCCAAACCCTATACAATTTCTATAAACCCTAAACCCTAAACTCTAAACCCTAAACCCTAAACCCGCCCACCACCCCTCTCCTTCTGTGGGTGAGTGGGCGCAGTCGAGCGTTCAGCGAGACCATGGCAGGCTCTGCTGAGCTGAGCTGCAGAGCCTGCAGCCGCACCCCTGAGGGGTCGCCAAGCTAGAGTCGCCTATTTTATTACCCTAAACCCTAGATTTTTCTGCTGTCGGGAGTCCGCCCCTAAACCCTCCGAGTAAGCAAGGGGGGCTTAAACCCTTCCCAGTAAAGGAGGCGGCCTCCAAAACCTTCGAAAGCCCTACTGCGACCTTTTCACTGCCTAGCTTTGGTCAAGGGGGGGTCGTATTTTTCAATTTTCAAAGCAAAACAGTATTCGGAGCAAAACTCTGAGGTCGCAGGGGTGGCCCTTCAACAGAATTAGGGCTTTCGAAGGTTTTGGAGGCCAAATGGAAGGGTTCCGTTGACTGGCAAGGCTACTGGGAGGGTTTAAGGTCCTCCTGCAAGGGTTTAAGGCCCCCCCGCCTCCTTTACTGGGAAGGGCCCAGAAGCCCAAAAAAGCTCAGAAATGGTCCGGGAAAGGCTCAAAAAGCTCAGAAATGGTTCGGGAGAAGCAAAAAAGGCGCAGAATTGGTCTGGGACTGGTCCGGAGCCCAAAAAGGCTCACAAATGGTCCGAAGGGGGGGGGGGGGGGGGTTCGAGTTTTTCAATTTTCAATTCGGAGACCCCCCTTGGTCAAAACTCTGACCCCCCCTTCAAGGGGAAAGTTTGGCTTCTCCCGGACCATTTCTGAGCCTTCTTGGGCTTCGGACCAGTCCCAGACCAATTCTGAGCCTGCTTCTCCAGAACCATTTCTGAGCTTTTTTTGGGCCTTTCCCGGACCATTTCTGAGCCTTTTTGGGCTTCTGGGCTGTCCCCGGACCATTTCAGAATTTTTTGGGCTTTACCCGACCATTTCTGAGCTTCGGGCCTGCCCCCCCACTATTTCTGAGCTTATTTGGGCTTGCCCCCAGACCATTTCTGAGTTTCTTGGGCTTCTCCCAGACCATTTCTGAGCCTTTAACTCGGAAACTTCTGACTATGTTGCGCAAAGCTTCAACGAAAAAAACCCGCTCGACAATCCGACATGGAGAAAAACAAACAATGAGAAGGCCCTCCGGCCGGAGACTCCCCCAACGCAAAACCTAAATTTTTTTGGCTGCAGTTTCTTTACATGTCCTGAACACAAGCTTCTGGGCATGTTTTTTTCATACTGAAAGGCCTCAGTGCATAACCACACTTTCGCCATGTAGCTAATCCGACGCCGAAAAATGTTGAATGGCTGGCTGGTTTTGGCTGGCTCCGGCTTGGTTTTGCCGTGAGTTGTGATTGGGTGGCCTTGGGGTGGGCATGTCTTCAAACTATCGCGTCCAGCTGATCAATGCTACACCCTAAACCCTAAACCCGCCCACCACCCCTCTCCTTCTGTGGGTGAGTGGGCGCAGTCGAGCGTTCAGCGAGACCATGGCAGGCTCTGCTGAGCTGCAGAGCCTGCAGCCGCACCCCAAGCTAGAGTCGCCTAGCATAGTCCCTAAGTATATGTTATTACCCTAAACCCTAGATGTTTCTGCTGTCGGAAGTCCGCCCCTAAACCCTCCGAGTAAGCAAGGGCCTAAACCCTTCAGTAAAGGGTGCGGGGGGGCCTTAAACCCTTCCAGTAAAGGCAGGAGGACCTTAAACCCTCCCAGTCGCCTTGCCAGTCAACGGAACCCCTCTGGGCCTTGACAGCCTCCAAAAGCTTCGAAAGCCCTAATTCTGTTGAAGGGCCACCCCTGCCACCTTTTCACTGCCTAGTTTTGGTCAAGCGGGGGTCGTGTTTTTCAATTTTCAAAGCAAAGCAGTATTCGGAGACCCCCCTTGGTCAAAACTCTGACCCCCCCTTCAAGGGGAAAGTTTGGCTTCTCCCGGACCATTTCTGAGCCTTCTTGGGCTTCGGACCAGTCCCAGACCAATTCTGAGCCTGCTTCTCCAGAACCATTTCTGAGCTTTTTTTGGGCCTTTCCCGGACCATTTCTGAGCCTTTTTGGGCTTCTGGGCTTTCCCCGGACCATTTCAGAATTTTTTAGGCTTTACCCGACCATTTCTGAGCTTCGGGCCTGCCCCCCCACTATTTCTGAGCTTATTTGGGCTTGCCCCCAGACCATTTCTGAGTTTCTTGGGCTTCTCCCAGACCATTTCTGAGCCTTTAACTCGGAAACTTCTGACTATGTTGCGCAAAGCTTCAACGAAAAAAACCCGCTCGACAATCCGACATGGAGAAAAACAAACAATGAGAAGGCCCTCCGGCCGGAGACTCCCCCAACGCAAAACCTAAATTTTTTTGGCTGCAGTTTCTTTACATGTCCTGAACACAAGCTTCTGGGCATGTTTTTTCATACTGAAAGGCCTCAGTGCATAACCACACTTTCGCCATGTAGCTAATCCGACGCCGAAAAATGTTGAATGGCTGGCTGGTTTTGGCTGGCTCCGGCTTGGTTTTGCCGTGAGTTGTGATTGGGTGGCCTTGGGGTGGGCATGTCTTCAAACTATCGCGTCCAGCTGATCAATGCTACACCCTAAACCCTAAACCCTAAACCCATAATAAAGAAGCCTGCACCTCCCCAATCCAACCAGAAACAAACATGCGCTGTACGTTGTGGTGTGGCGTGCAAGACCCCACTCCTTTTCTTCTCCTCTGCGATGTGAAGGCTCACCTTTGTGGTTAGTTGCACTCCTAGAGGAATGAGCTGACGATACCATACCCCCAAGCCCAAACTCCCCTCGACCTCTGCTTGCCTCGTCTACTCACTCACTTGCACATCAGCATGCACATGGACCTGCCTGCATTGCCTGTGCTGGTAGTCAGCGACAGTGAGCCAGAAGACGTAGAAGATGGACCAGAAGCAGAGGAGGGTTTTGAGGAAAGGGGGACGGCAGTCGCGAGTGTTCTAAGGACTCCGCGCTAGGACTTGTGTCGAGCATCCATGCAACTCAATCCCCCGCCCTGCTGTGCATCCATGCCCGTTGTACCCTACATAGAGCTGTCAGCCCTAGAACAGCACCTCGAATGCCTTGCCTCCACGCTCCTCTCAACGATGGAGCCGGAGCTTCGGCGTGTGCAGATACGTGCCATGTGGGGGTAACTTCCCAAACACCTCAAGCAAAAAACAGCAGAGTGCCATAGTAGCGCAGTTTGGCCTCAACCCCAGATCTAAAAGTAAGCCTTTAGCAGCATCCCTGCGCATGCCGTGGCTGACTACCTTTCTGGCGACAGTAGTTGGGGAGATTTTCCCGGGACGGGCCTACACGTCAATTGCCCTTCGAGAAACCTTGACTGCCCAACCAACCCCCCCCCCCCCCCACAAGGACAGAACCAACTCTCACCTCCCGAACCTACTGTGGGGAGTCTCGTCCTATGAAGGTGCGGGGGTTTGGGTGGAGTTGCCGGGAGGAACAGTTGCCCAGCATGTTCAAGGCACGGAAATATTGGGTGACTACCTGGACGTCCACCATGGGGCCGTTTTTTCGGCTCGCATGTGGCATGGGGGGCAACCCGGGCCTGTTGACTCGGGAGAGAGAAGGCTGGTGCTAATTGGGTATGTTGGGGGGAATGTGCTCAGTTCTGACGCCGACACCTTGACCTGGTTGAAGGACATGCGCTTCTCAGTTCCTGATGCAGCCACAGTCTACAGAGCGAGAGAAGATGTGTGGGTGGGAAGAGAGATGCCACTGAGACAGAGCTGCTCGAGGTTTCGTCGTGTTGAGCGTATTGATCGAATTGCCAAAACTGAGGGTCGAAGCCCCATCCCCTCGGTCATTCGCATCGGCACAACCAAGGAAAGCCCACAAGTCGAAACAAGGAACAGACGGTATAGTCCCCGCTTTGAAACATCGGCAAAACGGAGGCGAACCATGAACTGAAGGGATGTGGGACATGTGCAATACAACACACATACACAGGGGCCTCTCTGGGCGTGTGTAACACGCGTCTCGGGCTGACTCCTTGCATGCCAACTCTCCACTGCCTGCTCTGCGATCCAGTCTTTGTCGGTTCTCTGTCTCTACTCCCCTCTCTCTCCTCCCTCTCACCTTCTCTTCTCCCCTACAGCCCCTAAGCTTATGAGCCTTTTATTAGAATGTTATTGCCATGACTCCACACTCGTTATCAACTAGTAACGCTGTAGGGCAGTTATCTGCAAGCCATGGCACTCTCTGAGTCACCTGCCTCTGAGAATCGGCATGAGGATGCTGCCAAATGCGTCGTGATTGGGAATACAACGCCCCCCCTTTGGGCTGCACCTGCTGGAAAGACAGGATTGGGTGTGCCGCGAGGTGCACAAAACCCCTAGGGGAGCACCAACTTTGCAGGCTACTGGACAGTCAGGAGCCAGAGTCTGGGACTATCCGAGCACCTCGGATGAGCGAGAGGAGGACATGTGCCGTGAGCCATGCGAGTGCACCTCTGGCATGCAACCAAAGACTGAGAGGACAGCATTACTGCCGAGCAGGATTTCTCTGCTGGCACGTCCCTGTCAGCCTGAGTTATCATGGCCTGAGTGAAGTGCAGCAGTCTGAGCTGCCTGGATTTCTGTGGGAAGCGGCAACCAGGAGGCTCTCAGCTTTCTGGGCCTAAATGGGGAGACGGCAAGACAGAGGCTTGCAGATGTCTTGCAGATATGCCTGTGGTGGCTGGAACCCCCAGCTCACAGACGGATGCAGTGAGGGATATGGACAGATGAGCCGGTAATTAGCGCATGCAAATTAGATGCCCCCATTGAGCCAAGAATTCATAATTTGTGAGTGG
Organism: Symbiodinium natans; assembly: GCA_905221605.1. Classification (NCBI taxonomy): domain Eukaryota; class Dinophyceae; order Suessiales; family Symbiodiniaceae; genus Symbiodinium; species Symbiodinium natans. Next base: position 403,102 of record CAJNDS010002339.1, read on the forward strand.
AGCTGTAATTCGGAATTTGTTAAATCCATCATCACCGTGAATGAGCGTGCATGCGTACGAATTGAGTGCAGACGCAGACCAACTACCAACTGAATGGGTCTTTTTAGCGCTTATCCTTGGGTTTCATTGGTTGTTTTTGGGTACTGGGACTGACAGCTAGGGCCTGCTTGAAAGTGACCGGCCAGACGAGACAAGACTCCATCAAGGTGTGCCTAGCTTGTGGATCTATGTGGTAGTGGTCTGGGGTGCAGCGGTTTTTCATTGTTGGGATCGATGTGGTGTTTAGACTTGAGCAAGCCTGGCTGTCCGGTTTAGCTGAATAGTTGTGACTGGCTGCTTGGCTGCATGGGGGGAGACAAGTGATGGTTTAGCTTCAATGCTTGAAGAGCTTTGATGTTTCAGATCTGTGTTCTTGGTGTACACCTTCATGCAGATCAGGAGGCCGCTTCTGAGTGTTTTCGGAGTCCAGCAGCGGGGTGCATTTGAGTTGGTGCTGTTCCTTTTTGGGGTTTATATTTTTATTTTTTGTTTTCGGCTACTTGGTTGCTTCTGAAGTACCAGCTGGGGGCTCGAAGGTTTTTGTGACGTGTGGCGATTTCAAAGTGGCCGAAGGCGAACGTATACAGAGTATCCAGACTTTCCCCTGCAGAGTGTCCGAGAGGTCAGCTAAGCGGGTGGCAAAAAAACCCTAAACCCTAAACCCTAAACCCGCCCACCACCCCTCTCCTTCTGTGGAGTGGGCGCAGTCGAGCGTTCAGCGAGACCATGGCAGGCTCTGCTGAGCTGCAGAGCCTGCAGCCGCACCCCTGAGGGGTCGCCAAGCTAGAGTCACCTAGCATAGTCCTTAAGTATATTTTATTACCCTAAACCCTAGATGCTGTCGGGAGTCCGCCCCTAAACCCTCCGAGTAAGCAAGGGCCTAAACCCTTTCAGTAAAGGAGGCGGGGGGGGCCTTAAACCCTTCCAGTAAAGGCAGGAGGACCTTAAACCATCCCGACAGCCTCCAAAAGCTTCGAAAGCCCTAATTCTGTTGAAGGGCCACCCCTGCCACCTTTTCACTGCCTAGTTTTGGTCAAGCGGGGGTCGCGTTTTTCAATTTTCAAAGCAAAACAGTATTCGGAAAGTTTGGCTTCTCCCAGACCATTTCTGAGCCTGCTTGGGCTTCGGACAAGTCCCAGACCAATTTTGAGCCTTTTTTTGCTTCTCTCGAACCATTTCTGAGCTTTTTTGAGCCTTTCCCGGACCATTTCTGGGCCTGTTTGGGGCTTCTGGTCTTTTCCCGGACCATTTCAGAATGTTTTTTGGGCTTTACCCGACCATTTCTGAGCTTCGAGCCTGCCCCCCCACTATTTCTGAGCTTATTTGGGCTTGCCCCCAGACCATTTCTGAGTTTCTTGGGCTTCTCCCAGACCATTTCTGAGCCTTTAACTCGGAAACTTCTGACTATGTTGCGAAAAGCTTCAACGAAAAAACCCGCTCGACAATCCGACATGGAGAAAAACAAACAATGAGAAGGCCCTCCGGCCGAAGACTCCCCCAACGCAAAACCTAATTTTTTTGGCTGCAGTTTCTTTACATGTCCTGAACACAAGCTTCTGGGCATGTTTTTCATAAGGCCTCATTGCATAACCACACTTTCGCCATGTAGCTAATCCGACGCCGAAAAATGTTGAGTGGCTGGCTGGTTTTGGCTGGCTCCGGCTTGGTTTTGCCGTGAGTTGTGATTGGGTGGCCTTGGGGTGGGCATGTCTTCAAACTATCGCGTCCAGCTGACCAATGCTACACCCTAAACCCTAAAGCCCTAAACCCTCAACCCTAAACCCTAAACCCTCAAGGCCAGGAAATAGAAATTGCATGTGATTCATTACGAGCAGCTCGTACAGTAATCCTGCATTTCACAATGTAAATGAAGAAGACCAAAACAAGCGTGACTCTCAGGCACCCAAAAAGATTCAAAATGAAAAAGTCCAAAAGATTCCAAAAAAATTGGCAGGCTGCCAGTCCCATCCCAGGCCACCAGCAAGCCCCAACCACAGCCCCAGCACTTCCCCACCGGCCCAGCCCCTCCAGCCCCTCCAGCCCTCCAGCCCCTCCAGCCCTCCAGCCCCTCCAGCCCCTCCAGCCCCTCCAGCCTCTCCAACCCCTCCAGCCCCTCCAGCCCCTCCCGCCCCGCCTCTCCAGCCCGCCCCTCCAGCCCCTCCTTGACCAAGGCTTCAAAAGCCTTCACAGTCAAGATGTTGCAACAGAACCACAGAGCCCACAAACACCTTGAAGGGAATTTCCTGTCAAGATGTTGCAACAGGGACACCTTGAAGGGAATTTCCTTGTCAAGATGTTGCAACAGAACCACATTCCCCACGGACTCCTTGAAGGGAATTTAACTGTCTCTGTGGTTCTGCTGCAACATCTTGACAAGGAAATTCCCTTCAAGGTGTCCGTGGGCTGTGTGGTTCTGTTGCATCATCTTGACAAGGAAATTCCCTTCAAGGTGTCCGTGGGCTCTGTGTTTCTGTTGCAACATCTTGACAAGGAAATTCCCTTAGGTGTCCGTGGGTTCTGTGGTTCTGTCGCGACATCTTGACAAGGGAATTCCCTTCAAGGTGTCCGTGGGCTCTGGTGGTTCTTTTGCAACATCTTGACAAGGAGATTCCCTTCAAGGTGTCCGTGGGCTCTGTGGTTCTGTTGCAACATCTTGACAAGGAAAGTCCCTTCAAGGTGTCCGTGGGCTGTGTGGTTCTGTTGCAACATCTTGACAAGGAAATTCCTTTCAAGGTGTGCCTGTTGCAACATCTTGACAAGAATATTCCCTTCAAGGTGTTTGTGGGCTCTGTGGTTCTGTTGCAACATCTTGACAAGGAAATTCCCTTCAAGGTGTCCGTGGGCTCTGTGATTCTGTTGCAACATCTTGACAAGGAGCTTCCCTTCAAGGTGTCCGTGGTCTCTGTGGTTCTGCTGCAACATCTTGACAAGGAAAGTCCCTTCAACGTGTCCGTGACTTTGACTTTGAGACGCAGGCAGCTCCATGTCAGCTAACTAAGCGTGCGCTACATCCTACCAAGCAGGACGGCTCCTCAAGGGAGCAGATACCGAAAAACAGAGACGACCCGTAGGTCCAGACACTGTACGCACCAGTGAGAGCGTCGAAGGAGAGAAAGCTGTACAAGCCACTTACTTCGAAAAGCCTAGAGGCTACTATCGCACTCAACAAGGAGGGAAACCTCGGAGTGCTCAGAAGAAGTTAACGATTGTTTCGTGCATCAAATCCTCTGCTCCTTGCGCACATGCATTGGAAAGCGCAAGAGGCCAGAAAGAAGCGCGTTGCACCAGATAACTGTGATGCCAGAAGCATGGTGCAGCAACTCTTTTTCGCGCTGGGCGACCGCGGAGGACAACCGCACGTCAGCCGTGCCAGAAAGAAAGGAGATTTCCTTCTCGCCAAACCCCTGACTATTCCCTAGTCAAAGACCCCGGAGGCGTTGCATGAGATGCCAAGCGCAAGAGCAGCAAGTAACCATTAAGCCCTGCTAGGGAATTTGCCTGGTCCTGGGTGTAGGTGATTGGGCTCTTAGCATCATCATGCAGCTTCCATGCCCCGTCTTCACAGCGGAGAAGCGCTGTGTAGTGGCCTGAGCGTGGGGAGTGCCCGCGGTGCAGGATACAGGCTTCAACATGCGTCTCTGACTGAACAACAAACCGTGTGTGCCAGCAGTGAGCAGTTCATACTTTACCTGCATGGCACGGGCGCGAGCTGTGCTAGCATATCGAGGTATGCGTAATGCTAGGATATACGGGGCGTGCAGCAGCGCCTGTCGAGGCTCTTGCATGTGCCACTTGTCAAGAAGCGCTTGCAAGGTAACCTCTGTCAGTGAAGGGAGAAGCGAGATTGGTTGGGAGACGCAGCCGACATCAGTTACTTCCGCTTGTGGCTGGGAGTGCCTGCGAGCTTGCCAGTCGCCCGCACAGAGGTCCCCGAGCAGCCTTGGCGCAAAGTAGGCGTAAAACTCAGCCACGTCGTTTTGCAGAGCTAGGTTGGGCCATGCACACAGCAGGGGCTTGAAAAGCTCCAGCAGGCGAACCGGCTTACTGTCTTGATGCATGCTAGAGCAATACCTCCAAAGTGCAGATGTCTTAGATTGTATGGCAAATCTACAGGACCACAGACAGCTGATTACTGCACAGTTAAGGTAGCAAAGATTGTGTGGGTTATGGGCAGGGGCGTCAAAGCACGGTAGAAAAATGGGATGCAGGCCTGCAGTGGAACTCATCCCCATCTGCGAGGAGCTGCGCCCATCTGCTGCTCGTACTGCGCAATCATCTTGGATAGGCGCTGCGCCATGGGGCTTCTTCTCATGCCCTCCGGCTTCAAAGAGGCATCTATCATGGATAGCGCCGGGTGGCCACAGAGCGCAAGGAGCCCCGAGTGGAGCGAGGACTTCCTGTTGCTCACCTCGATCAACATCACTGCCTTGCGCTGTCGCTGGATTTCGTGCCATTTCTTCAGACTGTGAAAGCGTAGGACCAACGTGGTATCCATCAAGTCGGCTTCCAGGCTCTGCAGGATTTTCACGGTCTGGTCGGTGGAGCATGCTGGGCGGCATGAGTCCGGAATCATTTTCTGGGTGTCTGGACACCACCTCATCATGGTCCAGGCCCCGGCACCCGCTCCTGCTTCTGTGCTTGCCTTGAAGAGCCCAGTTTCGGTCGCCTTGTTCTGCAGTTCTGATGTCTGGGTGAACGTGGTGAGGCGCGTCAACATCTCTTTGATCAGGCATCGCATCAGCAGCGTGCGAAGGGGCACCTGTGGCTGCGTAGCACTCGACGTCAAGGAGGCGTTGGCAGACTCCCCTGGGTCGTTGCCAGTAGAGCTTGTCTGATGTGCTTGGTGCGTCGCATGCCACTTCTGAGAGACTTTGACCAGAGCCTCGAGGACACTGCAGCCTCCCCCCCCCCCAAATGAAGGACAAAGCCGCGGTCGGCTCGTGTCATCTGGAGGGAATCCTCCTGCTGGAGCGTGAGCTTCGCTGAGACCAGGTTGATGGCTGTGAGCGGGTCGGGCTGCGGATAAGACATGCGGGGCGGGGCAAACTGGTAGCCCATGTGCTGCTTCCCGCGCGCATGAGCTGGTGGGGTCAGGAGGAACTCGTCCGGCCCCCGTCGTCTCTTTGGCCCTGGCGTCATCATGGTGCTGGTAGGAGCTTCTGCCAGAGGTGCTGGTGCCGAGCGAAACATATCGCCCCATGTCTCCACAAGTCCATCCACGTACTGCGAGGGCTCGGCGGTATCCATGCTGTACATGGCTGGGCTGTCGTGTGGACTCAGGGTTCACCAAGATTTGCAGCGCGACCGCTTGAAAGACAACAGCACAAGTTTGCACATGTGACCGTGGCTGTTTGACGGTCAAGCAACAAGCTAAACACGCATGACCAGCCATGGGTGCAAAGTACTGTGAGCTGCGCTTGTGCATCTTAAGCGTGAGAGCGCTTATGGCTTCCCAGATGTCCTGATGTATGCGGCGCCAGTGGTGTTTGAAGCCAGGGCTGCCTGCAATCCATTGTCCGCAGATTGGACAGTGCTGTCTCAACCACGCTGCAACACTGGCATCCCGGAATAAGTCCCCCCAGGCATTTGCATGCGGCTGCATGAGTATCTGTTTGGCTTGCGGAAACTTATTGAGGAAGACAGGAAATTCGAGGACATGAGTGTGGGTAGGGTAAGTTGTAGAGGGGGAAGGGGGTTGGTTATGGTTAACGGACTCCATCTTCCAAAAACTCCTCAGGCCTTCACACGCAAGAAGTCGCACATGTTGCTCCAGAACCTGCCATTTGGGGAACGCTGTCTTGCAAAACGAGCAGGTGGGCAGGCCATTGAGGCCTATGTCACGAGCTCGAAGGGTCGATTGCACAGGACGTACTGCATGCTTGCGCCTTTGGTGCGTCTTTAAGCCGCTGTTCGTCGTGAAGGCTGCGCCGCAGACGTCACAGCAGTGCCTGGCCTCGTCTGTTTCCTGCACAAACTCCCTCATCGCCTGTGTAAAGGTCGAAATGGCATGTGTGATTTGCGCCGCAATCGCAGGATCCTGAAGGACAGTGTCTTCCTTCGGGGCCTGCGCCAGCTTTGTTGCCAAGGTGTTCCCTCGGAGAGCAAGTGTGTCGTAGTACCAGGCAACGCCTGTGCGACCTAGGAGGTCAGCAGTGGATTCGCGGGTGATGTGCACAGGACTGGCACAGACCGCCCTTAGTTGCTTGACAAGAGCAGTGTGCAGAAGACGACTGCCGCTCTTGGTGACTCCCACGACGTGGAGCGCATAGTAGAAGATCGGCTCCAGGCACGCCCGCCACAGCCTTAGTCTGGTGTGTTGTGTTAGGGAATGATGGCCATTCAGCAATTTCCGGAGTTGATGATATCTATGCTGCGCTTTGCGAATGTTTCGGCGCACCGTGGCATCTTCAAAATTTTTGTAGGAAATGACAACCCCCAAGTAAACCGCAGTAGTGTGAAGAGGAATGCAATCAACCTTTCCAGTGGGGTTATTAGGGTTAGGAATGCGGAGATATGGCCCTGTGGGGGAACGTCCCTGACATTGTTTTGCAGCCTTACGAAGGGCTCGGCCTCTGACTTCAAGCAAGGCCACAGACTTTTGCGCGTTGACATCGAGACCAGCATCCCGCAGGACTGCAAGGAGAACCCCTGCCTGCTTGATGGCTGCTGCCAGGCCTTTGGTGTCGTGAAAGGTAAGGCCGAAATGATGATCATCTGCGTATAAGGTGAGTCCCTTTAACCCTTCAGCAGTCATATGTTGACTCAAAGTTTTCCAGAGCCATCCCGACGCAAGAGACCAGAGAAGAGGAGAGAGCGGACAGCCCTGTCGTATACCGTTTGAGGTATGGAGTGTTTGCTGTGCTGCCCCTGAGCTCACGACGTACTTGGTCGATCGCAGGAGTGAAAGCACCACGGCTTGCAGCGGCTGCGGAACCGCCTCAAAGGCTTTTGAAAGATCAAGAGCCAGCTGTAACGCACCAAAGCCCGAGCCACCGGCAGATTTGCAGGTGCCATCGTGCCGTCTCTGTATACTCTCTGTGTAAGCTTGTGTCTGCTCACGAACAAACCTGCAGTGGCCAAGTACCTTGGCCAAGCTGTGGTATATATTTCTGTTAGAGGTGTATGCAAATTGGGGCGTGTCAAGAAGAAAGGTGGTGACATATGGTTGAAGTTTGTGCTTAAGCAGTGTTGCAATAAGCTTAGCTTCACCAGTCATTAAAGCCAGAGGGCGCAAGTGCTCTGGTCGCGTGGGGCTTTTGCCTGGTTTTGGTATCCAAACCAGCCACCCCGATGACCAGCTGCGGTCTAGTTTTGGTTCCAGACCAGGGCGCCAAGCACGCTGCAAATGCTGGAGCAGCGTCGGTAGAAGCATATCCCCGCCCGCTTGAAAAGCGGAGACAGGGGCAGAGTTCGGTGGGACTGCCTTGTTGGGCTTAAGAGCACACAGAGCTTGCTGCAGGTCTTCCAGCGATATGTGCAGAGGCGCAGACAGTGGGAACGAGACAGTTTCTCTGGGCTCGCGGCAGAAGGTACTCTTGCCATACTTGATGAGCGCTTGAAGGCCTTCTTCGTCGTTAAGCATCATGCCAGCGGGGGACCGGAGCTGCACTCTTTGATGTGTTTGTTTAGGCGCCAGGCGTTTGACTACTTGGTACAGCCCGCGAAGATCGCCCTGATGTTTCGCCTGCTCCGCTTCATCAATGGCACGCAACAGTTTTTGCTTCCTGGCCTGTCTCCCGGCACGCTTACAGTCACGGCTGCAGGCAGCAACAGCAGCAGAGTGCTTCCAGTACCTGAAAATCGAGGCCAAGTCAGTGGGGGTATCCAACCTAAGAAGCGCAGCGCGAGCCTGCCAAAGGCGTCGGATACTCTGTCTGACCTGGCAGGTCTGCCAGGGAGAGGAGGAGGACTGCCTCGCAGCCCGTGGGAAGTGTTGCGCAGTGAGTGCACTGAGCGCCTGATCTAGCGCTGACCGGTCATCGGTATTCGTTTCAATAGTCTCCATATTAGCAGCCCAGCACTGACTTTCATGAGTGTTCTGTGTAGTAGCATGGCGGAGCGCGCGTTCGTCCCATTTTGCAAGGGTAGGAGTTTGGCGTTCGCGATAGCGCCAGGTGTGAGCCTGCAGCTGAGTGCGCAGCATGAGGTGCTTACCACCTCCACGCCAGTCGCCAATCGGAACAGGTGTGACTGTGGTGCGCGGTCTAGCATGTCCCGCCTGCGGCCCCCGGGTGAGGAGATAGTCGATGACGCTGTTGCCCTGAGGGGATGTGTAGGTGGGACAATGTCCTGTGTGGGTATTGAGGGCAACCAGGGAGTATAAAGTACACAGCGAATGAAATTGCTCAGCATCAGTTTCAGGCCTGTCAGGTGTGTAGAAGCGCGGCCCCGTTATGATGTTATCACGAGGAAGAACAGTGTTGAAATCCCCCCCAATGAGTAGCCCATTCCGATGCGGAAGTGAGCTGAGCAAGGCTTCAAGTTGCTTCCAGACGGGCTTTCGGTTTCGGACGTTCTTTTCTGCGCTGTCCTCCCGCCTCCAAGGAACCTGATAGACATTGATGATATCCCAGGTTTGCAGCTTAAGTTTAACCCGGACGTGGAGAAGTCTGCCTGGGATCCATTCATTATAGCTTATGTGGGAAGGGGAGGCAAGTTTGGAGTGAACTGCCAGCAAAAGGCCAGAGCACCGTTCCGTGCCTCCAGAGCTTATCATTCTATATGAACCCTGCTCGAACTCCCTTGCTTCTGTCCAGTGGGTCTCTTGGACAAGCATGAGGTGGGGCTGAGCAGCGCTCATCCATGTGCACATTTCATCGTACGTCAACGTGGTGGCCCCCCCTATGTTAAAAGAACAAACCTGCAAGTTAGGTCTGAGTGGAATGTGCCGAGCTTGCCTGACCAAAGGTAGCGGAGCTGCTGGCGGAGTATACCTGTGTGCCTGCAGGGCGGCAGAGGTGAAGGTTTGTCCCCTATACGAGGTTGTTCCGCAGCGCTGCGCTTGTTTTACTGCACGCTTGTACGCACGCTTGGCCAGCCAGTTGGGGGCTGCCGGCCTTGAAGGATCAGTTGCTGGCCTGTCAGCGGTCAGGACAGGTTTGCCAAAACATGGACGAGTGAGTACACAGAAGCCAGTGACCAGCTTGGTGCCCCACCGTTGTGTGCCCACGGCAGCAGTCGGCCTGGTTGGATGCCGGGGAGCTTGCAAGTGCGGAGAAGCAGTGCGCAACCGTGCATTGTGCGACGCAGGCAACACATTCCATATATTCGCGGATGTGCCCAGCGCATGCCCCAGCAGGAGTGTCCATACCGTCAAGCTCGCGGCGGACTTGGTGAACAGTGTCAGGGTCGGAAAAGCGCACCGCGTATCCTCCTTCCAGATCAACGCAGTCCCTGAAAGGGCCGAAGGATGCTATGTACACAACAAACTGGTTTCGCGGCATACAGGTAGCGACTAAGGCCCATCTGCCAGCGGAGAGCTTCGTCTCCGAGGTGGCCGTCTGTGAGCCCTGGATATCAGAGGTTTTCCCCGGGGCGTTAGCCGCAGAGGTTGTCACAGCCGCAGCAAGCCTATCGCCCATGGTCCAAGTGGAAGGAACGTTTGCCGGCGCCGACTCTTCGTCGAGGGCAGGCTCTGTTTCAGCTTGGTTAAGGTGGAGGAGAGGAAGTCCCTGAACCTGGAGATGATGCATCGAGGTAGACGAGGCCTGATCATCCGGGTCCTTCGCTCCACTGCCCGCAGCTTTGGACGGCATGTCCACATGCTGCTGACTGTAGACCGTGAGTGGCGGAGGAGCGCGCCTAGGCTGATCATCAGCGAGTGGTTCGTCAGGAGGTCCTTGCACAGCAGGCACTGCAGCAGGTTCGGCTTGTCCGGCTTGACGAACATGGCGCCATGGCCTTGCCTTTGACCTGGCTTTGTCGGCAGCAGAGCGGTGCCGGGGCATATGTAGGCAGGCCCCGTGTCTGTGTCCGAAAAGGCTTCGGCGCAGCATTGCAAGTGGGTGCATGCTGGAGTGTGCCCAGCCCAGGACACGCAAGGTGCCTTGAGCCCTCAAGGCAGGGCCCTGGCCAGCGTAGCCAAGCAGGATGTGCATCAGAGCGGCGGACCAGGTCCTGCGCGCATAGGGATGCGTGCGGCATCGCTTATGCCATGGGATCAGAACGAGGACTGAGCGCGGCGCCTGCAACGATGTATCAGAACGAGTAGTATCTGACCTGTCAGGTCGTGCGTCAGAACCCCGCACGTGGGAATGGGGGCAAAAAGGAAGTGATGCACTAGTAGGAACATGCAGAGAAAGAGAGAGGGGAGGAAGACCGAGAGAGGAAGGAGTAGAAGAAAGAGGAACAAATCTGGTGCAGAGGGTGGGCGCGTGGCTGCATATGTTCGCCAGATAAGGAACACAATCGAGCAAAAGAGGTCTGGCTTCAGACCACCCTGCAGCAGGGAGGTCAACCCTCACATCTTCACCGCCCACTGAAAAGACGATGAGCTCGGACTTGGGACCGAGCCGGCTCGCAGTTGTTTGTCGCACTTGGCCTGTTGTCCAGGCGAGTAGGGCATCACAAGTCTGCGATGGTGGGAGTGTGTCGTTGGCGCGCAAGGGGCACGGGTCTCGGGAAGAGATAGCGCGGTCATGTGCTGGGCATCCACGCTGGCCTCTGTGTGCATGAATGCCGGTGCGAGGGATCCCCGAAGGGGCGACATGAAGGGGTTCAGTGCTAAGAAGTGCTGTCAGCCAGCAGTTTAGGCACGTCAAACCCGGGTTGTGTCTCTTCTTCCCACTTGGCAGGACACAATGCATGATCGCGCTTGCAGCTGGCTTTTTCGCATAGCGTGCTAGTGCAGTGTTGTTATCAGCATCGATTTTGCCACCATCCTGTTTGCTCAGAGAGTGGCAAGACGTGGCAAGACTAGTTTGCGGGTTACCACATTGAGACTGGCCTAAGTCGCTCGGTCTTGCCGGCCTGTGATCTGTCCACATCTGCCTTACTAGCTTATTCCGCTCGCAACAACAAAGCTGACAAAGGAGTGCGCAGAGACGCAAGCAGCCTACAGCCCGTGTCCTCTTTGCTGGCAAGCGCCGATCGCGCCTGCTCAGACAGGGGGGGTCTCTTACGGGTGAATGGTGATGGTAAGCTTGTAGAGCTGATTGCATGACAAAAGACTGGGCTTTCCTTACTGTCTTAGAGGCCGGCGCATGCATCGGAGGCGGCGGTCTGCACAGACGCGCCGAAGATGGGCCAGTAGAGGGCCGACAGCTGCGGTGCCCAGCGCTACACGCGCTTGCAAGAAGTGCGGCTGGCACGCAACTCGATCTGTCCTGTGGGCCTGTGATGCACTGTCTTAAGGCTTTATCCGTCTGACCTGCAGCATTTTGATGGCCAATCTCGAGCTGTTTTACGCCGAGGATACCTCGAGGCGATGGCTTGAGGAGGAGAAATGGGGCGGAGCCACAACGCTGTCGCATGTGCAGCGACGTTGCTGCAAGGAGACAAGGTCTATGCTTCGGCATCTTTGCGGCGCCCCAAGGCTGCAAGAAAAAGCATCTCTCCTGAAAGCAATGGAGAGGCCAAGCAAGGGGGAGCGCACACAGTTCAAACTGTTTCACAACCCGAGTGCCGGCGTGAAAAGCGCTGGGCATCAGCGCCTTGGAAACGCGGCCTTTGCACGCTGGTCTTTGCAAATACCTACGAACATGCACATGAAGACAATGCCCTTTCAATCCTACTTTACCGAAACAGTTGCACCAAGAAGCACACGGCCTGGCACCGGCCGGCAATCTCCGAAGGTTGTCAGGCTTCTGCTCGTGGCGTCGATGGGGCTTCAGAGCTGCTTGCACTCGTTGAGTCTGAATCCCAGGCACCTTCGAGGAGAAACCTGTCCATGGATTCCTCATCAAAGTATTGCAGCAGGAGCTGAAGCGCATGACGTCCGTAGCCAGGAACAGACTCCTGCAGGCTCTGCAGCATCCACTCCACGTGCAAACGCGGAAACCTCCATACCCTGACCATGTGGGCTTTGAAGATCCGAGTGGCCCGTTCCAAGAGATCAGCGTACCTCGAGTTGTCATTGAGGCTGCGCAGGAAGGCGATGTGGTTTGTCGTTGCTGGCTGTCGGTATAGAAGCACCATGATGCGATGATCTCGTTCCAGGAGCCGCCGTCGCAGCGGAGCAAGTCGTGACACAGCATCGGCCAGCCAGTCTCGGTAATGCCACTCAGCGCGGCGGCGCCGGAGATTGCGGAGGATCCCTGTTGTGGACCGCTCGCTGTTCCCGCTGGCCACCAGCCTGTGCCGTATAGCACACATAAGAAGTGCAGCAATAAAGTCGCGCCACACTTCGCACTCCCTGTGCCCGCCCAGGATTTGGTCCTGGGAGTAGATCTCACGGTGTCTGTAGGCCAAAGTGTCATCCATGGCATGGGACCCGTTGAAGCACAGAAGACTCTAAGCAGACACACTACAGGGCCGAGCCGAGATGCTTTCAACGTGTCCGTAGGCTCTGTGGTTCTGTTGCATCATCTTGACAAGGAAATTCCCTTCAAGTCCGTGGGCTCTGTGGTTCTGTTGCAACATCTTCACAAGGAAATTCCCTTCAAGCTGTCCGTAGGCTCTGTGGTTCTGTTGGAACATCTTGACAAGGAAATTCCCTTTAAGGTGTCCGTGGGTTCTGTGGTTCTGTTGCGACATCTTGACAAGGAAATTCCCTTCAAGGTGTACGTGGGCTCTGTGGTTCTGTTGCAACGTCTTGACAAGGAGATTCCCTTCAAGGTGTCCGTGGGCTCTGTGGTTCTGTTGCAACATCTTGACAAGGAAATTCCCTTCAAGGTGTCCGTGGGCTGTGTGGTTCTGTTGCAACATCTTGACAAGGAAACTCCCTTCAAGGTGTCCCTGTTGCAACATCTTGACAAGAATATTCCCTTCAAGGTGTTTGTGGGCTCTGTGGTTCTGTTGCAACATCTTGACAAGGAAATTCCCTTCAAGGTGTCCGTGGGCTCTGTGATCTGTTGCAACATTTTGACAAGTAGCTTCCCTTCAAGGTGTCCGTGGTCTCTGTGGTTCTGCCGCAACACCTTGACAAGGAAATTCCCTTCAACGTGTCCGTAGGCTCTGTGGTTCTGTTGCAACATCTTGACAAGGAAATTCCCTTCAAGGTGTCCGTGGTCTCTGTGGTTCTGTTGCAACATCTTCACAAGCAAATTCCCTTCAAGGTGTCCGTGGTCTCTGTGGTTCTGTTGCAACATCTTGACAAGGAAATTCCCTTCAAGGTGTCTGTGGGCTCTGTGGTTCTGTTGCAACATCTTGACAAGGAAATTCCCTTCAAGGTGTCCGTGGGCTCTGTGGTTCTGTTGAATCATGTTGACAAGGAAATTCCCTTCAAGGTGTCCGTGGGCTCTGTGGTTCTGTTGCAACGTCTGGACAAGGAGATTCCCTTCAAGGTGTCCGTGGGCAACAGCTTGACAAGGAAATTCCCTTCAAGGTGTCCGTGGGCTCTGTGGTTCTGTTGCGACATCTTGGGAAATTCCCTTCAAGGTGTCCGTGGGCTCTGTGGTTCTGTTGCAACGTCTTGACAAGGAAATTCCCTTCAAGGTGTCCGTGGGCTCTGTGGTTCTGTTGAACAGCTTGACAAGGAAATTCCCTTCAAGGTGTCCGTGGGCTCTGTGGTTCTGTCTGTTGCGACATCTTGACAAGGAAATTCCCTTCAAGGTGTCTGTGGGCTCTGTGGTTCTGTTGCAACATCTTGACAAGGAAATTCCCTTCAAGGTGTCCGTGGGCTCTGTGTGGCTCTGTTGCAACATCTTGACAAGTAAATTCCCTTCAAGGTGTCCGTCGGCTCTGTGGTTCTGTCTGTTGCAACATCTTGACACGACAATTCCCTTCAAGGTGTTCATGGGCTCTGTGGTTCTGTTGCAACATCTTGACAAGGAAATTCCCTTCAAGGTGTCCGCGGGCTCCGTGGTTCTGTTGCACCATCTTGACAAGGAAATTCCCTTCAAGGTGCCCGTGGGCTCTATGGTTCTGCTGCAACATCTTGACGAGGAATTTCTCTTGAAGGTGTCCGTGGGCTCCGCGGTTCTGTTGGAACATCTTGACAAGGAAATTCCCTTTAAGGTGTCCGTGGGCTGTGTTGTTCTGTTGATACATCTTCACATGGAAATTCCCTTCAACATGTCCGTGGGCTCTGTGGTTCTGTTGCGACATCTTGACAAGGAAATTTCCTTCAACGTGTCCGTGGGCTCTGTGGTTCTGTTGCAACATCTTGACAAGGAGATTGCCTTCAAGGTGTCCGTGGGCTCTGTGTGGCTCTGATGCAACATCTTGACAAGTAAAATCTCTTCAAGGTGTCCGTGGGCTCTGTGGTTCTGTTGCAACATCCCGTGGGCTCTGTGGTTCTGTTGCAACATCTTGACAAGGAAATTCCCTTCAAGGTGTCCGTGGGCTCTGTGATTCTGCTGCAATATCTTGACAAGGAAATTCCCTTCAGGGTGTCCGTAGGCTCTGTGGTTCTGTTGCAACATCTTGACAAGGAAATTCCCTTCAAGGTGCCCGTGGGCTCTGTGGTTCTGTTGCAACATCTTGACAAGGAAGTTCCCTTCAAGGTGTCCGTGGGCTCTGTGGTTCTGTTGCAACATCTTGACAAGGAAATTCCCTTCAAGGTGTCCGTAGGCTCTGTGGTTCTGCTGCAACATCTTGACAAGGAAATTCCCTTCAAGGTGTCCGTGGGCTTTGTGGTTCTGTTGCAACATCCGTGGGCTTTGCGGGTCTGTTGCAACATTTTGACAAGGAAATTGCCTTCAAGGTGTCCGTGGGCTCTGTGGTTCCGTTGCAACATCTTGACAAGGAAATACCCTTCAAGGTGTCCGTGGGCTCTGTGGTTCTGTTGCAACGAGCAGCTTCCTTTCAAGGTGTCCGTGGGCTCTGTGGTTCTGTGGCAACATCTTGACAAGGAAATTCCCTTCAAGGTGTCCGTGGGCTCTGTGGTTCTGTTGCACCGTCTTGACAAGGAGATTCCCTTCAAGGTGTCCGTGGCCTTTGTGGTTCTGCTGCAACATCTTGACAAGGAAATTCCCTTCAAGGTGTCCGTCGGCTCTGCGGTTCTGTTGCAACATCGTGACAAGGAAATTCCCTTCGAGGTGTCCGGGCTCTGTGGTTCTGTTGCAACATCTTGACAAGGAACTTCCCTTCAAGGTGTCCGTGGGCTCTGCGGTTCTGTTGCGACATCACTTCCTTTCAAGGTGTCCGTGGGCTCTGTGGTTCTGTTGCAACCTCTTGACAAGGAAATTCCCTTCAAGGTGTCCGTGGGCTCTGGTGTTCTGTAGTTCTGTTGCAACATCTTGACAAGGAAATTCCCTTCAAGGTCTGTGGGCTCTGTGGTTTTGTTGCAGTTTCTTGACAAAGAAATTCCCTTCAAGGTGTCCGTGGGCTCTGTGGTTCTGTTGCAACAGCTTGACAAGGAAATTCCCTTCAAGGTGTCCGTAGGCTCTGTGGTTCTGTTGCGTCATCTTGACAAGGAGATTCCCTTCAAGGTGTCCGTGGGCTCTGTGGTTGTGTTGCAACATCTTGACAAGGAAATTCCCTTCAAGGTGTCCGTGGGCTCTGTGGTTGTGTTGCAACATCTTGACAAGGAAATTCCCTTCAAGGTGCCCTTGGGCTCTGTGGTTCTGTTGCAACATCTTGACAAGGAAATTCCCTTCAAGGTGCCCGTGGGCTTTGTGGTTATGTTGCAACATCCGTGGTTCTGTTGCAACATCTTGACAAGGAAATTCCCTTCAAGGTGTCCGTGGGCTCTGTGGTTCCGTTGCAACATCTTGACAAGGAAATTCCCTTCAAGGTGTCCGTGGTGCTACATCTTGACCAGGAAATTCCCTTCAAGGTGTCCGTGGGCCCTGTGGTTCTGTTGCAACATCTTGACACGGAAATTTCCTTCAAGGAGTCCGTGGGCTCTGTGGTTCCGTTGCAACATCTTGCCAAGAAAATTCTCTTCAAGGTGTCTGCGGGCTCTGTGGTTTTGTTGCAACATCTTGACAAGCTAATTCCCTTCAAGGTGTCTGTGGGCTTCGTGGCTCTGTTGCAATCCGTGGGCTCTGTGGTTCTGTTGCAACATCTTGACAAGGAAGTTCCCTTCAAGGTGTCCGTGGGCTCTGTGGTTCTGTTGCAACATCTTGACAAGGAAATTCCCTTCAAGGTGTCCGTAGGCTCTGTGGTTCTGCTGCAACATCTTGACAAGGAAATTCCCTTCAAGGTGTCCGTGGGCTTTGTGGTTTTGTTGCAACATCCGTGGGCTTTGCGGGTCTGTTGCAACATTTTGACAAGGAAATTGCCTTCAAGGTGTCCGTGGGCTCTGTGGTTCCGTTGCAACATCTTGACAAGGAAATACCCTTCAAGGTGTCCGTGGGCTCTGTGGTTCTGTTGCAACGAGCAGCTTCCTTTCAAGGTGTCCGTGGGCTCTGTGGTTCTGTGGCAACATCTTGACAAGGAAATTCCCTTCAAGGTGTCCGTGGGCTCTGTGGTTCTGTTGCACCGTCTTGACAAGGAGATTCCCTTCAAGGTGTCCGTGGCCTTTGTGGTTCTGCTGCAACATCTTGACAAGGAAATTCCCTTCAAGGTGTCCGTCGGCTCTGCGGTTCTGTTGCAACATCGTGACAAGGAAATTCCCTTCGAGGTGTCCGGGCTCTGTGGTTCTGTTGCAACATCTTGACAAGGAACTTCCCTTCAAGGTGTCCGTGGGCTCTGCGGTTCTGTTGCGACATCACTTCCTTTCAAGGTGTCCGTGGGCTCTGTGGTTCTGTTGCAACCTCTTGACAAGGAAATTCCCTTCAAGGTGTCCGTGGGCTCTGGTGTTCTGTAGTTCTGTTGCAACATCTTGACAAGGAAATTCCCTTCAAGGTCTGTGGGCTCTGTGGTTTTGTTGCAGTTTCTTGACAAAGAAATTCCCTTCAAGGTGTCCGTGGGCTCTGTGGTTCTGTTGCAACAGCTTGACAAGGAAATTCCCTTCAAGGTGTCCGTAGGCTCTGTGGTTCTGTTGCGTCATCTTGACAAGGAGATTCCCTTCAAGGTGTCCGTGGGCTCTGTGGTTGTGTTGCAACATCTTGACAAGGAAATTCCCTTCAAGGTGTCCGTGGGCTCTGTGGTTGTGTTGCAACATCTTGACAAGGAAATTCCCTTCAAGGTGCCCTTGGGCTCTGTGGTTCTGTTGCAACATCTTGACAAGGAAATTCCCTTCAAGGTGCCCGTGGGCTTTGTGGTTATGTTGCAACATCCGTGGTTCTGTTGCAACATCTTGACAAGGAAATTCCCTTCAAGGTGTCCGTGGGCTCTGTGGTTCCGTTGCAACATCTTGACAAGGAAATTCCCTTCAAGGTGTCCGTGGTGCTACATCTTGACCAGGAAATTCCCTTCAAGGTGTCCGTGGGCCCTGTGGTTCTGTTGCAACATCTTGACACGGAAATTTCCTTCAAGGAGTCCGTGGGCTCTGTGGTTCCGTTGCAACATCTTGCCAAGAAAATTCTCTTCAAGGTGTCTGCGGGCTCTGTGGTTTTGTTGCAACATCTTGACAAGCTAATTCCCTTCAAGGTGTCCGTGGGCTCTGTGGTTCTGTTGCAACCTCTTGACAAGGAAATTCTCTTGAAGGTGTCCGTGGGCTCTGTGATTCTGCTGCAACATCTTGACAAGGAGATTCCCTTCAAGGTGTCCGCGGGCTCTGTGGTTCTGTTGCAACATCTTGACAAGGAATTTCCCTTCAAGGTGTCTGTGGGCTTCGTGGCTCTGTTGCAATCCGTGGGCTTTGTGGTTCTGTTGCAACATCTTGACAAGGAAGTTCCCTTCAAGGTGTCCGTGGGCTCTGTGGTTCTGTTGCAACATCTTGACAAGGAAATTCCCTTCAAGGTGTCCGTAGGCTCTGTGGTTCTGCTGCAACATCTTGACAAGGAAATTCCCTTCAAGTCCGTGGGCTCTGTGGTTCTGTTGCAACATCTTCACAAGGAAATTCCCTTCAAGGTGTCCGTGGGCTCTGTGGTTCTGTTGCAACATCTTGACAAGCAATTTCCCTTCAAGGTGTCCGTGGGCTCTGTGGTTTTGTTGCATCATCTTGAGAAGGAAATTCCCTTCAAGGTGTCCGTGGGCTCTGTGGTCCTGTTGCAACATCTTGACAAGGAACTTCCCTTCAAGCTGTCCGTGGGCTCTGTGGTTCTGTTGCAACATCTTGACAAGGAAATTCCCTTCAAGGTGTCCCAACATCTTGACAAGGAAATTCCCTTCAAGGTGTCCTTGGGCTCTGGTGTTCTGTTGCAACACCTTGACAAGGAAGTTGCCTTCAAGGTGTCCATGGGCGCTGTGATTCTGCTGCAACATCTTGATAAGGAAATTCCCTTCAAGGTGTCCGTAGGCTCTGTGGTTCTGTTGCAACATCTTGACAAGGAAATTCCCTTCAAGGTGTTCGTGGGCTCTGTGTTTCTGTGCAACATCTTGACAAGGAAATTCTCTTGAAGGTGTCCGTGGGCTCGGTGGTTCTGTTGCAACATCTTGACAAGGAAACTCCCTTCAAGGTGTCCGTGGGCTCTGTGGTTTTGTTGCAACATCTTGACAAGGAAATTCCCCTTCAAGCTGTCCTTGGGCTCTGCGGTTCTGTTATAACAGCTTGACAAGGAAATTCCTTCATGGCGTCCGTGGGCTCTGCGGTTCTTTTGCAACATCCAGACAAGGAAATTCCCTTCAAGGTGAGCGTGGCCCCCGTGGTTCTGTTGCAACATCTTGGCAAGTAAGTTCCCTTCAAGGTGTCCCCGGGCTCTGGTGGTTCTGTTATTCCAGCTTGACAAGGAAATTCCCTTCAAGGTGTCCGTGGGCTTTGTGGTTCTGTTGCAACATCTTGACATGGAAATGCCCTTCAAGGTGTCCGTGGGCTCTGTGGTTGTGTTGCAACATCTTGACAAGGAAATTCCCTTCAAGGTGTCCATGGGCTCTGTGATTCTGCTGCAACATCTTGACAAGGAAATTCCCTTCAAGGTGTCCGCAAGTAAATTCCCTTCAAGGTGTCCGCAGGCTCTGTGGTTCTGTTGCAACATCTTGACAAGGAAATTCCCTTCACGGTGTCCGTGGGCTCTGTGATTCTGTTGCAACATCTTGACAAGGAAATTCCCTTCATGGTGTCGTTCCGTCCGTGGGCTCTGTGGTTCTGTTGCAACATCCAGACAAGGAAGTTCCCTTCAAGGTGTCCGTGGGCCCTGTGGTTCTGTTGCAACATCTTGACAAGGAAATTCCCTTCAAGGTGTCCCTGGGCTCTGGTGGTTCTGTTGCAACATCTTGACAAGGAAGTTCCTTCAAGCTGTCCGTGGGCTCTGTGGCTATTGCAACATCTTGACAAAGAAATTCCCTTCACGGAGTCCGTGGGCTCTGTGGTTCTGTTGCAACATCTTGACAAGGAATTCCCCTTCAAGGTGTCCGTGGGCTCTGTGGTTCTGTTGCAACATCTTGACAAGGAATTCCCCTTGAAGGTGTCCGTGGGCTCTGGTGTTCTGTGGTTCTGTTGCAACATCTTGACAAGGAAATTCCCTTCAAGGTGCCCGTGGGCTCTGTGGTTCTGTTGCAGTTTCTTGACAAGGAAATTCCCTTCAAGGTGTCCGTGGGCTCTGTGCTTCTGTTGCAACATCTTGACAAGGAGATTCCCTTCAAGGTGCCCGTGGTCTCTGTGCTTCTGTTGCAACATCTTGACAAGGAAATTCCCTTCCAGGTGTCCGTGGGCTCTGTGGTTCTGTTGCAACATCTTGACAAGGAAATTCCCTTCAAGGTGTACGTAGGCTCTGTGGTTCTGTTGCAACATCTTGACAAGGAAATTCCCTTCAAGGTGTCCGTAGGCTCTGCGGTTCTGTTGCAACATCTTGACAAAGAAATTCCCTTCAAGGTGTCCGTGGGCTCTGTGGTTCTGTTGCAACATCTTGACAAGGAATTCCCCTTCAAGGTGTCCGTGGGCTCTGTGGTTCTGTTGCAACATCTTGACAAGGAATTCCCCTTCAAGGTGTCCGTGGGCTCTGGTGTTCTGTGGTTTTGTTGCAACATCTTGACAAGGAAATTCCCTTCAAGGTGTCTGTGGGCTCTGTGGTTCTGTTGCAGTTTCTTGACAAAGAAATTCCCTTCAAGGTGTCCGTGGGCTCTGTGGTTCTGTTGGCACATCTTGACAAGGAAATTCCCTTCAAGGTGTCCGTAGGCTCTGTGGTTCTGTTGCATCATCTTGACAAGGAAATTGCCTGCAAGGTGTCCGTGGGCTCTGTGGTTCTGTTGCAACAGCTTGACAAGGAGATTCCCTTCAAGGTGTCCGTGGGCTCTGTGGTTGTGTTGCAACATCTTGACAAGGAAATTCCCTTCAAGGTGTCCCTGGGCTCGGGTGGTTCTGTTGCAACATCTTGACAAGGAACTTCCCTTCAAGCTGTCCGCGGGCTCTGTGGTTCTGTTGCAACATCTTGACAAGGAAATTCCCTTCAAGGTGTCCCAACATCTTGACAAGGAAATTCCCTTCAAGGTGTCCTTGGGCTCTGGTGTTCTGTTGCAACACCTTGACAAGGAAGTTGCCTTCAAGGTGTCCATGGGCGCTGTGATTCTGCTGCAACATCTTGATAAGGAAATTCCCTTCAAGGTGTCCGTAGGCTCTGTGGTTCTGTTGCAACATCTTGACAAGGAAATTCCCTTCAAGGTGTCCGTGGGCCCTGTGGTTCTGTTGCAACATCTTGACACGGAAATTTCCTTCAAGGTGTCCGTGGGCTCTGTGGTTCCGCTGCAACATCTTGCCAAGAAAATTCTCTTCAAGGTGTCTGCGGGCTCTGTGGTTTTGTTGCAACATCTTGACAAGGAAATTCCCTTCAAGGTGTCCGTGGGCTCTGTGGTTCTGTTGTAACCTCTTGACAAGGAAATTCTCTTGAAGGTGTCCGTGGGCTCTGTGATTCTGCTGCAACATCTTGACAAGGAGATTCCCTTCAAGGTGTCCGCGGGCTCTGTGGTTCTGTTGCAACATCTTGACAAGGAATTTCCCTTCAAGGTGTCTGTGGGCTTCGTGGCTCTGTTGCAATCCGTGGGCTTTGTGGTTCTGTTGCAACATCTTGACATGGAAATTCCCTTCAAGGTGTCCGTGGTCTCTGTGGTTCTGTTGCAACATCTTGACAAGGCAATTCCCTTCAAGCTGTCCGTGGGCTCTGTGATTCTGCTGCAACATCTTCACAAAGAAATTCCCTTCACGGTGTCCGTGGGCTCTGTGGTTCTGTTGCAACATCTTGACAAGGAAATTCCCTTCATGGTGTCCGTGGGCTCTGTGGTTCTGTTGCAACATCTTGACAAGGAAATTCCCTTCAAGGTGTCCGTGGGCCCTGTGGTTCTGTTGCAACATCTTGACAAGGAAATTCCCTTCAAGGTGTCCCTGGGCTCGGGTGGTTCTGTTGCAACATCTTGACAAGGAACTTCCCTTCAAGCTGTCCGTGGGCTCTGTGGTTCTGTTGCAACATCTTGACAAGGAAATTCCCTTCAAGGTGTCCCAACATCTTGACAAGGAAATTCCCTTCAAGGTGTCCTTGGGCTCTGGTGTTCTGTTGCAACACCTTGACAGGGAAGTTGCCTTCAAGGTGTCCATGGGCGCTGTGATTCTGCTGCAACATCTTGAGAAGGAAATTCCCTTCAAGGTGTCCGTAGGCTCTGTGGTTCTGTTGCAACATCTTGACAAGGAAATTCCCTTCAAGGTGTTTGTGGGCTCTGTGTTTCTGTTGCAACATCTTGACAAGGAAATTCCCTTCAAGGTGTCCGTGGGCTCGGTGGTTCTGTTGCAACATCTTGACAAGGAAATTCCCTTCAAGGTGTCCGTGGGCTCTGTGGTTTTGTTGCAACATCTTGACAAGGAAATTCCCCTTCAAGCTGTCCTTGGGCTCTGCGGTTCTTTTGCAACATCCAGACAAGGAAATTCCCTTCAAGGTGAGCGTGGCCCCCGTGGTTCTGTTGCAACATCTTGGCAAGTAAGTTCCCTTCAAGGTGTCCCCGGGCTCTGGTGGTTCTGTTATTCCAGCTTGACAAGGAAATTCCCTTCAAGGTGTCCGTGGGCTTTTGTGGTTCTGTTGCAACATCTTGACATGGAAATGCCCTTCAAGGTGTCCGTGGGCTCTGTGGTTGTGTTGCAACATCTTGACAAGGAAATTCCCTTCAAGGTGTCCATGGGCTCTGTGATTCTGCTGCAACATCTTGACAAGGAAATTCCCTTCAAGGTGTCCGCAAGTAAATTCCCTTCAAGGTGTCCGCAGGCTCTGTGGTTCTGTTGCAACATCTTGACAAGGAAATTCCCTTCACGGTGTCCGTGGGCTCTGTGATTCTGTTGCAACATCTTGACAAGGAAATTCCCTTCATGGTGTCGTTCCGCCCGTGGTCTCTGTGGTTCTGTTGCAACATCCAGACAAGGAAGTTCCCTTCAAGGTGTCCGTGGGCCCTGTGGTTGTGTTGCAACATCTTGACAAGGAAATTCCCTTCAAGGTGTCCCTGGGCTCTGGTGGTTCTGTTGCAACATCTTGACAAGGAAGTTCCTTCAAGCTGTCCGTGGGCTCTGTGGTTCTATTGCAACATCTTGACAAAGAAATTCCCTTCACGGAGTCCGTGGGCTCTGTGGTTCTGTTGCAACATCTTGACAAGGAATTCCCCTTCAAGGTGTCCGTGGGCTCTGTGGTTCTGTTGCAACATCTTGACAAGGAATTCCCCTTGAAGGTGTCCGTGGGCTCTGGTGTTCTGTGGTTCTGTTGCAACATCTTGACAAGGAAATTCCCTTCAAGGTGCCCGTGGGCTCTGTGGTTCTGTTGCAGTTTCTTGACAAGGAAATTCCCTTCAAGGTGTCCGTGGGCTCTGTGCTTCTGTTGCAACATCTTGACAAGGAGATTCCCTTCAAGGTGCCCGTGGTCTCTGTGCTTCTGTTGCAACATCTTGACAAGGAAATTCCCTTCCAGGTGTCCGTGGGCTCGGGTGGTTCTGTTGCAACATCTTGACAAGGAAATTCCCTTCAAGGTGTACGTAGGCTCTGTGGTTCTGTTGCAACATCTTGACAAGGAATTCCCCTTCAAGGTGTCCTTGGGCTCTGCGGTTCTGTTGCAACATCTTGACAAAGAAATTCCCTTCAAGGTGTCCGTGGGCTCTGTGGTTCTGTTGCAACATCTTGACAAGGAATTCCCCTTCAAGGTGTCCGTGGGCTCTGTGGTTCTGTTGCAACATCTTGACAAGGAATTCCCCTTCAAGGTGTCCGTGGGCTCTGGTGTTCTGTGGTTTTGTTGCAACATCTTGACAAGGAAATTCCCTTCAAGGTGTCTGTGGGCTCTGTGGTTCTGTTGCAGTTTCTTGACAAAGAAATTCCCTTCAAGGTGTCCGTGGGCTCTGTGGTTCTGTTGGCACATCTTGACAAGGAAATTCCCTTCAAGGTGTCCGTAGGCTCTGTGGTTCTGTTGCATCATCTTGACAAGGAAATTGCCTGCAAGGTGTCCGTGGGCTCTGTGGTTCTGTTGCAACAGCTTGACAAGGAGATTCCCTTCAAGGTGTCCGTGGGCTCTGTGGTTGTGTTGCAACATCTTGACAAGGAAATTCCCTTCAAGGTGTCCGTGGGCTCTGTGGTTGTGTTGCAACATCTTGACAAGGAAATTCCCTTCAAGGTGCCCGTGGGCTCTGTGGTTCTGCTGCAACATCTTGACGTCTTGACGATGAATTTCTCTTCAAGGTGTCCGTGGGCTCTGCGGTTCTGTTGGAACATCTTTACAAGGAATTCCCTTCAAGGTGTCCGTAGGCTCTGTGGTTCTGTTGCAACATCTTGACAAGGAAATTCCCTTCAAGGTGTCCCTGGGCTCTGGTGGTTCTGTCGCAACATCTTGACCAGGAAATTCCCTTCAAGGTGTCCGTGGGCTTTGTGGTTCCGTTGCAACATCCGTGGTTCTGTTGCAACATCTTGACAAGGAAATTGCCTTCAAGGTGTCCGTGGGCTCTGTGGTTCCGTTGCAACATCTTGACAAGGAAATTCCCTTCAAGGTGTCCGTGGTGCAACATCTTGACCAGGAAATTCCCTTCAAGGTGTCCGTGGGCCCTGTGGTTCTGTTGCAACATCTTGACACGGAAGTTTCCTTCAAGGTGTCCGTGGGCTCTGTGGTTCTGCTGCAACATCTTGACAAGGAAATTCTCTTCAAGGTGTCCGCGGGCACTGTGGTTTTGTTGCAACATCTTGACAAGGAAATTCCCTTCAAGGTGTCCGTGGGCTCTGTGGTTCTGTTGAAACCTCTTGACAAGGAAATTCTCTTCAAGGTGCCCGTGGGCTCTGTGATTCTGCTGCAACATCTTGACAAGGAGATTCCCTTCAAGGTGTCCGTGGGCTCTGTGGTTCTGTTGCAACATCTTGACAAGGAATTTCCCTTCAAGGTGTCCGTGGGCTCCGTGGCTCTGTTGCAATCCGTGGGCTTTGTGGTTCTGTTGCAACATCTTGACATGGAAATTCCCTTCAAGGTGTCCGTGGTCTCTGTGGTCCTGTTGCAACATCTTGACAAGGAAATTCCCTTCAAGATGTCCGTGGGCTCTGTGATTCTGCTGCAACATCTTGACAAGGAAATTCCCTTCAAGGTGTCCACAGGCTCTGTGGTTCTGTTGCAACATCTTGACAAGGAAATTCCCTTCACAAGGAAATTCCCTTCACGGTGTCCGTGGGCTCTGTGGTTCTTTTGCAACATCTTGACAAGGAAATTCCCTTCATGGTGTCCGTGGGCTCTGTGGTTCTGTTGCAACATCCAGACAAGGAAACTCCCTTCAAGGTGTCCGTGGGCCTGTGGTTCTGTTGCAACATCTTGACAAGGAAATTCCCTTCAAGGTGTCCCTGGGCTCTGGTGGTTCTGTTGCAACATCTTGACAAGGAACTTCCCTTCAAGCTGTCCGCGGGCTCTGTGGTTCTGTTGCAACATCTTGACAAGGAAATTCCCTTCAAGGTGTCCCAACATCTTGAGAAGGAAATTCCCTTCAAGGTGTCCTTGGGCTCTGGTGTTCTGTTGCAACACCTTGACAAGGAAGTTGCCTTCAAGGTGTGCGTGGGCTCTGTAGTTGTGTTGCATTGTGTTGCTATATCTTGACAAGGAAATTCACTTCGAGGTGTCCATGGGCTCTGTGATTCTGCTGCAACATCTTGACAAGGAAATTCCCTTCCAGGTGTCCGTAGGCTCTGTGGTTCTGTTGCAACATCTTGACAAGTAAATTCGATTTAAGGTGTCTGTGGGCTCTGTGGTTCTATTGCAACATCTTGACAAAACAATTGCCTTCAAGGTGTCCGTGGGCTCTGTGGTTCTGTTGCAACATCTTGACAGGGAAATTCCCTTCAAGGCGTGGTTCTGTTGCAACATCTTGACAAGGAAATTCCCTTCAAGGTGTCCGTGGGCTCTGTGGTTCTGTTGCAACATCTTGACAAGGAAATTCTCTTCAAGGTGCCCGTGGGCTCTGTGGTTCTGTTGCAACATCTTGACAAGGAAATTCCCTTCAAGGTGTCCGTGGGCTCTGTGCTTCTGTTGCAACTTCTTGACAAGGAATTTCCCCGCGCGGTGTTTGTTGGCTCTGTGGTTCTGCTGCAACATCTTGACAAGGAAATTCCCTTCAAGGTGTCCGTAGGCTCTGTGATTCTGCTGCAGCATCTTGACAAGGAAATTCCCTTCAAGGTGTCCGTGGGCTCTGTGGTTCTGTTGCAACATCTTGACAAGGAAATTCCCCTCAAGGTGTCCGTGGGCTCTGCTGTTCTGTTGCAACATCTTGACAAGGAAATTCCCTTCAAGGTGTCCGTGGGCTCGGTGGTTTCTGTTGCAACATCTTGACAAGGAAATTGCCTTCAAGGTGTCCGTGGGCTCTGTGGTTCTTTTGCAACATCTTGACAAGGAAATTCCCTTCAAGGTGTCCGTGGGCTCTGTGATTCTGCTGCAACATCTTGACAAGGAAATTCCCTTCAAGGTGTCCGTGGGCTCGGTGGTTTCTGTTGCAACATCTTGACAAGGAAATTCCCTTCAAGGTGTCCGTGGGCTCTGTGGTTCTGTTGCAACATCTTGACAAGTAAATTCACTTCAAGCTGTCCGCGGGCTCTGTGGTTCTGTTGCAACATCTTGACCAGGAAATTCCCTTCAAGGTGTCCGTGGGCCCTGTGGTTCTGTTGCAACATCTTGACAAGGAAATGCCCTTAAAGGTGTCCGCGGGCTCCGTGGTTCTGTTGCAACATCTTGACAAGAAATTCCCCTTCAAGCTGTCCGTGGGCTCTGTGGTTCTGTTGCAACATCTTGACAAGGAAATTCCCTTCAAGGTGTCCGTGGGCTCTGTGGTTGTGTTGCAACATCTTGACAAGGAAATTCTCTTCAAGGTGTCCGTGGGCTCCGTGGTTCTGTTGCAACATCCAGACAAGGAAATTCCCTTCAAGGTGAGCGTGGGCCCTGTGGTTCTGTTGCAACATCTTGGCAAGTAAATTCCCTTCAAGGTGTTCCCGGGCTCTGGTGGTTCTGTTATAGCAGCTTGACAAGTAAATTCCCTTCAAGGTGTCCGTGGGCTTTGTGGTTCTGTTGCAACATCTTGACATGGAAATGCCCTTCAAGGTGTCCGTGGGCTCTGTGGTAGTGTTGCAACATCTTGACAAGGAAATTCCCTTCAAGGTGTCCGTGGGCTCTGTGATTCTGCTGCAACATCTTGACAAGGAAATTCCCTTCAAGGTGTCCGCAGGCTCTGTGGTTCTGTTGCAACATCTTGACAAGGAAATTCCCTTCACGGTGTCCGTGGGCTCTGTGATTCTGTTGCAACATCTTGACAAGGGAATTCCCTTCATGGTGTCCGTGGGCTCTGTGGTTCTGTTGCAACATCCAGACAAGGAAATTCCCTTCAAGGTGTCCGTGGCCCTCTGGTTCTGTTGCAACATCTTGACAAGGCAATTCCGTTCAAGGTGTCCGTGGGCTCTGTGGTTCTGTTGCAACATCTTGGCAAGGAAATTCCCTTCAAGGTGTCCGTGGGCTCTGTGGTTCCGTTGCAACCTCTCGACAAGGAAATTCCCTTCAAGGTGTCCGTGGTTCTGTTGCAACATCTTGGCAAGGAAATTCCCTTCAAGGTGTCCGTGGGCTCTGTGGTTCCGTTGCAACCTCTTGACAAGGAAATTCCCTTCAAGGTGTCCGTGGGCTCTGTGGTTCTGCTGCAACATCTTGACAAGGAAATTCCCTTCAAGGTGTCCGTTGGCTCTGTGGTTCTGTTGCAACATGTTGCAACATCTTGACAAGGAATTTCCCTTCAAGGTGTCCGTGCGCTCTGTGATTTTGCTGCAACATTTTGACAAGGAAGTTCCCTTCAAGCTGTCCGTAGGTTCTGTGGTTCTGTTGCAAAAGCTTGAACATCTTGACAAGGAAATTCCTTTCAAGGTGTCCATGGGCTTTGTGGTTCTGTTGCAACATCTTGACAAGGAGCCCGGTTGCAACATCTTGACAAGCTAATTCCCTTCAAGGGTCCGTGGGCTCTGTTGTTTTTGTTGCAACATGTTGCAACATCTTGACAAGGAAATTCCCTTCAAGGTGTCCATGGGCTCTGTGGTTCTGTGTCAACATCCTGACAAGGAAATTGCCTTCAAGGTGTCCCTGAACTCTGCGGTTCTGTTGCAACATCTTGACAAGGAAATTCCCTTCGAGGTGTCTGTGGGCTCTGTGGTTCTGTTGCAACATCTTGGCAAGGAAGTTGCCTTCAAGTTTTCCGTGGGCTCTGTGGTTCTGTTGTGACATCTTGACAACGAAATGCTCTTCAAGGTGTCCATGGGCTCTGTGGTTCTGTTGCCTTCAAGGTGTCCGTGGGCTCTGTGGTTCTGTTGCAACATCTTGACAAGGAAATTCCCTTCAAGGGTCCGTGGGCTCTGTGGTTCTGTTGCAACATCTGGACAAGGAAATTCCTTTCAAGGTGTCCGTGGGCTCTGTGGTTCTGTTGCAACATCTTGACAAGGAAATTCCCTTCAAGGTGTCCGTGGGCCCCGTGGTTCTGCTGCAACATCTTGACAAGGAAATTCCCTTCAAGGTGTCCGTGGGCTCTGTGGTTCTGTTGCAAGATCTTGACAAGCAAATTCCCTTCAAGGTGTCCGTGGGCTCTGTGGTTCTGTTGCAACATCTTGACAAGGAAATTCCCTTCAAGATGTTCGTGGGCTCTGTGGTTCTGTTTCAGCATCTTGACAAGGAAATTCACTTCAAGGTGTCCGTGGGCCCTGTGGTTTTGTTGCAACATCTTGACAAGGAACTTCCCTTTAAGGTGTCCGTGGGCTCTGTGGTTCTGTTGCAACATCTTGACAAGCAATTTCCCTTCAAGGTGTCCGTGGGCTCTGTGGTTCTCCTGCAACATCTTGACAAGGAAATTCCCTTCAAGGTGTCCATGGGCTCTGTGGTTCTGTGGCAGCATCCTGACAAGGAAATTCCCTTCAAGGTGTCCCTGGGCTCTGTGGTTCTGTTGCAACATCTTGACAAGGAAATTCCCTTCATGGTGTCCGTGGGCTCTGCTGTTCTGTTGCGACATCTTGACAAGGAAATTCCCTTCAAGGTGTCCGTGGGCTCTGTGGTTCTGTTGCAACATCTTGACAAGGAAACTCCCTTCAAGGTGTCCGTGGTCTCGGTGGTTCTGTTGCAACATCTTGACAAGGAGATTCCCTTCAAGGTGTCCGTGGGCTCTGTAGCTCTGTTGCAACACCTTGACAAGGAAAGCCCCTTCAAGGTGTCCGTGGGCTCTGTGGTTCTGTTGCAACATCTTGAAAAGGAAATTCCCTTCAAGGTGTCCGTGGGCTCTGTGGTTCTGTTTCAACATCTTGACAAGGAAATTCCTTTGAAGGTGTCCGTGGGCTCTGTGATTCTGTTGCAACATCTTGACAAGGAAATTCCCTTCAAGGTGTCCGTGGGCTCTGTGGTTCTGTTGCAACATCTTGACAAGAAAATTCTCTTCAAGGTGTCCGTGGGCTCTGTGGTTCTGTTGAAACAGTTTGCAACATCTTGACAAGCAAACTCCCTTCAAGGTGTCCGTGGGCGACATCTTGACAAGGAAACTCCCTTCAAGGTGTTGGTGGGCTCTGTGGTTCTGTTGCAACATCTTGACAAGAAAATTCCCTTCAAGGTGTCCGTGGGCTCTGTGGTTCTGTTGCAACATCTTGACAAGGAAATTCCCTTCAAGGTGTCCGTGGGCTCTGTGGTTCTGTTGCAACATCTTGACAAGGAAATTCTCTTTAAGGTGTCCGTGGGCTCTGTGGTTCTGTTGAAACAGTTTGCAACATCTTGACAAGGAAATTCCCTTCAAGGTGTCCGTGGGCGACATCTTCACAAGGAAACTCCCTTCAAGGTGTCCGTGGGCTCTGTGGTTCTGTTGCAACATCTTGACAAGGAAATTCCCTTCAAGGTGTCCGTGGGCTCTGTGGTTCTGTTGCAGCATCTTGACAAGGAAATTTCATTCAAGGTGTCCGTGGGCTCTGAGGTTCTGTTGCAACATCTTGACAAGCAAATTCCTTCAAGGTGTGGTTTTGTTGCAACATCTTGACAAGGAAATTCCCTTCAAGGTGTCCGTGGGCTCTGTGGTTCTGTTGCAACATCCCCTTCAAGGTGTCCGTGGGCTCTGTGGTTCTGTTGCAACATCTTGACAAGGAAATCCCCTTCAAGGTGTCCGTGGGATCTGTGGTTCTGTTGCAACATCTTGACAAGGAAATTCCCTTTCAAGGTGTCCGTGGGCTCTGTGGTTCTGTTGCAACATCTTGACAAGGAAATTCCCTTCAAGGGTCCGTGGGCTCTGTGGTTCTGTTGCAACATCTGGACAAGGAAATTCCCTTCAAGGTGTCCCTGGGCTCTGTGGTTCTGTTGCAATCTTGAGAAGGAAATTCCCTTCAAGGTGTCCCGTGGGCTCTGCGGTTCTGTTGCAACATCTTGACAAGGAAATTCCCTTCAAGGTGTCCGCGGGCTCTGTGGTTCTGTTGCAACATCTTGACAAGGAAATTCCCTTCAAGGTGTCCGTGGGCTCTGTGGTTCTGTTGCAACATCTTGACAAGCAACTTCCCTTCAAGGTGTCCGTGGGCTCTGTGGTTCTGTTGTAACATCTTGACAAGAAAATTCCTTCAAGGTGTCCGTGGGCTCTGTGGTTCTGTTGCAACATCTTGACAAGGAAATTCCCTTCAAGGTGTCCGTGGGCTCTGTGGTTCTGTTGCAACATCTTGACAAGGAAATTCCCTTCAAGGTGTCCCTGGGCTCTGTGGTTCTGTTTCAACATGTTGCAACATCTTGACAAGGAGATTCCCTTCAAGGTGTCCGTGGGCTCTGTGGTTCTGTTGAAACAGGTTGCAACATCTTGACAAGCAAATTCCCTTCAAGGTGTCCGTGGGCGACATCTTGACAAGGGAACTCCCTTCAAGGTGTTGGTGGGCTCTGTGGTTCTGTTGCAACATCTTGACAAGGAAATTCCCTTCAAGGTGTCCGTGGGCTCTGTGGTTCTGTTGCAACATCTTGACAAGGAAGTTCCCTTCAAGGTGTCCGTGGGCTCTGTGGATCTGTTGCAACATCTTGACAAGGAAATTCCTTTCGAGGTGTCCGTGGGCTCTGTGGTTCTGTTGCAACATCTTGACAAGGAAATTCCCTTCAAGGTGTCCGTGGGCTCTGTGGTTCTGTTGCAACATCTTGACAAGGAGATTCCCTTCAAGGGTCCGTGGGCTCTGTGGTTCTGTTGCAACATCTTGACAAGGAAATTCCTTTCGAGGTGTCCGTGGGCTCTGTGGTTCTGTTGCAACATCTTGACAAGGAAATTCCCTTCAAGGTGTCCGTGGGCTCTGTGGTTCTGTTGCAACATCTTGACAAGCAATTTCCCTTCAAGGTGTCCGTGGGCTCTGTGGTTCTGTTGCAACATATTGACAAGGAAATTCCCTTCAAGGTGTCCGTGGGCTCTGTGGTTCTGTTGCAACATCTTGACAAGGAAATTCCCTTCAAGGTGTCCGTGGGCTCTGTGGTTCTGTTGCAACATCTTGGCAAGGAAATTCCCTTCAAGGTGTCCGTGGGCTCTGTGGTTCTGTTGCAACATCTTGACAAGAAAATTCCCTTCAAGGTGTCCGTGGGCTCTGTGGTTCTGTTGCAACATCTTGACAAGGAAATGTTCTTCAAGGTGTCCGTGGGCTCTGAGGTTCTGTTGCAACATCTTGAGAAGCAAATTCCCTTCAAGGTGTGGTTTTGTTTCAACATCTTGACAAGGAAATTCCCTTCAAGGTGTCCGTGGGCTCTGTGGTTCTGTTGCAACATCCCCTTGAGGTGTCCGTGGGCTCTGTGGTTCTGTTGCAACATCTTGACAAGGAAATCCCCTTCAAGGTGTCCGTGGGCTCTGTGGTTCTGTTGCAACATCTTGACAAGGAAATTCCCTTTAAGGTGTCCGTGGGCTCTGTGGTTCTGTTGCAACATCTTGATAAGCAAATTGCCTTCAAGGTGTCCGTGGGCTCTGTGGTTCTGGTGCAACATCTTGACAAGGAGATTCCCTTCACGGTGTCCGCTCTGCGGTTCTGTGGCAACATCTTGACAAGTAAATTCCCTTTATGGATCTGTTGCAACATCTTGACAAGGAATTGCCCTTCAAGGTGTCCGCTCTGTGGTTCTGTTGCAACAGCTTGACAAGGAAATTCCTTTCAAGGTGTCCGCTCTGTGGTTCTGTTGCAACATCTTGACAAGCAAATTCCCTTCAAGGTGTCCGAGGCCTCTGTGGTTCTGCTGCAACATCTTAACAAGGAAATTTCCTTCAAGATGTCCGTGGGCTCTGTGGTTCTGTTGCAGCATCTTAACAGGGAATTTTCATTCAAGGTGTTTGTGGGGTTTGTGGTTCTGTGGCAACGTCTTGACAAGGAAATTCCCTTCAAGGTGTCCGTGGGCTCTGTGGTTCTGATGCAACATCTTGACAAGGAAGTTCCCTTCAAGGTGTCCGTGGGCTCTGCGGTTCTGTTGCAACATCTTGACAAGGAAATTCCCCTCAAGGTGTCCGTGGGCTCTGTGGTTCTATTGCAACATCTTGACAAGGAAATTCCTTTCAAGGTGTCCCTGGGCTCTGTGGTTCTGTGTCAACATCTTGACAAGGAGATTCCCTTCAAGGTGTCCGTGGGCTCTGTGGTTCTGTTGCAACATCTTGACAAGGAAGTTCCTTCAAGGTGTCGGTGGGCTCTGCGGTTCTGTTGTAACATCTTGACAAGAAAATTGCCTTCAAGGTGTCCGTGGGCTCTGTGGTTCTGTTGCAACATCTTGATAAGGAAATTGCCTTCAAGGTGTCCCGGGCTCTGTGGTTCTGTTGCAACATCTTGACAAGGAAATTCCCTTCAAGGTGTCCGTGGGCTCTGTGGTTCGGTTGCAACATCTTGACAAGCAATTTCCCTTCAAGGTGTCCGTGGGCTCTGTGGTTCTGTTGCAGCATCTTGAGAAGGAAATTCCCTTCAAGGTGTCCGTGGGCTCTGTGGTTCTGTTGCAACATCTTGACAAGTAAATTCCCTTCAAGGTGTCCGTGGGCTCTGTGGTTCTGTAGCAACATCTTGACGAGGAGATTCCCTTCAAGGTGTCCGTGGGCTCTGTGGTTCTGTTGCAACATCTTGACAAGGAAATTCCCTGCAAGGTGTCCGTGGGCTCTGTAGTTCTGTTGCAACATCTTGACAAGGAAATTCCCTTCAAGGTGTCCGTGGGCTCTGTGGCTCTGTCGCAAGATCTTGACAAGGAAATTCCCTTCAAGGTGTCCGTGGGCTCTGTGGATCTGTCGCAATTCCCTTCAAGGTGTCCGTGCGCTCTGTGGTTCTGTTGCAACAGGTTGACAAGGAAATTCGCTTCAAGGTGTCCGTGGGCTCTGTGGTTCTGTTGCGACATCTTGAAAATGAGATTCCCTTCAAGGTGTGCGTGGGCTCTGCGGTTCTGTTGCAACATCTTGACAAGTAAAACCCCTTCAAGGTGTCCGTGGGCTCTGTGGTTCTGTCGCAACAGCTTGAGAAGGAAATTCCCTTCAAGGTGTTTGTTGGCTCTGTGGTTCTGTCGCAACATCTTGACAAGGCAGTTCCCATCAAGGGTCCGTGGGCTCTGTGCTTCTGTTGCAACATCTTGACAAGCAACTTCCCTTCAAGGTGTCCGTGGACTCTGTGGTTCTGTTGCAACATCTTGACAAGCAATTTCCCTTCAAGGTGTCCGTTGGCTCTGTGGTTCTCCTGCAACATCTTGACAAGGAAATTGCCTTCAAGGTGTCCGTGGGCTCTGTGGTTCTGTTGCAACATCTCGACAAGGAAATTCCCTTCAAGGTGTCCGTGGGCTCTGTGGTTCTGTTGCAACATCTTGGCAAGGAAATTCCCTTCAAGGTGTCCGTGGGCTCTGTGGTTCCGTGGCAACCTCTTGACAAGGAAATTCCCTTCAAGGTGTCCGTGGGCTCTGTGGTTCTGCTGCAACATCTTGACAAGGAAATTCCCTTCAAGGTGTCCGTGGGCTCTGTGGTTCTGTTGCATCATCTTGACACGGAAATTCCCTTCAAGGTGTCCGTGGGCTCTGTGGTTCTGTTGCAACATGTTGCAACATCTTGACAAGGAAATTCCCTTCAAGGTGTCTGTGGGCTCTTGTGGTTCTGTTGCAACATCTTGACAAGGAAATTCCCTTCAAGGCGTTGCAACATCTTGACACGGAAATTCCCTTCAAGGTGTTGCAACATCTTGACAAGGAGATTCCCTTCAAGGTGTCCGTGGGCTCTGTGGTTCTGTTGAAACAGGTTGCAACATCTTGACAAGCAAATTCCCTTCAAGGTGTCCGTGGGCTCGGTGGTTTCTGTTGCAACATCTTGACAAGAAAATTCCCTTCAAGGTGTCCGTGGGCTCTGTGGCTCTGTCGCAACATCTTGACAAGGAAATTCCCTTCAAGGTGTCCGTGGGCTCTGTGGTTCTGTTGCAACATCCCCTTGAGGTGTCCGTGGGCTCTGTGGTCCTGTTGCGTCATCTTGACACGGAAATTCCTTTCAAGGTGTCCGTGGGCTCTGTGGTTCTGTTGCAACATCTTGACAAGGAAATTCCCTTCAAGGTGTCCGTGGGCTCCGTGGTTCTGCTGCAACATCTTGACAAGGAAATTCCCTTCAAGGTGTCCGTGGGCTCTGTGCTTCTGTTGCAAGATCTTGACAAGCAAATTCCCTTCAAGGTGTCCGTGGGCTCTGTGGTTCTGTTGCAACATCTTGACAAGGAAATTCCCTTCAAGATGTTCGTGGGCTCTGTGGTTCTGTTGCAGCATCTTGACAAGGAAATTCCCTTCAAGGTGTCCGTGGGCCCTGTGGTTTTGTTGCAACATCTTGACAAGGAACTTCCCTTCAAGGTGTCCGTGGGCTCTGAGGTTCTGTTGCAACATCTTGACAAGCAATTTCCCTTCAAGGTGTCCGTGGGCTCTGTGGTTCTCCTGCAACATCTTGACAAGGAAATTCCCGTCAAGGTGTCCATGGGCTCTGTGGTTCTGTGGCAACATCCTGACAAGGAAATTCCCTTCAAGGTGTCCCTGGGCTCTGTGGTTCTGTTGCAACATCTTGACAAGGAAATTCCCTTCATGGTGTCCGTGGGCTCTGCTGTTCTGTTGCGACATCTTGACAAGGAAATTCCCTTCAAGGTGTCCGTGGGCTCTGTGGTTCTGTTGCAACATCTTGACAAGGAAACTCCCTTCAAGGTGTCCGTGGTCTCGGTGGTTCTGTTGCAACATCTTGACAAGGAGATTCCCTTCAAGGTGTCCGTGGGCTCTGTGGCTCTGTTGCAACATCTTGACAAGGAAAACCCCTTCAAGGTGTCCGTGGGCTCTGTGGTTCTGTTGCAACATCTTGAAAAGGAACTTCCCTTCAAGGTGTCCGTGGGCTCTGTGGTTCTGTTGCAACATCTTGACAAGGAAATTCCCTTCAAGGTGTCCGTGGGCTCTGTGATTCTGTTGCAACACATCTTGACAAGGAAATTCCCTTCAAGGTGTCCGTGGGCTCTGCGGTTCTGTTGCGACATCTTGACAAGGAAATTCCCTTCAAGGTGTCCGTGGGCTCTGTGGTTCTGTTGCAACATCTTGACAAGGAGATTCCCTTCAAGGTGTCCGTGGGCTCTGTGGCTCTGTTGCAACATCTTGACAAGGAAAACCCCTTCAGGGTGTCCGTGGGCTCTGTGGTTCTGTTGCAACATCTTGAAAAGGAAATTCCCTTCAAGGTGTCCGTGGGCTCTGTGGTTCTGTTGCAACATCTTGACAAGGAAAGTCCTTTGAAGGTGTCCGTGGGCTCTGTGATTCTGTTGCAACATCTTGACGAGGAGATTCCCTTCAAAGTGTCCGTGGGCTCTGTGGTTCTGTTGCAACATCTTGACAAGGAAATTCTCTTCAAGGTGTCCGTGGGCTCTGTGGTTCTGTTGAAACAGTTTGCAACATCTTGACAAGCAAATTCCCTTCAAGGTGTCCGTGGGCGACATCTTCACAAGGAATCTCCCTTCAAGGTGTTGGTGGGCTCTGTGGTTCTGTTGCAACATCTTGACAAGAAAATTCCCTTCAAGGTGTCCGTGGGCTCTGTGGTTCTGTTGCAGCATCTTGACAAGGAAATTCCCATCAAGGTGTCCGTGGGCTCTGAGGTTCTGTTGCAACATCTTGACAAGCAAATTCCTTCAAGGTGTGGTTCTGTTGCAACATCTTGACAAGGAAATTCCCTTCAAGGTGTCCGTGGGCTCTGTGGTTCTGTTGCAACATCCCCTTCAAGGTGTCCGTGGGCTCTGTGGTTCTGTTGCAACATCTTGACAAGGAAATCCCCTTCAAGGTGTCCGTGGGTTCTGTTGCAACATCTTGACAAGGAAATTCCCTTCAAGGTGTCCGTGGGCTCTGTGGTTCTGTTGCAACATCTTGACAAGGAAATTCCCTTCTAGGGTCCGTGGGCTCTGTGGTTCTGTTGCAACATCTGGACAAGGAAATTCCCTTCAAGGTGTCCGTGGGCTCTGTGGTTCTGTTGCAAAATCTTGACAAGGAAATTCCCTTTAAGGTGTCCCGTGGGCTCTGCGGTTCTGTTGCAACATCTTGACAAGGAAATTCCTTCAAGGTGTCCGTGGGCTCTGTGGTTCTGTTGCAACATCTTGGCAAGGAAATTCCCTTCAAGGTGTCCGCGGGCTCTGTGGTTCTGTTGCAACATCTTGACAAGGAAATTCCCTTCAAGGTGTCCGTGGGCTCTGTGGTTCTGTTGCAACATCTTGACAAGGAAATTCCCTTCAAGGTGTCCCTGGGCTCTGTGGTTCTGTTTCAACATGTTGCAACATCTTGACAAGGAGATTCCCTTCAAGGTGTCCGTGGGCTCTGTGGTTCTGTTGAAACAGGTTGCAACATCTTGACAAGCAAATTCCCTTCAAGGTGTCCGTGGGCGACATCTTGACAAGGGAACTCCCTTCAAGGTGTTGGTGGGCTCTGTGGTTCTGTTGCAACATCTTGACAAGGAAATTCCCTTCAAGGTGTCCGTGGGCTCTGTGGTTCTGTTGCAACATCTTGACAAGGAAGTTCCCTTCAAGGTGCCCGTGGGCTCTGTGGATCTGTTGCAACATCTTGACAAGGAAATTCCTTTCGAGGTGTCCGTGGGCTCTGTGGTTCTGTTGCAACATCTTGACAAGGAAATTCCCTTCAAGGTGTCCGTGGGCTCTGTGGTTCTGTTGCAACATCTTGACAAGGAGATTCCCTTCAAGGGTCCGTGGGCTCTGTGGTTCTGTTGCAACATCTTGACAAGGAAATTCCCATCAAGGTGTCCATGGGCTCTGTGGTTCTGTTGCAACATCTTGACAAGGAAATTCCCTTCAAGGTGTCCGTGGGCTCTGTGGTTCTGTTGCAACATCTTGACAAGCAAATTCCCTTCAAGGTGTCCGTCCGTGGGCTCTGTGGTTCTGTTGCAACATCTTGACAAGGAAATTCCCTTCAAGGTGTCCGTGGGCTCTGTGGTTCTGTTGCAACATCTTGACAAGCAATTTCCCTTCAAGGTGTCCGTGGGCTCTGTGGTTTTGTTGCATCATCTTGAGAAGGAAATTCCCTTCAAGGTGTCCGTGGGCTCTGTGGTCCTGTTGCGTCATCTTGACACGGAAATTCCTTTCAAGGTGTCCGTGGGCTCTGTGGTTCTGTTGCAACATCTTGACAAGGAAATTCCCTTCAAGGTGTCCGTGGGCTCCGTGGTTCTGCTGCAACACTTGACAAGGAAATTCCCTTCAAGGTGTCCGTGGGCTCTGTGCTTCTGTTGCAAGATCTTGACAAGCAAATTCCCTTCAAGGTGTCCGTGGGCTCTGTGGTTCTGTTGCAACATCTTGACAAGGAAATTCCCTTCAAGATGTTCGTGGGCTCTGTGGTTCTGTTGCAGCATCTTGACAAGGAAATTCCCTTCAAGGTGTCCGTGGGCCCTGTGGTTTTGTTGCAACATCTTGACAAGGAACTTCCCTTCAAGGTGTCCGTGGGCTCTGAGGTTCTGTTGCAACATCTTGACAAGCAATTTCCCTTCAAGGTGTCCGTGGGCTCTGTGGTTCTCCTGCAACATCTTGACAAGGAAATTCCCGTCAAGGTGTCCATGGGCTCTGTGGTTCTGTGGCAACATCCTGACAAGGAAATTCCCTTCAAGGTGTCCCTGGGCTCTGTGGTTCTGTTGCAACATCTTGACAAGGAAATTCCCTTCATGGTGTCCGTGGGCTCTGCTGTTCTGTTGCGACATCTTGACAAGGAAATTCCCTTCAAGGTGTCCGTGGGCTCTGTGGTTCTGTTGCAACATCTTGACAAGGAAACTCCCTTCAAGGTGTCCGTGGTCTCGGTGGTTCTGTTGCAACATCTTGACAAGGAGATTCCCTTCAAGGTGTCCGTGGGCTCTGTGGCTCTGTTGCAACATCTTGACAAGGAAAACCCCTTCAAGGTGTCCGTGGGCTCTGTGGTTCTGTTGCAACATCTTGAAAAGGAACTTCCCTTCAAGGTGTCCGTGGGCTCTGTGGTTCTGTTGCAACATCTTGACAAGGAAATTCCCTTCAAGGTGTCCGTGGGCTCTGTGATTCTGTTGCAACACATCTTGACAAGGAAATTCCCTTCAAGGTGTCCGTGGGCTCTGCGGTTCTGTTGCGACATCTTGACAAGGAAATTCCCTTCAAGGTGTCCGTGGGCTCTGTGGTTCTGTTGCAACATCTTGACAAGGAGATTCCCTTCAAGGTGTCCGTGGGCTCTGTGGCTCTGTTGCAACATCTTGACAAGGAAAACCCCTTCAGGGTGTCCGTGGGCTCTGTGGTTCTGTTGCAACATCTTGAAAAGGAAATTCCCTTCAAGGTGTCCGTGGGCTCTGTGGTTCTGTTGCAACATCTTGACAAGGAAAGTCCTTTGAAGGTGTCCGTGGGCTCTGTGATTCTGTTGCAACATCTTGACGAGGAGATTCCCTTCAAAGTGTCCGTGGGCTCTGTGGTTCTGTTGCAACATCTTGACAAGGAAATTCTCTTCAAGGTGTCCGTGGGCTCTGTGGTTCTGTTGAAACAGTTTGCAACATCTTGACAAGCAAATTCCCTTCAAGGTGTCCGTGGGCGACATCTTCACAAGGAATCTCCCTTCAAGGTGTTGGTGGGCTCTGTGGTTCTGTTGCAACATCTTGACAAGAAAATTCCCTTCAAGGTGTCCGTGGGCTCTGTGGTTCTGTTGCAGCATCTTGACAAGGAAATTCCCATCAAGGTGTCCGTGGGCTCTGAGGTTCTGTTGCAACATCTTGACAAGCAAATTCCTTCAAGGTGTGGTTCTGTTGCAACATCTTGACAAGGAAATTCCCTTCAAGGTGTCCGTGGGCTCTGTGGTTCTGTTGCAACATCCCCTTCAAGGTGTCCGTGGGCTCTGTGGTTCTGTTGCAACATCTTGACAAGGAAATCCCCTTCAAGGTGTCCGTGGGTTCTGTTGCAACATCTTGACAAGGAAATTCCCTTCAAGGTGTCCGTGGGCTCTGTGGTTCTGTTGCAACATCTTGACAAGGAAATTCCCTTCTAGGGTCCGTGGGCTCTGTGGTTCTGTTGCAACATCTGGACAAGGAAATTCCCTTCAAGGTGTCCGTGGGCTCTGTGGTTCTGTTGCAAAATCTTGACAAGGAAATTCCCTTTAAGGTGTCCCGTGGGCTCTGCGGTTCTGTTGCAACATCTTGACAAGGAAATTCCTTCAAGGTGTCCGTGGGCTCTGTGGTTCTGTTGCAACATCTTGGCAAGGAAATTCCCTTCAAGGTGTCCGCGGGCTCTGTGGTTCTGTTGCAACATCTTGACAAGGAAATTCCCTTCAAGGTGTCCGTGGGCTCTGTGGTTCTGTTGCAACATCTTGACAAGGAAATTCCCTTCAAGGTGTCCCTGGGCTCTGTGGTTCTGTTTCAACATGTTGCAACATCTTGACAAGGAGATTCCCTTCAAGGTGTCCGTGGGCTCTGTGGTTCTGTTGAAACAGGTTGCAACATCTTGACAAGCAAATTCCCTTCAAGGTGTCCGTGGGCGACATCTTGACAAGGGAACTCCCTTCAAGGTGTTGGTGGGCTCTGTGGTTCTGTTGCAACATCTTGACAAGGAAATTCCCTTCAAGGTGTCCGTGGGCTCTGTGGTTCTGTTGCAACATCTTGACAAGGAAGTTCCCTTCAAGGTGCCCGTGGGCTCTGTGGATCTGTTGCAACATCTTGACAAGGAAATTCCTTTCGAGGTGTCCGTGGGCTCTGTGGTTCTGTTGCAACATCTTGACAAGGAAATTCCCTTCAAGGTGTCCGTGGGCTCTGTGGTTCTGTTGCAACA
Source organism: Symbiodinium natans (assembly GCA_905221605.1). NCBI lineage: Eukaryota > Dinophyceae > Suessiales > Symbiodiniaceae > Symbiodinium > Symbiodinium natans. The sequence continues at coordinate 442,907 of CAJNDS010002339.1, forward strand.
TCTTGACAAGGAGATTCCCTTCAAGGTGTCCGTGGGCTCTGTGGTCTGTTGCAAAATCTTGACAAGGAAATTCCCATCAAGGTGTCCGTGGGCTCTGTGGTTCTGTTGCAACATCTTGACAAGGAAATTCCCTTCAAGGTGTCGTGGGCTCTGTGGTTCTGTTGCAACATCTTGACAAGGAAATTCCCTTCAAGGTGTCCGTGGCTCTGTGGTTCTGTTGCAACATCTTGACAAAGAAATTCCCTTCAAGGTGTCCGTGGGCTCTGTGGTTCTGTTGCAACATCTTGACAAGGAATTCCCCTTCAAGGTGTCCGTGGGCTCTGTGGTTCTGTTGCAACATCTTGACAAGGAATTCCCCTTCAAGGTGTCCGTGGGCTCTGGTGTTCTGTGGTTTTGTTGCAACATCTTGACAAGGAAATTCCCTTCAAGGTGTCTGTGGGCTCTGTGGTTCTGTTGCAACATCTTGACAAGCAATTTCCCTTCAAGGTGTCCGTGGGCTCTGTGGTTCTGTTGCAACATCTTGACAAGGAAGTTCCCTTCAAGGTGCCCGTGGGCTCTGTGGTTCTGTTGCAACATCTTGACAAGCAATTTCCCTTCAAGGTGTCCGTGGGCTCTGTGGTTCTGTTGCAACATCTTGACAAAGAAATTCCCTTCAAGGTGTCCGTGGGCTCTGTGGTTCTGTTGCAACATCTTGACAAGGAATTCCCCTTCAAGGTGTCCGTGGGCTCTGTGGTTCTGTTGCAACATCTTGACAAGGAATTCCCCTTCAAGGTGTCCGTGGGCTCTGGTGTTCTGTGGTTTTGTTGCAACATCTTGACAAGGAAATTCCCTTCAAGGTGTCTGTGGGCTCTGTGGTTCTGTTGCAACATCTTGACAAGCAATTTCCCTTCAAGGTGTCCGTGGGCTCTGTGGTTCTGTTGCAACATCTTGACAAGGAAATTCCCTTCAAGGTGTCCGTGGGCTCTGTGGTTCTGTTGCAACATCTTGACAAGCAATTTCCCTTCAAGGTGTCCGTGGGCTCTGTGGTTCTGTTGCAGCATCTTGAGAAGGAAATTCCCTTCAAGGTGTCCGTGGGCTCTGTGGTTCTGTTGCGACATCTTGACAAAGAAATTCCCTTCAAGGTGTCCGTGGGCTCTGTGGTTCTGTTGCAACATCTTGACAAGCAATTTCCCTTCAAGGTGTCCGTGGGCTCTGTGGTTCTGTTGCAACATCTTGACAAAGAAATTCCCTTCAAGGTGTCCGTGGGCTCTGTGGTTCTGTTGCAACATCTTGACAAGCAATTTCCCTTCAAGGTGTCCGTGGGCTCTGTGGTTCTGTTGCAGCATCTTGAGAAGGAAATTCCCTTCAAGGTGTCCGTGGGCTCTGTGGTTCTGTTGCAACATCTTGACAAGTAAATTCCTTTCAAGGTGTCCGTGGGCTCTGTGGTTCTGTTGCAACATCTTGACGAGGAGATTCCCTTCAAGGTGTCCGTGGGCTCTGTGGTTCTGTCGCAACATCTTGACAAGGAAATTCCCTTCAAGGTGTCCGTGGGCTCTATGGTTCTGTTGCAACATCTTGACAAGGAAATCCCCTTCAAGGTGTCCGTGGGCTCTGTGGTTCTGTTGCAACATCTTGACAAGGAAATTCCCTTTAAGGTGTCCGTGGGCTCTGTGGTTCTGTTGCAACATCTTGACAAGGAAATTGCCTTCAAGGTGTCCGTGGGCTCTGTGGTTCTGGTGCAACATCTTGACAAGGAGATTCCCTTCACGGTGTCCGCTCTGCGGTTCTGTGGCAACATCTTGACAAGTAAATTCCCTTTATGGATCTGTTGCAACATCTTGACAAGGAATTGCCCTTCAAGGTGTCCGCTCTGTGGTTCTGTTGCAACAGCTTGACAAGGAAATTCCTTTCAAGGTGTCCGCTCTGTGGTTCTGTTGCAACATCTTGACAAGGAAATTCCCTTCAAGGTGTCCGAGGCCTCTGTGGTTCTGCTGCAACATCTTAACAAGGAAATTTCCTTCAAGATGTCCGTGGGATCTGTGGTTCTGTTGCAGCATCTTAACAGGGAAATTTCCTTCAAGGTGTTTGTGGGGTTTGTGGTTCTGTGGCAACGTCTTGACAAGGAAATTCCCTTCAAGGTGTCCGTGGACTCTGTGGTTCTGATGCAACATCTTGACAAGGAAATTCCCTTCAAGGTGTCCGTGGGCTCTGCGGTTCTGTTGCAACATCTTGACAAGGAAATTCCCCTCAAGGTGTCCGTGGGCTCTGTGGTTCTGTTGCAGCATCTTGAGAAGGAAATTCCCTTCAAGGTGTCCGTGGGCTCTGTGGTTCTGTTGCAACATCTTGACAAGGAGATTCCCTTCAAGGTGTCCGTGGGCTCTGTGGTTCTGTTGCAACATCTTGACAAGGAAGTTCCTTCAAGGTGTCCGTGGGCTCTGTGGTTCTGTCGCAACATCTTGACAAGGAAATTCCCTTCAAGGTGTCCGTGGGCTCTGTGGTTCTGTTGCAACATCTTGACAAGGAAATTCCCTTCATGGTGTCCGTGGGCTCTGTGGTTCTGTTGCAACATCTTGACAAGCAACTTCCCTTCAAGGTGTCCGTGGGCTCTGTGGTTCTGTTGCATCATCTTGACACGGAAATTCCCTTCAAGGTGTCCGTGGGCTCTGTGGTTTTGTTGCAACATGTTGCAACATCTTGACAAGGAAATTCCCTTCAAGGTGTCCGTGGGCTCTTGTGGTTCTGTTGCAACATCTTGACAAGGAAATTCCCTTCAAGGCGTTGCAACATCTTGACAAGGAAATTCCCTTCAAGGCGTTGCAACATCTTGACAAGGAAATTCCCTGCAAGGTGTCCGTGGGCTCTGTAGTTCTGTTGCAACATCTTGACAAGAGAATTCCCTTCAAGGTGTCCGTGGGCTCTGTGGCTCTGTCGCAACATCTTGACAAGGAAATTCCCTTCAAGGTGTCCGTGGGCTCTGTGGATCTGTCGCAATTCCCTTCAAGGTGTCCGTGCGCTCTGTGGTTCTGTTGCAACAGGTTGACAAGGAAATTCGCTTCAAGGTGTCCGTGGGCTCTGTGGTTCTGTTGCGACATCTTGACAATGAGATTCCCTTCAAGGTGTGCGTGGGCTCTGTGGTTCTGTTGCAACATCTTGACAAGTAAAACCCCTTCAAGGTGTCCGTGGGCTCTGTGGTTCTGTCGCAACAGCTTGAGAAGGAAATTCCCTTCAAGGTGTTTGTTGGCTCTGTGGTTCTGTCGCAACATCTTGACAAGGCAGTTCCCATCAAGGGTCCGTGGGCTCTGTGCTTTGTTGCAACATCTTGACAAGCAACTTCCCTTCAAGGTGTCCGTGGACTCTGTGGTTCTGTTGCAACATCTTGACAAGCAATTTCCCTTCAAGGTGTCCGTTGGCTCTGTGGTTCTCCTGCAACATCTTGACAAGGAAATTGCCTTCAAGGTGTCCGTGGGCTCTGTGGTTCTGTTGCAACATCTCGACAAGGAAATTCCCTTCAAGGTGTCCGTGGGCTCTGTGGTTCTGTTGCAACATCTTGGCAAGGAAATTCCCTTCAAGGTGTCCGTGGGCTCTGTGGTTCCGTGGCAACATCTTGACAAGGAAATTCCCTTCAAGGTGTCCGTGGGCTCTGTGGTTCTGCTGCAACATCTTGACAAGGAAATTCCCTTCAAGGTGTCCGTGGGCTCTGTGGTTCTGTTGCATCATCTTGACACGGAAATTCCCTTCAAGGTGTCCGTGGGCTCTGTGGTTCTGTTGCAACATCTTGCAACATCTTGACAAGGAAATTCCCTTCAAGGTAATTCCCTGCAAGGTGTCTGTGGGCTCTGTAGTTCTGTTGCAACATCTTGACAAGAAAATTCCTTCAAGGTGTCCGTGGGCTCTTTGGCTCTGTCGCAACATCTTGACAAGGAAATTCCCTTCAAGGTGTCCGTGGGCTCTGTGGTTCTGTTTCAACATGTTGCAACATCTTGACAAGGAAATTCCCTTCAAGGTGCCCGTGGGCTCTGTGGTTCTGTTGCATCATCTTGACACGGAAATTCCCTTCAAGGTGTCCGTGGGCTCTGTGGTTCTGTTGCAACATGTTGCAACATCTTGACAAGTAAATTCCCTTCAAGGTGTCCGTGGGCTCTGTGGCTCTGTTGCAACATCTTGACAAGGAAATTCCCTTCAAGGCGCTGCAACATCTTGACAAGGAATTTCCCTTCAAGGCGTTGCAACATCTTGACAAGGAAATTCCCTGCAAGGTGTCCGTGGGCTCTGTAGTTATGTTGCAACATCTTGACAAGGAAATTCCCTTCAAGGTGTCCGTGGGCTCTGTGGCTCTGTCGCAGCATCTTGACAAGGAAATTCCCTTCAAGGTGTGTGTGGGCTCTGTCGTTCTGTTGCAACATCTTGACAGGGATTCTTGGTGTTTGTGAGCTCTGTGGTTCTGCTGCAACATCTTGACAAGGAAATTCCCTTCAAGGTGTCCGTGGGCTGTGTGGTTGTGTTGCGACATCTTGACAAGCAATTTCCCTTCAAGGTGTTTGTGGGCTCTGTGGTTCTGTTGCAACATCTTGACAAGGAAATTCCCTTCAAGGTGTCCGTGGGCTCTGTGGTTCTGTTGCAACATCTTGACAAGGAAATTCCCTTCAAGGTGTCCGTGGGCTCCGTGGTTCTGCTGCAACATCTTGACAAGGAAATTCCCTTCAAGGTGTCCGTGGGCTCTGTGCTTCTGTTGCAAGATCTTGACAAGCAAATTCCCTTCAAGGTGTCCGTGGGCTCTGTGGTTCTGTTGCAACATCTTGACAAGGAAATTCCCTTCAAGATGTTCGTGGGCTCTGTGGTTCTGTTGCAGCATCTTGACAAGGAAATTCACTTCAAGGTGTCCGTGGGCCCTGTGGTTTTGTTGCAACATCTTGACAAGGAACTTCCCTTCAAGGTGTCCGTGGGCTCTGTGGTTCTGTTGCAACATCTTGACAAGCAATTTCCCTTCAAGGTGTCCGTGGGCTCTGTGGTTCTGTTGCAACATGTTGCAACATCTTGACAAGGAAATTCCCTTCAAGGTGTCAATGGGCTCTGTGGTTCTGTGGCAACATCCTGACAAGGAAATTCCCTTCAAGGTGTCCCTGGGCTCTGTGGTTCTGTTGCAACATCTTGACAAGGAAATTTCCTTCATGGTGTCCGTGGGCTCTGCTGTTCTGTTGCGACATCTTGACAAGGAAATTCCCTTCAAGGTGTCCGTGGGCTCTGTGGTTCTGTTGCAACATCTTGACAAGGAAACTCCCTTCAAGGTGTCCGTGGTCTCTGTGGTTCTGTTGCAACATCTTGACAAGGAGATTCCCTTCAAGGTGTCCGTGGGCTCTGTGGCTCTGTTGCAACATCTTGACAAGGAAAACCCCTTCAAGGTGTCCGTGGGCTCTGTGGTTCTGTTGCAACATCTTGAAAAGGAAATTCCCTTCAAGGTGTCCGTGGGCTCTGTGGTTCTGTTGCAACATCTTGACAAGGAAATTCCTTTGAAGGTGTCCGTGGGCTCTGTGATTCTGTTGCAACATCTTGACAAGGAAATTCCCTTCAAGGTGTCCGTGGGCTCTGTGGCTCTGTTGCAACATCTTGACAAGGAAATTCCTTTGAAGGTGTCCGTGGGCTCTGTGATTCTGTTGCAACATCTTGACAAGGAAATTCCCTTCAAGGTGTCCGTGGGCTCTGTGGTTCTGTTGCAACATCTTGACAAGGAAATTCTCTTCAAGGTGTCCGTGGGCTCTGTGGTTCTGTTGAAACAGTTTGCAACATCTTGACAAGCAAATTCCCTTCAAGGTGTCCGTGGGCGACATCTTGACAAGGAAACTCCCTTCAAGGTGTTGGTGGGCTCTGTGGTTCTGTTGCAACATCTTGACAAGAATTCCCTTCAAGGTGTCCGTGGGCTCTGTGGTTCTGTTGCAGCATCTTGACAAGGAAATTCCCTTCAAGGTGTCCGTGGGCTCTGAGGTTCTGTTGCAACATCTTGACAAGCAAATTCCTTCAAGGTGTGGTTTTGTTGCAACATCTTGACAAGGAAATTCCCTTCAAGGTGTCCGTGGGCTCTGTGGTTCTGTTGCAACATCCCCTTCAGGGTGTCCGTGGGCTCTGTGGTTCTGTTGCAACATCTTGACAAGGAAATCCCCTTCAAGGTGTCCGTGGGCTCTGTGGTTCTGTTGCAACATCTGGACAAGGAAATTCCCTTCAAGGTGTCCGTGGGCTCTGTGGTTCTGTTGCAACATCTTGACAAGGAAATTCCTTTGAAGGTGTCCGTGGGCTCTGTGATTCTGTTGCAACATCTTGACAAGGAAATTCCCTTCAAGGTGTCCGTGGGCTCTGTGGTTCTGTTGCGACATCTTGACAAGGAAATTCCCTTCAAGGTGTCCGCGGGCTCTGTGGTTCTGTTGCAACATCTTGACAAGGAGATTCCCTTCAAGGTGTCCGTGGGCTCTGTGGCTCTGTTGCAACACCTTGACAAGGAAAACCCCTTCAAGGTGTCCGTGGGCTGTGGTTCTGTTGCAACATCTTGAAAAGGAAATTCCCTTCAAGGTGTCCGTGGGCTCTGTGGTTCTGTTGAAACAGGTTGCAACATCTTGACAAGCAAATTCCCTTCAAGGTGTCCGTGGGCGACATCTTGACAAGGGAACTCCCTTCAAGGTGTTGGTGGGCTCTGTGGTTCTGTTGCAACATCTTGACAAGGAAATTCCCTTCAAGGTGTCCGTGGGCTCTGTGGTTCTGTTGCAACATCTTGACAAGGAAGTTCCCTTCAAGGTGTCCGTGGGCTCTGTGGATCTGTTGCAACATCTTGACAAGGAAATTCCTTTCGAGGTGTCCGTGGGCTCTGTGGTTCTGTTGCAACATCTTGACAAGGAAATTCCCTTCAAGGTGTCCGTGGGCTCTGTGGTTCTGTTGCAACATATTGACAAGGAGATTCCCTTCAAGGGTCCGTGGGCTCTGTGGTTCTGTTGCAACATCTTGACAAGGAAATTCCCATCAAGGTGTCCATGGGCTCTGTGGTTCTGTTGCAACATCTTGACAAGAAAATTCCCTTCAAGGTGTCCGTGGGCTCTGTGGTTCTGTTGCAACATCTTGACAAGCAAATTCCCTTCAAGGTGTCCGTCCGTGGGCTCTGTGGTTCTGTTGCAACATCTTGACAAGGAAATTCCCTTCAAGGTGTCCGTGGGCTCTGTGGTTCTGTTGCAACATCTTGACAAGGAAATTCCCTTCAAGGTGTCCGTGTCTGTTGCAACATCTTGGCAAGGAAATTCCCTTCGAGGTGTCCGTGGGCTCTGTGGTTCTGTTGCAACATCTTGACAAGGAAAATTCCCTTCAAGGTGTCCGTGGGCTCTGTGGTTCTGTTGCAACATCTTGACAAGGAAATTCCCTTCAAGGTGTCCGTGGGCTCCGTGGTTCTGCTGCAACATCTTGACAAGGAAATTCCCTTCAAGGTGTCCGTGGGCTCTGTGGTTCTGTTGCAAGATCTTGACAAGCAAATTCCCTTCAAGGTGTCCGTGGGCTCTGTGGTTCTGTTGCAACATCTTGACAAGGAAATTCCCTTCAAGATGTTCGTGGGCTCTGTGGTTCTGTTGCAGCATCTTGACAAGGAAATTCCCTTCAAGGTGTCCGTGGGCCCTGTGGTTTTGTTGCAACATCTTGACAAGGAACTTCCCTTCAAGGTGTCCGTGGGCTCTGCGGTTCTGTTGCAACATCTTGACAAGCAATTTCCCTTCAAGGTGTCCGTGGGCTCCGTGGTTCTCCTGCAACATTTTGACAAGGAAATTCCCTTCAAGGTGTCCATGGGCTCTGTGGTTCTGTGGCAACATCCTGACAAGGAAATTCCCTTCAAGGTGTCCCTGGGCTCTGTGGTTCTGTTGCAACATCTTGACAAGGAAATTCCCTTCATGGTGTCCGTGGGCTCTGCTGTTCTGTTGCGACATCTTGACAAGGAAATTCCCTTCAAGGTGTCCGTGGGCTCTGTGGTTCTGTTGCAACATCTTGACAAGGAAACTCCCTTCAAGGTGTCCGGGGTCTCGGTGGTTCTGTTGCAACATCTTGACAAGGAGATTCCCTTCAAGGTGTCCGTGGGCTCTGTGGCTCTGTTGCAACATCTTGACAAGGAAATTCCCTTCAAGGTGTCCGTGGGCTCTGTGGTTCTGTTGCAACATCTTGAAAAGGAAATTCCCTTCAAGGTGTCCGTGGGCTCTGTGGTTCTGTTGCAACATCTTGACAAGGAAATTCCTTTCAAGGTGTCCGTGGGCTCTGTGTTTCTGTTGCAACATCTTGACAAGGAAATTCCCTTCAAGGTGTCCGTGGGCTCTGTGGTTCTGTTGCGACATCTTGACAAGGAAATTCCCTTCAAGGTGTCCGCGGGCTCTGTGGTTCTGTTGCAACATCTTGACAAGGAGATTCCCTTCAAGGTGTCCGTGGGCTCTGTGGCTCTGTTGCAACACCTTGACAAGGAAAACCCCTTCAAGGTGTCCGTGGGCTGTGGTTCTGTTGCAACATCTTGAAAAGGAAATTCCCTTCAAGGTGTCCGTGGGCTCTGTGGTTCTGTTGCAACATCTTGACAAGGAAATTCCTTTGAAGGTGTCCGTGGGCTCTGTGATTCTGTTGCAACATCTTGACAAGGAAATTCCCTTCAAGGTGTCCGTGGGCTCTGTGGTTCTGTTGCAACATCTTGACAAGAAAATTCTCTTCAAGGTGTCCGTGGGCTCTGTGGTTCTGTTGAAACAGTTTGCAACATCTTGACAAGGAAATTCCCTTCAAGGTGTCCGTGGGCGACATCTTGACAAGGAAACTCCCTTCAAGGTGTTGGTGGGCTCTGTGGTTCTGTTGCAACATCTTGACAAGAAAATTCCCTTCAAGGTGTCCGTGGGCTCTGTGGTTCTGTTGCAGCATCTTGACAAGGAAATTTCCTTCAAGGCGTCCGTGGGCTCTGAGGTTCTGTTGCAACATCTTGACAAGCAAATTCCTTCAAGGTGTGGTTTTGTTGCAACATCTTGACAAGGAAATTCCCTTCAAGGTGTCCGTGGGCTCTGTGGTTCTGTTGCAACATCCCCTTCAGGGTGTCCGTGGGCTCTGTGGTTCTGTTTCAACATGTTGACAAGGAAATCCCCTTCAAGGTGTCCGTGGGCTCTGTGGTTCTGTTGCAACATCTTGACAAGGAAATTTCCTTCAAGGTGTCCGTGGGCTCTGTGGTTCTGTTGCAGCATCTTGACAAGGAAATTCACTTCAAGGTGTCCGTGGGCTCTGTGGTTCTGTTGCAAAATCTTGACAAGGAAATTCCCTTCAAGGTGTCCCGTAGGCTCTGCGGTTCTGTTGCAACATCTTGACAAGGAAAACATCTTGGCAAGGAAATTCCCTTCAAGGTGTCCGCGGGCTCTGTGGTTCTGTTGCAACATCTTGACAAGGAAATTCCCTTCAAGGTGTCCGTGGGCTCTGTGGTTCTGTTGCAACATCTTGACAAGGAAATTCCCTTCAGGTGTCCGTGCTCTCTGTGGTGTTGCAACATCTTGACAAGGAGATTCCCTTCAAGGTGTCCGTGGGCTCTGTGGTTCTGTTGAAACAGGTTGCAACATCTTGACAAGCAAATTCCCTTCAAGGTGTCCGTGGGCGACATCTTGACAAGGGAACTCCCTTCAAGGTGTTGGTGGGCTCTGTGGTTCTGTTGCAACATCTTGACAAGGAAATTCCCTTCAAGGTGTCCGTGGGCTCTGTGGTTCTGTTGCAACATCTTGACAAGGAAGTTCCCTTCAAGGTGTCCGTGGGCTCTGTGGATCTGTTGCAACATCTTGACAAGGAAGTTCCTTTCGAGGTGTCCGTGGGCTCTGTGGTTCTGTTGCAACATCTTGGCAAGGAAATTCCCTTCGAGGTGTCCGTGGGCTCTGTGGTTCTGTTGCAACATCTTGACAAGAAAATTCCCTTCAAGGTGTCCGTGGGCTCTGTGGTTCTGTTGCAGCATCTTGACAAGGAAATGTTCTTCAAGGTGTCCGTGGGCTCTGAGGTTCTGTTGCAACATCTTGAGAAGCAAATTCCCTTCAAGGTGTGGTTTTGTTTCAACATCTTGACAAGGAAATTCCCTTCAAGGTGTCCGTGGGCTCTGTTGTTCTGTTGCAACATCCCCTTGAGGTGTCCGTGGGCTCTGTGGTTCTGTTGCAACATCTTGACAAGGAAATCCCCTTCAAGGTGTCCGTGGGCTCTGTGGTTCTGTTGCAACATCTTGACAAGGAAATTCCCTTCAAGGTGTCCCGTGGGCTCTGCGGTTCTGTTGCAACATCTTGGCAAGGAAATTCCCTTCAAGGCGTCCGTGGGCTCTGTGGTTCTGTTGCAACATCTTGGCAAGCAAATTCCCTTCAAGGTGTCCGCGGGCTCTGTGGTTCTGTTGCAACATCTTGACAAGGAAATTCCCTTCAAGGTGTCCGTGGGCTCTGTGGTTCTGTTGCAACATCTTGACAAGGAAATTCCCTTCAAGGTGTCCCTGGGCTCTGTGGTTCTGTTTCAACATGTTGCAACATCTTGACAAGGAGATTCCCTTCAAGGTGTCCGTGGGCTCTGTGGTTCTGTTGAAACAGGTTGCAACATCTTGACAAGCAAATTCCCTTCAAGGTGTCCGTGGGCGACATCTTGACAAGGGAACTCCCTTCAAGGTGTTGGTGGGCTCTGTGGTTCTGTTGCAACATCTTGACAAGGAAATTCCCTTCAAGGTGTCCGTGGGCGACATCTTGACAAGGAAACTCCCTTCAAGGTGTTGGTGGGCTCTGTGGTTCTGTTGCAACATCTTGACAAGAAAATTCCCTTCAAGGTGTCCGTGGGCTCTGTGGTTCTGTTGCAGCATCTTGACAAGGAAATTTCCTTCAAGGCGTCCGTGGGCTCTGAGGTTCTGTTGCAACATCTTGACAAGCAAATTCCTTCAAGGTGTGGTTTTGTTGCAACATCTTGACAAGGAAATTCCCTTCAAGGTGTCCGTGGGCTCTGTGGTTCTGTTGCAACATCCCCTTCAGGGTGTCCGTGGGCTCTGTGGTTCTGTTTCAACATGTTGACAAGGAAATCCCCTTCAAGGTGTCCGTGGGCTCTGTGGTTCTGTTGCAACATCTTGACAAGGAAATTTCCTTCAAGGTGTCCGTGGGCTCTGTGGTTCTGTTGCAGCATCTTGACAAGGAAATTCACTTCAAGGTGTCCGTGGGCTCTGTGGTTCTGTTGCAAAATCTTGACAAGGAAATTCCCTTCAAGGTGTCCCGTAGGCTCTGCGGTTCTGTTGCAACATCTTGACAAGGAAATTCCCTTCAAGGTGTCCGTGGGCTCTGTGGTTCTGTTGCAACATCTTGGCAAGGAAATTCCCTTCAAGGTGTCCGTGGGCTCTGTGGTTCTGTTGCAACATCTTGACAAGAAAATTCCCTTCAAGGTGTCCGTGGGCTCTGTGGTTCTGTTGCAACATCTTGACAAGGAAAACCCCTTCAAGGTGTCCGTGGGCTGTGGTTCTGTTGCAACATCTTGAAAAGGAAATTCCCTTCAAGGTGTCCGTGGGCTCTGTGGTTCTGTTGAAACAGGTTGCAACATCTTGACAAGCAAATTCCCTTCAAGGTGTCCGTGGGCGACATCTTGACAAGGGAACTCCCTTCAAGGTGTTGGTGGGCTCTGTGGTTCTGTTGCAACATCTTGACAAGGAAATTCCCTTCAAGGTGTCCGTGGGCTCTGTGGTTCTGTTGCAACATCTTGACAAGGAAGTTCCCTTCAAGGTGTCCGTGGGCTCTGTGGATCTGTTGCAACATCTTGACAAGGAAGTTCCTTTCGAGGTGTCCGTGGGCTCTGTGGTTCTGTTGCAACATCTTGGCAAGGAAATTCCCTTCGAGGTGTCCGTGGGCTCTGTGGTTCTGTTGCAACATCTTGACAAGAAAATTCCCTTCAAGGTGTCCGTGGGCTCTGTGGTTCTGTTGCAGCATCTTGACAAGGAAATGTTCTTCAAGGTGTCCGTGGGCTCTGAGGTTCTGTTGCAACATCTTGAGAAGCAAATTCCCTTCAAGGTGTGGTTTTGTTTCAACATCTTGACAAGGAAATTCCCTTCAAGGTGTCCGTGGGCTCTGTTGTTCTGTTGCAACATCCCCTTGAGGTGTCCGTGGGCTCTGTGGTTCTGTTGCAACATCTTGACAAGGAAATCCCCTTCAAGGTGTCCGTGGGCTCTGTGGTTCTGTTGCAACATCTTGACAAGGAAATTCCCTTCAAGGTGTCCCGTGGGCTCTGCGGTTCTGTTGCAACATCTTGGCAAGGAAATTCCCTTCAAGGTGTCCGTGGGCTCTGTGGTTCTGTTGCAACATCTTGGCAAGCAAATTCCCTTCAAGGTGTCCGCGGGCTCTGTGGTTCTGTTGCAACATCTTGACAAGGAAATTCCCTTCAAGGTGTCCGTGGGCTCTGTGGTTCTGTTGCAACATCTTGACAAGGAAATTCCCTTCAAGGTGTCCGTGGGCTCTGTGGTTCTGTTTCAACATGTTGCAACATCTTGACAAGGAGATTCCCTTCAAGGTGTCCGTGGGCTCTGTGGTTCTGTTGAAACAGGTTGCAACATCTTGACAAGCAAATTCCCTTCAAGGTGTCCGTGGGCGACATCTTGACAAGGGAACTCCCTTCAAGGTGTTGGTGGGCTCTGTGGTTCTGTTGCAACATCTTGACAAGGAAATTCCCTTCAAGGTGTCCGTGGGCTCTGTGGTTCTGTTGCAACATCTTGACAAGGAAGTTCCCTTCAAGGTGTCCGTGGGCTCTGTGGATCTGTTGCAACATCTTGACAAGGAAATTCCTTTCGAGGTGTCCGTGGGCTCTGTGGTTCTGTTGCAACATCTTGACAAGGAAATTCCCTTCAAGGTGTCCGTGGGCTCTGTGGTTCTGTTGCAACATATTGACAAGGAGATTCCCTTCAAGGGTCCGTGGGCTCTGTGGTTCTGTTGCAACATCTTGACAAGGAAATTCCCATCAAGGTGTCCATGGGCTCTGTGGTTCTGTTGCAACATCTTGACAAGAAAATTCCCTTCAAGGTGTCCGTGGGCTCTGTGGTTCTGTTGCAACATCTTGACAAGCAAATTCCCTTCAAGGTGTCCGTCCGTGGGCTCTGTGGTTCTGTTGCAACATCTTGACAAGGAAATTCCCTTCAAGGTGTCCGTGGGCTCTGTGGTTCTGTTGCAACATCTTGACAAGGAAATTCCCTTCAAGGTGTCCGTGTCTGTTGCAACATCTTGGCAAGGAAATTCCCTTCGAGGTGTCCGTGGGCTCTGTGGTTCTGTTGCAACATCTTGACAGGAAAATTCCCTTCAAGGTGTCCGTGGGCTCTGTGGTTCTGTTGCAACATCTTGACAAGGAAATTCCCTTCAAGGTGTCCGTGGGCTCCGTGGTTCTGCTGCAACATCTTGACAAGGAAATTCCCTTCAAGGTGTCCGTGGGCTCTGTGGTTCTGTTGCAAGATCTTGACAAGCAAATTCCCTTCAAGGTGTCCGTGGGCTCTGTGGTTCTGTTGCAACATCTTGACAAGGAAATTCCCTTCAAGATGTTCGTGGGCTCTGTGGTTCTGTTGCAGCATCTTGACAAGGAAATTCCCTTCAAGGTGTCCGTGGGCCCTGTGGTTTTGTTGCAACATCTTGACAAGGAACTTCCCTTCAAGGTGTCCGTGGGCTCTGCGGTTCTGTTGCAACATCTTGACAAGCAATTTCCCTTCAAGGTGTCCGTGGGCTCCGTGGTTCTCCTGCAACATTTTGACAAGGAAATTCCCTTCAAGGTGTCCATGGGCTCTGTGGTTCTGTGGCAACATCCTGACAAGGAAATTCCCTTCAAGGTGTCCCTGGGCTCTGTGGTTCTGTTGCAACATCTTGACAAGGAAATTCCCTTCATGGTGTCCGTGGGCTCTGCTGTTCTGTTGCGACATCTTGACAAGGAAATTCCCTTCAAGGTGTCCGTGGGCTCTGTGGTTCTGTTGCAACATCTTGACAAGGAAACTCCCTTCAAGGTGTCCGTGGTCTCGGTGGTTCTGTTGCAACATCTTGACAAGGAGATTCCCTTCAAGGTGTCCGTGGGCTCTGTGGCTCTGTTGCAACATCTTGACAAGGAAAACCCCTTCAAGGTGTCCGTGGGCTCTGTGGTTCTGTTGCAACATCTTGAAAAGGAAATTCCCTTCAAGGTGTCCGTGGGCTCTGTGGTTCTGTTGCAACATCTTGACAAGGAAATTCCTTCAAGGTGTCCGTGGGCTCTGTGGTTCTGTTGCAACATCTTGACAAGGAAATTCCCTTCAAGGTGTCCGTGGGCTCTGTGGTTCTGTTGCAACATCTTGACAAGGAAATTCCCTTCAAGGTGTCCGTGGGCTCTGTGGCTCTGTTGCAACACCTTGACAAGGAAAACCCCTTCAAGGTGTCCGTGGGCTGTGGTTCTGTTGCAACATCTTGAAAAGGAAATTCCCTTCAAGGTGTCCGTGGGCTCTGTGGTTCTGTTGCAACATCTTGACAAGGAAATTCCTTTGAAGGTGTCCGTGGGCTCTGTGATTCTGTTGCAACATCTTGACAAGGAAATTCCCTTCAAGGTGTCCGTGGGCTCTGTGGTTCTGTTGCAACATCTTGACAAGAAAATTCTCTTCAAGGTGTCCGTGGGCTCTGTGGTTCTGTTGAAACAGTTTGCAACATCTTGACAAGCAAACTCCCTTCAAGGTGTCCGTGGGCGACATCTTGACAAGGAAACTCCCTTCAAGGTGTTGGTGGGCTCTGTGGTTCTGTTGCAACATCTTGACAAGAAAATTCCCTTCAAGGTGTCCGTGGGCTCTGTGGTTCTGTTGCAGCATCTTGACAAGGAAATTTCCTTCAAGGCGTCCGTGGGCTCTGAGGTTCTGTTGCAACATCTTGACAAGCAAATTCCTTCAAGGTGTGGTTTTGTTGCAACATCTTGACAAGGAAATTCCCTTCAAGGTGTCCGTGGGCTCTGTGGTTCTGTTGCAACATCCCCTTCAGGGTGTCCGTGGGCTCTGTGGTTCTGTTTCAACATGTTGACAAGGAAATCCCCTTCAAGGTGTCCGTGGGCTCTGTGGTTCTGTTGCAACATCTTGACAAGGAGATTCCCTTCAAGGTGTCCGTGGGCTCTGTGGTTCTGTTGCAACATCTTGACAAGCAACTTCCCTTCAAGGTGTCCGTGGGCTCTGTGGTTCTGTCGCAACATCTTGACAAGGAAATTCCCTTCAAGGTGTCCGTGGGCTCTATGGTTCTGTTGCAACATCTTGACAAGGAAATTCCCTTCAAGGTGTCCGTGGGCTCTGTGGTTCTGTTGCAACATCTTGACAAGCAACTTCCCTTCAAGGTGTCCGTGGGCTCTGTGGTTCTGTTGTAACATCTTGACAAGAAAATTGCCTTCAAGGTGTCCGTGGGCTCTGTGGTTCTGTTGCAACATCTTGATAAGGAAATTCCCTTCAAGGTGTCCGTGGGCTCTGAGGTTCTGTTGCAACATCTTGACTTGACAAGGAAATTCCCTTCAATGTATGGTTTTGTTGCAACATCTTGACAAGGAAATTCCCTTCAAGGTGTCCGTGGGCTCTGTGGTTCTGCTGCAACATCTTGACAAGGAAGTCCCCTTCAAGGTGTGGTTCTGTTGCAACATCTTGACAAGGAAATGCCCTTCAAGGTGTCCGTGGGCTCTGTGGTTCTGTTGCAACATCTTGACAAGCAAATTTCCTTCAAGGTGTCCGTGGGCTCTGTGGTTCTGTTGCAACATCTTGACAAGGAAGCTCCCTTCAAGGTGTGGTTCTGTTGCAACATCTTGACAGGGAAATTCCCTTCAAGGTGTCCGTGGGCTCTGTGGTTCTGTTGCAACATCTTGACAAGGAAATTCCCTTCAAGGTGTCCGTGGGCTCTGTGGTTCTGTTGCAACATCTTGACAAGGAAATTCCCTTCAAGGTGTCCGTGGGCTCTGTGGTTCTGTTGCAACATCTTGACAAGGAAATCCCCTTCAAGGTGTCCGTGGGCTCTGTGGTTCTGTTGTAACATCTTGACAAGGAGATTCCTTTGAAGGTGTCCGTGGGCTCTGTGGTTCTGTTGCAACATCTTGACAAGGAAATTCCCTTCAAGGTGTCCGTTTTCTCTGTGGTTCTGCTGCAACTTCTTGACAAGGAGATTCCCTTCAAGGTGTCCGTGGCCTCTGTGGTTCTGTTGCAACATCTTGACAAGGAAATTCCCTTCAAGGTGTCCGTGGGCTCTGCGGTTCTGTTGCAACATCTTGACAAGGAAGTTCCCTTCAAGTTGTCCGTAGGAACCGTGGTTCTGTTGCAACATCTTGACAAGGAAATTCCCTTCAAGGTGTCCGTGGGCCCTGTGGTTCTGTTGCAACATCTTGACAAGGAAATTCCCTTCAAGGTGTCCGTGGGCTCTGTGGTTCTGTTGCAACATCTTGACAAGGAAATTCCCTTCAAGGTGTCCGTGGGCTCTGTGGTTCTGTTGCAACATCTTGACAAGGAAATTCCCTTCAAGGTGTCCGTGGGCTCTGTGGTTATGTTGCAACATCTTGACAAGGAAATTCCCTTCAAGGTGTCCGTGGGAAACATCTTGACAAGGAAATTTCCTTCAAACTCTTTGTGGGCTCTGTCTGTGGTTCTGTTGCAACATCTTGACAAGCAAATTCCCTTCAAGGTGTCCGTGGGCTCTGTGGTTCTGTTGCAACATCTTGACAAGGAAATTCCCTTCAAGGTGTCCGTTGGCTCTGTGGTTCTGTTTCAACATGTTGCAACATCTTGACAAGGAGATTCCCTTCAAGGTGTCCGTGGGCTCTGTGGTTCTGTTGCAACATCTTGACAAGCAAATTCCCTTCAAGGTGTCCGTGGGCCCTGTGGTTCTGTTTCAACATCTTGACGAGGAAATTCCCTTCAAGGTGTCCGTGGGCTCTGCGGTTCTGTTGCAACATCTTGACAAGGAAATTCCCTTCAAGGTGTCCGTGGGCTTTGTGGTTCTGTTGCAGCATCTTGACAAGGAAATTCCCTTCAAGGTGTCCGTGGGCTCTGTGGTACTGTTGCAACATCTTGACATGGAAATTCCCTTCAAGGTGTCCGTGGGCTCTGTGGTTCTGGTGCAACATCTTGACAAGGAAATTTCCTTCAAGGTATCCGTGGGCTCTGTGGTTCTGTTGTAACATCTTGACAAGGAATTTCCCTTCAAGGTGTCCGTGGGCTCTGTGGTTCTGTTGCAACATCTTGCCAAGGGAATTCCTTCAAGGTGTTTGTTGCATCATCTTGACAAGGAAATTCCCTTCAAGGTGTCCGTGTTCTTTGTGGTTCTGCTGCAACATCTTGACAAGGAAATTCCCTTCAAGGTGTCCGTGAGCTCTGTGGTTCTGTTGCAACATCTTGACAAGGAAATTCCCTTCAAGGTGTCCGTGGGCTCTGTGGTTCTGCTGCAACATATTGACAAGGAAATTTCCTTCAAGGTGTCCGTGGGCTCTGTGGTTCTGTTGCAACATCTTGACAAGGAAGTTCCCTTCAGGGTGTCCGTGCCCTGGAGCATTGTTGCGCAAGGTCCGCTTGGATCCAGGGTCTCCGACAAGGTCCGAAAAGGTACCCCTGGAGCATTGTTGCGCAAGGTCCGCTTGGATCCAGGGTCTCCGAAAAGGTCCGACAAGGTACCCCTGGAGCATTGTTGCGCAAGGTCCGCTTGGATCCAGGGTCTCCGAAAAGGTCCGAAAAGGTACCCCTGGCGCATTGTTGCGCAAGGTCCGCTTGGATCCAGGGTCTCCGAAAAGGTCCGAAAAGGTACCCCTGGAGCATTGTTGCGCAAGGTCTGCTTGGATCCAGGGTCTCCGAAAAGGTCCGACAAGGTACCCCTGCAGCATTGTTGCTCAAGGTCCGCTTGGATCCAGGGTCTCCGAAAAGGTCCGAAAAGGTACCCCTGGAGCATTGTTGCGCAAGGTCCGCTTGGATCCAGGGTCTCCGAAAAGGTCCGAAAAGGTACCCCTGAACCATTGTTGCGCAAGGTCCGCTTGGATCCAGGGTCTCCGAAAAGGTCCGAAAAGGCACCCTTGGAGCATTGTTGCGCAAGGTCCGCTTGGATCCAGGGTCTCCGAAAAGGTCCGAAAAGGTACCCCTGGAGCATTGTTGTGCAAGGTCCGCTTGGATCTAGGGTCTCCGAAAAGGTCCGAAAAGGTACCCCTGGAGCATTGTTGCGCAAGGTCCGCTTGGATCCAGGGTCTCCGAAAAGGTACGAAAAGGTACCCCTGGAGCATTGTTGCGCAAGGTCCGCTTGGATCCAGGGTCTCCGAAAAGGTCCAAAAAGGTACCCCTGGAGCATTGTTGCGCAAGGTCCGCTTGGATAGGTCCGAAAAGGTACCCCTGGAGCATTGTTGCGCAAGGTCCGCTTGGATCCAGGGTCTCCGAAAAGGTCCGAAAAGGTACCCCTGCATGGAGCATTGTTGCGCAAGGTCCGCTTGGATCCAGGGTCTCCGAAAAGGTCCGAAAAGGTACCCCTGGAGCATTGTTGCGCAAGGTCCGCTTGGATAGGTCCGAAAAGGTACCCCTGGAGCATTGTTGCGCAAGGTCCGCTTGGATCCAGGGTCTCCGAAAAAGTCCGAAAAGGTACCCCTGGAGCATTGTTGCGCAAGGTCCGCTTGGATCCAGGGTCTCGGAAAAGGTCCGAAAAGGTACCCCTGGAGCATTGTTGCGCAAGGTCCGCTTGGATCCAGGGTCTCCGAAAAGGTCCGAAAAGGTACTGCTGGAGCATTGTTGCGCAAGGTCCGCTTGGATCCAGGGTCTCCGAAAAGGTCCGAAAAGGTACCCCTGGAGCATTGTTGCGCAAGGTCCGCTTGGATCCAGGGTCTCTGAAAAGGTCCGAAAAGGTACCCCTGGAGCATTGTTGCGCAAGGTCCGCTTGGATCCAGGGTCTCCGAAAAGGTACCCCTGGAGCATTGTTGTGCAAGGTCCGCTTGGATCCAGGGTCTCCGAAAAGGTCCGAAAAGGTACCCCTGGAGCATTGTTGCGCAAGGTCCGCTTGGATCCAGTGTCTCCGAAAAGGTCCGAAAAGGCACCCCTGGAGCATTGTTGCGCAAGGTCCGCTTGGATCCAGGGTCTCGGAAAAGGTCCGAAAAGGTACCCCTGGAGCATTGTTGCGCAAGGTCCGCTTGGATCCAGGGTCTCCGAAAAGGTCCGAAAAGCATTGTTGCGCTCCGCTTGGATCCAGGGTCTCCGAAAAGGTTCGAAAAGGTACGGTTCTGTTGCAACGTCTTGACAAAGAAATTATTTTCAAGGTGTCCGTGGGCTCTGTGGTTGCGCTGCAACACCTTGACAAGGAAATTGCCTTCAAGTTGTCCGTGGGCTCTGTGGTTCTGTTGCAACATCTTGAAAAGGAAATTCCCTTCCAAGGTGTCCGTGGGCTCTGTGGTTCTGTTGCAACATCTTGACAAGCAAATCCCTTTCAAGGTGTCCGCGGGCTCTGTGGTTCTGTTGCAACATCTTGACAAGGAAATTCCCTTCAAGGTGTCCGTGGGCTCTGTGCTTCTGTTGCAAGATCTCGACAAGGAAATTCCCTTCAAGGTGTCCGTGGGCTCTGTGGTTCTGTTGCAACATCTTGACGAGGAGATTCCCTTCAAGGTGTCCGTGGGATCTGTGGTTCTGTTTCAACATCTTGACAAGGAGATTCCCTTCAATGTGTCCGTGGGCTCTGTGGTTCTGTTGCAACATCTTGACAAGGAAATTCCCTTCAAGGTGTCCGTGTTCTCTGTGGTTCTGCTGCAACATCTTGACAAGGAGATTCCCTTCAAGGTGTCCGTGGCCTCTGTGGTTCTGTTGCAACATCTTGACAAGGAAATTCCCTTCAAGGTGTCCGTGGGCTCTGTGGTTCTGCTGCAACATCTTGACAAGGAAATTCCCTTCAAGGTGTCCGTGGGCAATGTGGTTCTGTTGCATCATCTTGACACGGAAATTCCCTTCAAGGTGTCCGTGGGCTCTGTGGTTCTGTTGCAACATCTTGACAAGGAAATTCCCTTCAAGGTGTCCGTGGGCTCTGTGGTTCTGTTGCAACATCTTGCCAAGGGAATTCCTTCAAGGTGTTTGTGGGCTCTGTGGTTCTGTTGCATCATCTTGACAAGGACATTCCCTTCAAGGTGTCCGTGTTCTTTGTGGTTCTGCTGCAACATCTTGACAAGGAAATTCCCTTCAAGGTGTCCGTGTTCTCTGTGGTTCTGCTGCAACATCTTGACAAGGAGATTCCCTTCAAGGTGTCCGTGGGCTCTGTGGTTCTGTTGCAACATCTTGACAAGGAAATTCCCTTCAAGGTGTCCGTGGGCTCTGTGGTTCTGTTGCAACATCTTGACAAGGAAATTCCCTTCAGGGTGTCCGTGGGCTCTGTGGTTCTGTTGCAACGTCTTGACAAAGAAATTATTTTCAAGGTGTCCGTGGGCTCTGTGGTTCTGCTGCAACATCTTGACAAGGAAATTGCCGTCAAGGTGTCCGTGGGCTTTGTGGTTCTGCTGCAACATCTTGAAAAGGAAATTCCCTTCCAAGGTGTCCGTGGGCCCTGTGCTTCTGTTTCAACATCTTGACAAGGAGATTCCCTTCAATGTGTCCGTGGGCTCTGTGGTTCTGTTGCAACATCTTGACAAGGAAATTCCCTTCAAGGTGTCCGTGGACTCTGTGGTTCTGTTGCAACAGCTTGACATGCAAATTCCCTTCAAGGTGTCCGTGTCCTCTGTGGTTCCGTTGTCACATCTGGACAAGGATATTCCCTTCAAGGTGTCCGTGGGCTCTGTGGTCCTATTGCAACATCTTGACAAGGAGACTCCCTTCAAGGTGTCCGTGGGCCCTGTGGCTCTGTTGCAACATCTTGACAAGCAAATTGCCTTCAAGGTGTCCGTGGGCTCTGTGGTTTTGTTGCAACAGCTTGACATGCAAATTCCCTTGAAGGTGTCCGTGGGCTCTGTGGTTCTGTTGCAACATCTTGACAAGGAAATTCCCTTCAAGGTGTCCGTGGGCTCTGAGGTTCTGTTGCAAGATCTTGACAAGGAAAAGCCTTCAAGGTGTCCGTAGGCACTGTGGCTCTGCTGCAACATCTTGACAAGGAATTTCACTTCAGGGTGTCCGCGGGCTCTGTGGTTCTGTTGCGACATCTTGACAAGGAAATTCCCTTCAAGGTGTCCTTGGGCTCTGTGGTTCTGTTGCAACATCTTGACAAGGAAATTCCTTTCAAGGTGTCCGTGGGCTTTGCAGTTCTGTTGCAACACCTTGACAAGCAAATTACCTTCAAGTTGTCCGTGGGCTCTGTGGTTCTGTTGCAACATCTTGACAAGGAAATTCCTTTCAAGGTGTCCGTGGGCTCTGTGGTTCTGTTGCAACATGTCGCAGCATCTTGACAAGGAAATTCCCTTGAAGGGGTCCGTGGGCTCTGTGGTTCTGTTGCAACGTCTTGACAAGGAATTTCCCTTCAAGGTGTCTGTGGGCCCTGTGGTTCTGTTTCAACATCTTGACAAGGAGATTCCCTTCAATGTGTCCGTGGGCTCTGTGGTTCTGTTGCAAACATCTTGACAAGGAAATTCCCTTCAAGGTGTCCGTGGGCTCGGTGGTTTTGTTGCAACATCTTGACAAGGAAATGCCCTTCAAGGTGTCCGTGGGCTCTGTGCTTCTGTTGCAACATCTTGACAAGGAATTCCCCTTCAAGGTGTCCGTGGGCTCTGTGGATCTGGTGCAACATCTTGACAAGGATATTCCCTTCAAGGTGTCCGTGTTTTCTGTGGTTCTGTTGCAACATCTTGACAAGGAAATTCCCTTCAAGGTGTCCGTGGGGCTGTGTGGTTGTTTTGCAACATCTTGACAAGGAAATTCCCTTCAAGGTTTCCGTGGGCTCTGTGGTTCTATTGCAACATCTTGACAAGGAAATTGCGGGCTCTGTGGTTCTGTTGCAACATCTTGACAAGGAAATTCCCTTCAAGGTGTCCGTGGGGTCTGTGGTTCTGTTCCAACATCTTGACAAGGAAATTCCCTTCAAGGTGTTTGTTGGCTCTGTGGTTCTGTTGCAACATCTTGACAAGCAAATTCCCTTCCAGGTGTCCGTGGGCTCTGTGGTTCTATTGCAACATCTTGACAAGGAAATTCCCTTCAAGGTGTTTGTTGGCTCTGTGGTTCTGTTGCAACATCTTGACAAGGAAATTCCCTTCCAGGTGTCCGTGGGCTCTGTGGTTCTGTTGCAACATCTTGACAAGGAAATTCCCTTCAAGGTGTCCGTGGGCTCTGTGGATCTGTCGCAATTCCCTTCAAGGTGTCCGTGCGCTCTGTGGTTCTGTTGCAACAGGTTGACAAGGAAATTCGCTTCAAGGTGTCCGTGGGCTCTGTGGTTCTGTTGCGACATCTTGACAATGAGATTCCCTTCAAGGTGTGCGTGGGCTCTGTGGTTCTGTTGCAACATCTTGACAAGTAAATTCCCTTCAAGGTGTCCGTGGGCTCTGTGGTTCTGTCGCATCAGCTTGAGAAGGAAATTCCCTTCAAGGTGTGCGTGGGCTCTGTGGTTCTGTCGCAACATCTCGACAAGGAAATTCCCTTCAAGGTGTCCGTGGGCTCTGTGGTTCTGTTGCAACATCTTGGCAAGGAAATTCCCTTCAAGGTGTCCGCGGGCTCTGTGGTTCCGTTGCAGCCTCTTGACAAGGAAATTCCCTTCAAGGTGTCCGTGGGCTCTGTGGTTCTGCTGCAACATCTTGACAAGGAAATTCCCTTCAAGGTGTCCGTGGGCAATGTGGTTCTGTTGCATCATCTTGACACGGAAATTCCCTTCAAGGTGTCCGTGGGCTCTGTGGTTCTGTTGCAACATGTTGCAACATCTTGACAAGGAAATTCCCTTCAAGGTGTCCGTGGGCTCTGTGGTTCTGTTGCAACATCTTGACAAGGAGATTCCCTTCAAGGCGTTGCAACATCTTGACAAGGAAATTCCCTTGAAGGCGTTGCAACATCTTGACAAGGAAATTCCCTGCAAGGTGTCCGTGGGCTCTGTAGTTCTGTTGCAACATCTTGACAAGAAAATTCCCTTCAAGGTGTCCGTGGGCTCTGTGGCTCTGTCGCAACATCTTGACAAGGAAATTCCCTTCAAGGTGTCCGTGGGCTCTGTGGTTCTGTTGCAACATCTTGACAAGGAAATTCCCTTCAAGGTGTCCGTGGGCTCTGTGGTTCTGTTGCAACATGTTGCAACATCTTGACAAGGAAATTCCCTTCAAGGTGTCCGTGGGCTCTGTGGTTCTGTTGCAACATCTTGACAAGGAAATTCCCTTCAAGACGTTGCAACATCTTGACAAGGAAATTCCCTTCAAGGTGTCCGTGGGCTCTGTGGTTCTGTTGCAACATCTTGACAAGGAAATTCCCTTCAAGACGTTGCAACATCTTGACAAGGAAATTCCCTTCAAGGCGTTGCAACATCTTGACAAGGAAATTCCCTGCAAGGTGTCCGTGGGCTCTGTAGTTATGTTGCAACATCTTGACAAGGAAATTCCCTTCAAGGTGTCCGTGGGCTCTGTGGCTCTGTCGCAACATCTTGACAAGGAAATTCCCTTCAAGGTGTGTGTGGGCTCTGTCGTTCTGTTGCAACATCTTGACAGGGATTCTTGGTGTTTGTGAGCTCTGTGGTTCTGCTGCAACATCTTGACAAGGAAATTCCCTTCAAGGTGTCCGTGGGCTGTGTGGTTGTGTTGCGACATCTTGACAAGCAAATTCCCTTCAAGGTGTCCGTGGGCTCTGTGGTTCTGTTGCAACATCTTGACAAGCAAATTCCCTTCAAGGTGTCCGTGGGCTCTGTGGTTCTGTTGCGACATCTTGACAAGGAAATTCCCTTCAAGGTGTCCGTGGGCTCGGTGGTTCTGTTGCGACATCTTGACAAGGAAATTCCCTTCAAGGTGTCCGTGGGCTCGGTGGTTCTGTTGCAACATCTGGACAAGGAAATTCCCTTCAAGATGTCCGTGGGCTCTGTGGTTCTGTTGCAACATGTTGCAACATCTTGACAAGGAAATTCCCTTCAAGGTGTCCGTGCGCTCTGTGATTTTGCTGCAACATTTTGACAAGGAAATTCCCTTCAAGCTGTCCGTAGGTTCTGTGGTTCTGTTGCAGAAGCTTGAACATCTTGACAAGGAAATTCCTTTCAAGGTGTCCATGGGCTTTGTGGTTCTGTTGCAACATCTTGACAAGGAGCCCGGTTGCAACATCTTGACAAGTTAATTCCCTTCAAGGGTCCGTGGGCTCTGTTGTTTTGTTGCAACATGTTGCAACATCTTGACAAGGAAATTGCCTTCAAGGTGTCCATGGGCTCTGTGGTTCTGTGGCAACATCCTGAAAAGGAAATTGCCTTCAAGGTGTCCCTGAACTCTGTGGTTCTGTTGCAACATTTTGACAAGGAAATTCCCTTCGAGGTGTCTGTGGGCTCTGTGGTTCTGTTGCAACATCTTGGCAAGGAAATTGCCTTCAAGTTTTCCGTGGGCTCTGTGGTTCTGTTGTGACATCTTGACAACGAAATGCTCTTCAAGGTGTCCGTGGGCTCTGTGGTTCTGTTGCCTTCAAGGTGTCCGTGGGCTCTGTGGTTCTGTTGCAACATCTTGACAAGCAATTTCCCTTCAAGGTGTCTGTGGGCTCTGTGGTTCTGTTGCAACATCTTGACAAGGAAATTCCTTTCAAGGTGTCCGTGGGCTCTGTGGTTCTGTTGCAACATCTTGACAGGGAAATTCCCTTCAAGGTGTCCGTGGGCTCCGTGGTTCTGCTGCAACATCTTGACAAGGAAATTCCCTTCAAGGTGTCCATGGGCTCTGTGGTTCTGTGGCAACATCCTGACAAGGAAATTCCCTTCAAGGTGTCCCTGGTCTCTGTGGTTCTGTTGCAACATCTTGACAAGGAAATTCCCTTCATGGTGTCCGTGGGCTCTGCTGTTCTGTTGCGACATCTTGACAAGGAAGTTCCCTTCAAGGTGTCCGTGGGCTCTGTGGTTCTGTTGCAACATCTTGACAAGGAAACTCCCTTCAAGGTGTCCGTGGTTTCGGTGGTTCTGTTGCAACATCTTGACAAGGAATTTCCCTTCAAGGTGTCCGTGGGTTCTGTGGTTCTGTGGTTCTGTTGCATCATCTTGACAAGGAAATCCCCTTCAAGGTGTCCCTGGGCTCTGTGGTTCTGTGGTTCTGTTGCAACATCTTGACAAGGAAATTCCCTTCAAGGTGTCCGTGGGCTCTGTGGATCTGTTGCAATTCCCTTCAAGGTGTCCGTGCGCTCTGTGGTTTTGTTGCAACAGGTTGACAAGGAAATTCCCTTCAAGGTGTCCGTGGGCTCTGTGGTTCTGTTGCGACATCTTGACAAGGAAATTCCCTTCAAGGTGTCCGTGCGCTCTGTGGTTCTGTTGCAACATCTTGACAAGGAAATTCCCTTCATGGTGTCCGTGGGCTCTGTGGTTCTGTTGCGACATCTTGACAATGAAATTCCCTTCAAGGTGTGCGTGGGCTCTGTGGTTCTGTTGCAACATCTTGACAAGGAAATTGACTTCAAGGTGTCCGTGGGCTTTGTGGTTCTCCGGAACATCTTGACCAGGAAATTCCCTTCAAGGTGTCCGTGGGCTCTGTGGTTCTGTTGCAACATCTTGACAAGGAAGTTCCCTTCAAGGTGTCCGTGGGCTCTGTGGCTCTGTTGCAACATCTTGACAAGGAGATTCCCTTCAAGGTGTCCGTGGGCTCTGTGGTTCTGTTGCAACATCTTGACAAGGAAATTCCCTTCAAGGTGTCCGTGGGCTCTGTGGTTCTGTTGCAACATGTTGCAACATCTTGACAAGGAAATTCCCTTCAAGGTGTCCGTGGGCTCTGTGATTCTGTTGCCACAGCTTGACAAGGAAATTCCCTTCAAGGTGTCCGTGGGTTCTGTTGTTCTGCTGCAACATCTTGACAGGGAAGTTCCTTTGGAGGTGTCCGTGCGCTCTGTGGTTCTGTTGCAACATCTTGACAAGGACATTCCCTTCAAGGTGTCCGTGGACTCGGTGGTTCTGTTGCAACATCTTGACAAGGAAATTCCCTTCAAGGTGTCCGTGGGCTCTGTGGTGCTGTTGCAACGTCTGGACAAGAAAAGTCACTTCAAGGTGTTTGTGGGCTCTGTGGTTCTGTTGCAACATCTTCACAAGCAATTTCCCTTCAAGGTGTCCATGGGCTCTGTGGTTCTGTGGCAACATCCTGACAAGGAAATTCGCTTCAAGGTGTCCGTGGGCTCTGTGGTTCTGTTGCAACATTTTGACAAGGAAGTTCCCTTCGAGGTGTCCGTGGGCTCTGTGGTTCTGTTGCAACATCTTGACAAGCAAGTTCCCTTCGAGGTGTCCGTGGGCTCTGTGGTTCGTTTGCGACATCTTGACAACGAAACTCTCTTCAAGGTGTCCATGGGCTTTGTGGTTCTGTTGCAACACCCTGACAAGGAAATTCCCTTCAAGGTGTCCGTGGGCTCTGTGGCTCTGCTGCAACATCTTGACAAGGAAATTCCCTTCAAGGTGTCCGTGGGCTCTGTGGTTCTGTTGCAACATCTTGACAAGGAGATTCCCTTCAAGGTGTCCGTGGGCTCTGTGGCTCTGTTGCAAAATCTTGACAAGGAAATTCCCATCAAGGTGTCCGTGGGCTCTGTGGTTCTGTTGCAGCATCTTGACAAGGAAATTCACTTCAAGGTGTCCGTGGGCTCTGTGGTTCTGTTGCAACATCTTGACAAGGAAATTCCTTTCAAGGTGTCCGTGGGCTCTGTGGTTCTGTTGCAACATCTTGACAAGGATATTCGCTTCAAGGGTCCGGGGGCTCTGTGCTTCTGTTGTAACATCTTGACAAGGAAACTCCCTTCAAGGTGTGCGTGGGCTCTGTGGTTCTGTTGCAACATCTTGACAAGGAAATTCCCTGCAAGGTGTCCGTGGGCTCTGTGGTTCTGTTGCAACATCCTGACAAGGAAATTCCCTTCAATGTGTCCGTGGGCTCTGTGGTTCTGTTGCAACATTTTGACAAGGAAATTCCTTCAAGGTGTCCGTGGGCTCTGTGGTTCTGTTGCAGCATCCTGACAAGGAAATTCCCTTCAATGTGTCCGTGGGCTCTGTGGTTCTGTTGCAACATCTTGACAAGGAAGTTCCTTCAAGGTGTCCGTGGGGTCTGTGGTTCTGTTGCAACATCTTGACAAGGAAATTCCTCAAGGTAGCCGTGGGCTCTGTGGTTCTGTTGCAACATCTGGACAAGGAAATTCCCTTCAAGGTGTCCGTGGGCTCTGTGATTCTGTTGCCACAGCTTGACAAGGAAATTCCCTTCAAGGTGTCCGTGGGTTCTGTTGTTCTGCTGCAACATCTTGACAGGGAAGTTCCTTTGAAGGTGTCCGTGCGCTCTGCGGTTCTGTTGCAACATCTTGACAAGTAAATTTCATTCATGGATCTGTTGCAACATCTTGACAAGAACATTTCATTCATGGATCTGTTGCAACATCTTGACAAGGAATTTGCCTTCAAGGTGTCCGTGGGCTCTGTGGTTCTGTTGCAGCATCTTGACAAGCAATTTCCCTTCAAGGTGTCCGTGGGCTTTGTGGTTCTGTTGCAACAGCTTGACAAGGAAATTGCCTTCAAGGTCCGTGGGCTCTGTGGTTTTCTGTGGTTCTGTTGTAACATCTTGACAAGGACATTCCCTTCAAGGTGTCCGTGGGCTCTGTGGTTCTGTTGCAACATCTTGACAAGGAAATTCCAATCAAGGTGCCCGTGGGCTCTGTGGTTCTGTTGCACCATCTTGACAAGGAAATTCCCTTCAAGGTGTCCGTGGGCGACATCTTGACAAGGAAATTCCCTTCAAGGTGTCCGTGGGCTGCGTGGTTCTGATGCAAGATCTTGACAAGGAAATTGCCTTCAAGGTGTCCGTGGGCTCTGTGGTTCTGTTGCAACAATGCTCCAGGGGTACCTTTTGGGATCTTTTCGGAGACCCTGGATCCAAGCGGACCTTGCGCAATAATGCTCCAGGGGTACCTTTTCGGACCTTTTCGGAGACCCTGGATCCAAGCGGACCTTGCGCAACAATGCTCCAGGGGTACCTTTTCGGACCTTTTCGAAGACACTGGATCCAAACGGACCTTGCGCAACAATGCTCCAGGGGTGCCTTTTCGGACCTTTTCGGAGACCCTGGATCCAAGCGGACCTTGCGCAACAATGCTCCAGCGGTACCTTTTCGGACCTTTTCGGAGACCCTGGATCCAAGCGGACCTTGCGCAACAATGCTCCAGGGGTGCCTTTTCGGACCTGGATCCAAGCGGACCTTGCACAACAATGCTCCAGGGGTACTTTTTCGGACCTTTTTGGAGACCCTGGATGCAAGCGGACCTTGCGCAACAATGCTCCAGGGTACCTTTTCGGACCTTTTCGGACCTTTTCGGAGACCTTGGATCCAAGCGGACCTTACGCCACAATGCTCCAGGGGTACCTTTTCGGACCTTTTCGGAGACCCTGGATCCAAGCGGACCTTGCGCAACAATGCTCCAGGGGTACCTTTTCGGATTTCGGAGACCCTGGATCCCAGCGGACCTTGCGCAACAATGCTCCAGGTGTAGCTTTTCAGACCTTTTCGGAGACCCTGGATCCAAGCGGACCTTGCGCAACAATGCTCCAGGGGTACCTTTTCGGACCTTTTCGGAAACCCTGGATCCAAGCGGACCTGTGCTCCAGGGGTACCTTTTGGGACCTTTTCGGAGACCCTGGATCCAAGCGGACCTTGCGCAACAATGCTCCAGGGGTACCTTTTCGGACCTTTTCGGAGACCCTGGATCCAAGCGGACCTTGCGCAACAATGCTCCAGGGGTACCTTTTCGGATCTTTTCGGAGACCTTGGATCCAAGCGGACCTTGCGCAACAATGCTCCAGGGGTACCTTTTCGGACCTTTTCGGAGACCCTGGATCCAAGCGGACCTTGCGCAACAATGCTCCAGGGGTACCTTTTCGGACCTTTTCTGAGACCCTGGATCCAAGCGGACCTTGCGCAACAATGCTCCAGGGGTACCTTTTCGGACCTTTTCGGAGACCCTGGATCCAAGCGCACCTTGCGCAACAATGCTCCAGGGGTACAGGAGACCCCGGATCCAAGCGGACCTTGCGCAACAATGCTCCAGGGGTACCTTTTCGGACCTTTTCGGATCCAAGCGGACCTTGCGCAACAATGCTCCAGGGGTACCTTTTCGGACTTTTTCGGAGACCCTGGATCCAAGCGGACCTTGCGCAACAATGCTCCAGGGGTACCTTTTCGGACCTTTTCGAGACCCTGGATCCAGGGTCTCCAACAAGGTCCGAAAAGGTACCCCTGGAGCATTGTTGCGCAAGGTCCGCTTGGATCCAGGGTCTCCGAAAAGGTCCGAAAGGGTACCCCTGGAGCATTGTTGCGCAAGGTCCGCTTGGATCTAGTGTCTCCGAAAAGCCCTGCAGGGTCTCCGAAAAGGTCCGAAAAGGTACCCCTGGAGCATTGTTGCGCAAGGTCCGCTTGGATCCAGGGTCTCCGAAAAGGTCCGAAAAGGTACCCCTGGAGCATTGTTGCGCAAGGTCCGCTTGGATCCAGGGTCTCCGAAAAGGTCCGAAAAGGTACCCCTAGAGCATTGTTGCGCAAGGTCCGCTTGGATCCAGGGTCTCCGAAAAGGTCCGAAAAGGAACCCCTGGAGCATTGTTGCGCAAGGTCCGCTTGGATCCAGGGTCTCCGAAAAGGTACCCCTGGAACATTGTTGCGCAAGGTCCGCTTGGATCCAGGGTCTCCGAAAAAGTCCCCTGGAGCATTGTTGCGCAAGGTCCGTTTGGATCCAGGGTCTCCGAAAAGGTCCGAAAAGGTAACCCCTGGAGCATTGTTGCGCAAGGTCAGCTTGGATCCAGGCTCTCCGAAAAGGTCCGAAAAGGGACCCCTGGAGCATTGTTGCGCAAGGTCCGCTTTGATCCAGGGTCTCCGAAAAGGTCCGAAAAGGTACCCCTGGAGCATTGTTGCGCAAGGTCCGCTTGGATCCAGGGTCTCCGAAAAGGTACCCCTGGAGCATTGTCGCGCAAGGTCCGCTTGGATCCAGGGTCTCCGGGAGTCTCCGAAAAGGTCCGAAAAGGTACCCCTGGAGCATTGTTGCGCAAGGTCCGCTTGGATCCAGGGTCTCCGAAAAGGTCCGAAAAGGTAACCCTGGAGCATTGTTGCGCAAGGTCCGCTTGGATCCTGGGTCTCCGAAAAGGTCCGAAAAGGTACCCCTGGAGCATTGTTGCGCAAGGTCCGCTTGGATCCAGGGTCTCCGCAAAGGTCCGAAAAGGTACCCCAGGAGCATTGTTGCGCAAGGTCCGCTTGGATCCAGGTCTCCGAAAAGGTCCGAAAAGGTACCCCTGGAGCATTGTTGCGCAAGGTCCGCTTGGATCCAAGCGAACCTTGCGCAACAATGCTCCAGGGGTACCTGTTCGAACCTTTTCGGAGAGCCTGGATCCAAGCGGACCTTGCGCAACAATGCTCCAGGGGTACCTTTTCGGACCTTTTCGGAGACCCTGGATCCAAGCGGACCTTGCGCAACAGCCCTCCAGGGGTACCTTTTCGGACCTTTTCGGAGACCCTGGATCCAAGCGGACCTTGCGCAACAATGCTCCAGGGGACTTTTTCGGAGACCCTGGATCCAAGCGGACCTTGCGCAACAATGATCCAGGGGTACCTTTTTCGGACTTTTTCGGAGACCCTGAATCCAAGCGGACCTTGCGCAACAATGCTCCAGGGGTACCTTTTTCGGACCTTTTCGGAGACCCTGGATCCAAGCGGACCTTGCGCAACAATGCTCCAGGGGTTCCTTTTCTGGATCCAAGCAGACCTTGTGCAACAATGCTCCAGGTGTACCTTTTCAGACCTTTTCGGAGACCCTGGATCCAAGCGGACCTTGCGCAACAATGCTCCAGGGGTACCTTTTCGGACCTTTTCGGAGACCCTGGATCCAAGCGGACCTTGCGCAACAATGCTTCGGACCTTTTCGGAGACCCTGAATCCAAGCGGACCTTGCGCAACAATGCTTTCAGGGGTACCTTTTCGGACCTTTTCGGAGACCCTGGATCCAAGCGGACCTTGCGCAACAATGCTCCAGGGGTACCTTTTCGGACCTTTTCGGAGACCCTGGATCCAAGCGGACTTGCGCAACAATGCTCCAGGGGTACCTTTTCGGACCTTTTCGGAGACCCTGGATCCAAGCGGACCTTGCGCAACAATGCTCCAGGGGTACCTTTTCGGACCTTTTCGGAGAGCCTGGATCCAAGCGGACCTTGCGCAACAATGCTCCAGGGGTACCTTTTCGGACCTTTTCGGAGACCCTGGACTTAAGCGGACCGCAACAACGCTCTAGGGGTACCTTTTCGGACCTTTTCGGAGACCCTGGATCCAAGCGGACCTTGCGCAACAATGCTCCAGGGGTACCTTTTCGGACTTTTTCGGAGACAAGCGATGCTCCAGGGGTACCTTTTCGGACCTTTTCGGAGACCCTGGATCCAAGCGGACCTTGCGCAACAATGCTCCAGGGGTACCTTTTCGGACCTTTTCGGAGACCCTGGATCCAAGCGGACCTTGCGCAACAATGCTCCAGGGGTACCTTTTCGGACCTTTTCGGAGACCCTGGATCCAAGCGGACCTTGCGCAACAATGCTCCAGGGGTACCTTTTCGGACCTTTTCGGAGACCGTGGATCCAAGCGGACCTTGCGCAACAATGCTCCTGGAACTAGTAAAGGGCCCACCCTCTCTCCAGGCCAGTTTGCTGATCAAGTAAAGGGCCCCCCGCTCTGAACTACGACCCCTCCCAGTGTTCCACCCGTGGAACTAGTAAAGGGCCCACCCTCTCTCCAGGCCAGTTTGCTGATCAAGTAAAGGGCCCCCCGCTCTCGGGAACTACGACCCCTCCCAGTGTTCCACCCGTGGAACTACGACCCCTCCCAGTGTTCCACCCGTGGAACTAGTAAAGGGCCCACCCTCTCTCCTACGACCCCTCCAGTACTACGACCCCTCCCAGTGTTCCACCCGTGGAACTAGTAAAGGGCCCACCCTCTCTCCAGGCCAGTTTGCTGATCAAGTAAAGGGCCCCCCGCTCTCGGGAACTACGACCCCTCCCAGTGTTCCACCCGTGGAACTACGACCCCTCCCAGTGTTCCACCCGTGGAACTAGTAAAGGGCCCACCCTCTCTCCAGGCCAGTTTGCTGATCAAGTAAAGGGCCCCCCGCTCTCGGGAACTACGACCCCTCCCAGTGTTCCACCCGTGGAACTACGACCCCTCCCAGTGTTCCACCCGTGGAACTAGTAAAGGGCCCACCCTCTCTCCAGGCCAGTTTGCTGATCAAGTAAAGGGCCCCCCGCTCTCGGGAACTACGACCCCTCCCAGTGTTCCACCCGTGGAACTACGACCCCTCCCAGTGTTCCACCCGTGGAACTAGTAAAGGGCCCACCCTCTCTCCAG
Source organism: Symbiodinium natans (assembly GCA_905221605.1). NCBI lineage: Eukaryota > Dinophyceae > Suessiales > Symbiodiniaceae > Symbiodinium > Symbiodinium natans. The sequence goes on from CAJNDS010002339.1 coordinate 475,298, forward strand.
GCCAGTTTGCTGATCAAGTAAAGGGCCCCCCCGCTCTCGGGAACTACGACCCCTCCCAGTGTTCCACCCGTGGAACTACGACCCCTCCCAGTGTTCCACCCGTGGAACTAGTAAAGGGCCCACCCTCTCTCCAGGCCAGTTTGCTGATCAAGTAAAGGGCCCCCCGCTCTCGGGAACTACGACCCCTCCCAGTGTTCCACCCGTGGAACTAGTAAAGGGCCCACCCTCTCTCCAGGCCAGTTTGCTGATCAAGTAAAGGGCCCCCCGCTCTCGGGAACTACGACCCCTCCCAGTGTTCCACCCGTGGAACTACGACCCCTCCCAGTGTTCCACCCGTGGAACTAGTAAAGGGCCCACCCTCTCTCCAGGCCAGTTTGCTGATCAAGTAAAGGGCCCCCCGCTCTCGGGAACTACGACCCCTCCCAGTGTTCCACCCGTGGAACTACGACCCCTCCCAGTGTTCCACCCGTGGAACTAGTAAAGGGCCCACCCTCTCTCCAGGCCAGTTTGCTGATCAAGTAAAGGTCCCCCCCCGCCTCTGGAACTACGACCCCCTCCCAGTGTTCCACCCGTGGACTACGACCGCCTCCAGTTGTTCCACCCGTGGATACTAGTTAAGGGCCCACCCTCCTCTCCGGCCAGTTTGCTGATCAACAAAGGGCCCCCCCCTCTCTCGGGAACTACCCCCCTCCCAGTGTTCCACCGTGAAACTACGACCCCCTCCCATGTTCCACCCGTGGACTAGAAAGGGCCCACTTCTCTCCAGCCAGTTTTGGCTGATCAAGTAAAGGTCCCCCCGCTCCGTGAACTACGAACCCCAATCCCCCCGTAGTTTCCCCTCGGGAACTACGACCCCTCCCAGTGTTCCACCCGTGGAACTAGTAAAGGGCCCACCCTCTCCCCAGCCCAGTTTGCTGATCAAGTAAAGGCCCCCCGCTCTCGGGAACTACGACCCCTCCCAGTGTTCCACCCGTGGAACTACGACCCCTCCCAGTGTTCCACCCGTGGAACTAGTAAAGGGCCCACCCTCTCTCCAGGCCAGTTTGCTGATCAAGTAAAGGGCCCCCCGCTCTCGGGAACTACGACCCCTCCCTGTTCCACCCGTTGAACTACGACCCCTCCCAGTGTTCCACCCGTGGAACTAGTAAAGGGCCCACTTTCTCTCCAGGCCAGTTTGCTGATCAAGTAAAGGGCCCCCCGCTCTCGGGAACTACGACCCCTCCCAGCGTTCCACCCGTGGAACTACGACCCCCTCCCAGTGTTCCACCCGTGGAACTAGTAAAGGGCCCACCCTCTCTCCAGGCCAGTTTGCTGATCAAGTAAAGGGCCCCCCGCTCTCGGGAACTACGACCCCTCCCAGTGTTCCACCCGTGGAACTACGACCCCTCCCAGTGTTCCACCCGTGGAACTAGTAAAGGGCCCACCCTCTCTCCAGGCCAGTTTGCTGATCAAGTAAAGGGCCCCCCGCTCTCGGGAACTACGACCCCTCCCAGTGTTCCACCCGTGGAACTACGACCCCTCCCAGTGTTCCACCCGTGGAACTAGTAAAGGGCCCACCCTCTCTCCAGGCCAGTTTGCTGATCAAGTAAAGGGCTCCCCGCTCTCGGGAACTACGACCCCTCCCAGTGTTCCACCCGTGGAACTACGACCCCTCCCAGTGTTCCACCCGTGGAACTAGTAAAGGGCCCACCCTCTCTCCAGGCCAGTTTGCTGATCAAGTAAAGGGCCCCCCGCTCTCGGGAACTACGACCCCTCCCAGTGTTCCACCCGTGGAACTACGACCCCTCCCAGTGTTCCACCGGTGGAACTAGTAAAGGGCCCACCCTATCAAGTGAAGGGCCCCCCGCTCTCGGGAACTACGACCCCTCCCAGTGTTCCACCCGTGGAACTACGACCCCTCCCAGTGTTCCACCCGTGGAACTAGTAAAGGGCCCACCCTCTCTCCAGGCCAGTTTGCTGATCACTGATCAAGTAAAGGGCCCCCCGCTCTCGGGAACTACGACCCCTCCCAGTGTTCCACCCGTGGAACTAGTAAAGGGCCCACCCTCTCTCCAGGCCAGTTTGCTGATCAAGTAAAGGGCCCCCCGCTCGGGAACTACGACCCCTCCCAGTGTTCCACCCGTGGAACTACGACCCCTCCCAGTGTTCCACCCGTGGAACTAGTAAAGGGCCCACCTTCTCTCCAGGCCAGCTTGCTGATCAAGTAAAGGCCCCCCCGCTCTCGGGAACTACGACCCCTCCCAGTGTTCCACCCGTGGAACTACGACCCCTCCCAGTGTTCCACCCGTGGAACTAGTAAAGGGCCCACCCTCTCTCCAGGCCAGTTTGCTGATCAAGTAAGGGCCCCCCGCTCTCGGGAACTACGACCCCTCCCAGTGTTCCACCCGTGGAACTACGACCCCTCCCAGTGTTCCACCCGTGGAACTAGTAAAGGGCCCACCCTCTCTCCAGGCCAGTTTGCTGATCAAGTAAAGGACCCCACGCTCTCGGGAACTACGGACCCCTCCCAGTGTTTCCCCCGTGGAAAACTACGAACCCCCAGTGTTACACCCGTGGAACTCTAAAGGGCCACCCTCTCTCAGGACAGTTTTGCTGTCAAGAAAGGGCCCCCCGATATCGGGACCTACGACCCCTCCCAGTGTTTCCACCCGTGGAACTATCGAAACCCTCACCGGTTCCACCCGTGGAACTAGTAAAGGGCCCACCCTCTCTCCAGGCCAGTTTGCTGATCAAGTAAAGGGCCCCCCGCTCTCGGGAACTACGACCCCTCCCAGTGTTCCACCCGTGGAACTACGACCCCTCCCAGTGTTCCACCCGTGGAACTAGTAAAGGGCCCACCCTCAGTTTGCTGATCAAGTAAAGGGCCCCCCGCTCTGAACTACGACCCCTCCCAGTGTTCCACCGGTGGAACTAGTAAAGGGCCCACCCTCTCCCCAGGCCAGTTTGCTGATCAAGTAAAGGGCCCCCCGCTCTCGGGAACTACGACCCCTCCCAGTGTTCCACCCGTGGAACTACGACCCCTCCCAGTGTTCCACCGGTGGAACTAGTAAAGGGCCCACCCTATCAAGTGAAGGGCCCCCCGCTCTCGGGAACTACGACCCCTCCCAGTGTTCCACCCGTGGAACTACGACCCCTCCCAGTGTTCCACCCGTGGAACTAGTAAAGGGCCCACCCTCTCTCCAGGCCAGTTTGCTGATCACTGATCAAGTAAAGGGCCCCCCGCTCTCGGGAACTACGACCCCTCCCAGTGTTCCACCCGTGGAACTAGTAAAGGGCCCACCCTCTCTCCAGGCCAGTTTGCTGATCAAGTAAAGGGCCCCCGCTCTCGGGAACTACGACCCCTCCCAGTGTTCCACCCGTGGAGCTACGACCCCTCCCAGTGTTCCACCCGTGGAACTAGTAAAGGGCCCACCCTCTCTCCAGGCCAGTTTGCTGATCAAGTAAAGGGCCCCCCGCTCTCGGGAACTACGACCCCTCCCAGTCTTCCACCCGTGGAACTACGACCCCTCCCAGTGTTCCACCCGTGGAACTAGTAAAGGGCCCACCCTCTCCCAGGCCAGTTTGCTGATCAAGTAAAGGGACACGCAGAGGGAACTACGACCCTCCCAAGTGTTGTTTCCACCGTGGAACTACGACCCAGCCCAGTGTGCCACCCGTGGAACTAGTAAAGGGCCCACCCTCTCTCCAGGCCAGTTTGCTGATCAAGTAAAGGGCCCCCCGCTCTCGGGAACTACGACCCCTCCCAGTGTTCCACCCGTGGAACTACGACCCCTCCCAGTGTTCCACCCGTGGAACTCGTAAAGGGCCCACCCTCTCTCCAGGCCAGTTTGCTGATCAAGTAAAGGGCCCCCCGCTCTCGGGAACTACGACCCCTCCCAGTGTTCCACCCGTGGAACTACGACCCCTCCCAGTGTTCCACCCGTGGAACTAGTAAAGGGCCCACCCTCTCTCCAGGCCAGTTTGCTGATCAAGTAAAGGGCCCCCCGCTCTCGGGAACTTCCACCCGTGGAACTACGACCCCTCCCAGTGTTCCACCCGTGGAACTAGTAAAGGGCCCACTTTCTCTCCAGGCCAGTTTGCTGATCAAGTAAAGGGCCCCCCGCTCTCGGGAACTACGACCCCTCCCAGTGTTCCACTCGTGGAACTACGACCCCTCCCAGTGTTCCACCCGTGGAACAAGTAAAGGGCCCACCCTCTCTCCAGGCCAGTTTGCTGATCAAGTAAAGGGCCCCCTGCTCTCGGGAACTACGACCCCTCCCAGTGTTCCACCCGTGGAACTACGACCCCTCCCAGTGTTCCACCCATGGAACTAGTAGATCAAGTAAAGGGCCCCCCGCTCTCGGGAACTACGACCCCTCCCAGTGTTCCACCCGTGGAACTAGTAAAGGGCCCACCCTCTCTCCAGGCCAGTTTGCTGATCAAGTAAAGGGCACCCCGCTCTCGGGAACTACGACCCCTCCCAGTGTTCCACCCGTGGAACTACGACCCCTCCCAGTATTCCACCCGTGGAACTGGTAAAGGGCCCACCCTCTCTCCAGGCCAGTTTGCTGATCAAGTAAAGGGCCCCCCGCTCTCGGGAACTACGACCCCTCCCAGTGTTCCACCCGTGGAACTACGACCCCTCCCAGTGTTCCACCCGTGGAACTAGTAAAGGGCCCACCCTCTCTCCAGGCCAGTTTGCTGATCAAGTAAAGGGCCCCCCGCTCTCGGGAACTACGACCCCTCCCAGTGTTCCACCCGTGGAACTACGACCCCTCCCAGTGTTCCACCCGTGGAACTAGTAAAGGGCCCACCCTCTCTCCAGGCCAGTTTGCTGATCAAGTAAAGGGCTCCCCGCTCTCGGGAACTACGACCCCTCCCAGTGTTCCACCCGTGGAACTACGACCCCTCCCGTGGAACTAGTAAAGGGCCCACCCTCTCTCCAGGCCAGTTTGCTGATCAAGTAAAGGGCCCCCCGCTCTCGGGAACTACGACCCCTCCCAGTGTTCCACCCGTGGAACTACGACCCCTCCCAGTGTTCCACCCGTGGAACTAGTAAAGGGCCCACCCTCTCTCCAGGCCAGGTTGCTGATCAAGTAAAGGGCCCCCCGCTCTCGGGAACTACGACCCCTCCCAGTGTTCCACCCGTGGAACTACGACCCCTCCCAGTGTTCCACCCGTGGAACTAGTAAAGGGCCCACCCTCTCTCCAGGCCAGTTTGCTGATCAAGTAAAGGGCTCCCCGCTCTCGGGAACTACGACCCCTCCCAGTGTTCCACCCGTGGAACTACGACCCCTCCCGTGGAACTAGTAAAGGGCCCACCCTCTCTCCAGGCCAGTTTGCTGATCAAGTAAAGGGCCCCCCGCTCTCGGGAACTACGACCCCTCCCAGTGTTCCACCCGTGGAACTAGTAAAGGGCCCGCCCTCTCTCCAGGCCAGTTTGCTGATCAAGTAAAGGGCCCCCCGCTCTCGGGAACTACGACCCCTCCCAGTGTTCCACCCGTGGAACTACGACCCTCCCAGTGTTCCACCCGTGGAACTCGTAAAGGGCCCACCCTCTCTCCAGGCCAGTTTGCTGATCAAGTAAAGGGCCCCCCGCTCTCGGGAACTACGACCCCTCCCAGTGTTCCAACCGTGGAACTAGTAAAGGGCCCACCCTCTCTCCAGGCCAGTTTGCTGATCAAGTAAAGGGCCCCCCGCTCTCGGGAACTACGACCCCTCCCAGTGTTCCACTCGTGGAACTACGACCCCTCCCAGTGTTCCACCCGTGGAACAAGTAAAGGGCCCACCCTCTCTCCAGGCCAGTTTGCTGATCAAGTAAAGGGCCCCCCGCTCTCGGGAACTACGACCCCTCCCAGTGTTCCACCCGTGGAACTACGACCCCTCACCCGTGGAACTACTGGTAGTTCCCGAGAGCGGGGGGCCCTTTACTTGATCAGCAAACTGGCCTGGAGAGAGGGTGGGCCCTTTACTAGTTCCACGGGTGGAACACTGGGAGGGGTCGTAGTTCCACGGGTGGAACACTGGGAGGGGTCGTAGTTCCCGAGAGCGGGGGGCCTTTTACTTGATCAGCAAACTGGCCTGGAGAGAGGGTGGGCCCTTTACTAGTTCCACGGGTGGAACACTGGGAGGGGTCGTAGTTCCACGGGTGGAACACTGGGAGGGGTCGTAGTTACCGAGAGCGGGGGGCCCTTTACTTGATCAGCAAACTGGCCTGGAGAGAGGGTGGGCCCTTTACTAGTTCCACGGGTGGAACACTGAGAGGGGTCGTAGTTCCACGGGTGAACCACTGGGAGGGGTCGTAGTTCCCGAG
>CAJNDS010002340.1:0-117500 GCA_905221605.1 Symbiodinium natans
GGCCTTCCTGTTACGGGCCCTTCGGCGCTTGGATGGGCCTCTCATCTGAATACGGTTTAGGGTTTAGGGTTTAGGGTTTGGGGTTTGGGGTTTAGGGTTTGGGGTTTGGGGTTTAGGGTTTAGGTTCAAGGTGTAGGGTTCGGGTTGGCTGCAGAATGGTCCGATGTTGGTCTCGAAGTTCCTGACTTTGCTTTTTCCTGACGGAACTGAACCTCCCAAAACGTCGGGTGTAGGGTTCAGGGTTCAGGCGGAGTGTGATGCTTGCAGGAAAGCTGGCCGATGGCAAGCACGAAAAGCTGCTGGTTCCGAAGCTTCTGCCGCTGCTGGCAGGACTGGAGACCCGGGCCACGACTCTTAGTTGGTCAGTTCTCCCTTTCCGGTTCCTTCAGTACATGTTCCTCTTGTCGTACTGCGCCTGTCCTTTGGAGACCTCCTAGGGACAGGCTTAAGCGACGCCCTTTCGGAGGAGGAGAGATCTTCAAGAAGTTAGAGGCTGGCAAGGCACCTCGCAAGCAGAAAGTTAACTTCAACATGCTCTGACATTGGGATGTTCCCCCTTCTACTACAAGTCCTCAATAGGGATTCTAATAGGGGGTACTAGAATCCCTATTAAGGACTGTGAGTGTAAGGGGGGAACATCCCAACTCTGACATAAAGGTGAGACCGGGTTTGGGGTTTGGGGTTTGGGGTTTAGGGTTTAGGGTTTAGGGTTTAGGGTTTAGGGTTTAGGATACTAGGTTTGGGGTTTAGGGTCGACTTCTAGAACAGCTCAAGTGGGGGTACAAGTATGGCGGCTACAACTACGACTGGTTCTAACCTTATCTCGGGCCCTTAGAACCCTACTTAAGAACCACCACCCGTGAATCTCCAACAATCACCCTAAACCCTAAACCCTAAACCCTAAACCCTAAACCCTAAACCCTAAACCCTAAACCGCAAATTTGGGTGAGGCAGCAGTCTTGGACCTGGGATGTGGTGAGGGCACTGCGCCCTGTTTGAAGCTCTGACCGCAAAAGGCCTGGAAGAAGCCTTCCTTGGGTACTCAGGGCTTAGGGTTTGGGGTTTAGGGTTTAGGGTTTAGGGTTTAGGGTTTGGGGTTTAGGGTTTAGGGTTTAGGGTTTAGGGCTTGAGGTGGAGGGTTTAGGGTTTAGGGTAGGGGTCTAGGGTTGAGGGTTTGAGGTTTAGGGCGTATGGTTGAGGGTTTGGGGTTTAGGGTTCAACCTATGTTCCCCGTGGGCTTCAAACAGTGGCTATGTTCTTGCCGTTCGGCTTCCGGGGGTCTCGTTCAGGAACTTGATGTTGCGGTGCTAGGGTTACATCGTCGAGAGTATAGTACTCTTACATTGGTATCTCAGTTTCGGCTCCATATCGAAAGCCTTGGAGAAGGAACAGGCTTGCTTTTGGGGTTTGGGGTTTCGGGTTTGGGGTTTAGGGTTGCGGGTTGTGGCTTGATGCAACGCATTGTAGGACCTTGCAACCAAGGATCGCGCAGCGCTTTCCGAATGCAGAGGTCGTGGGGACGCTTGGCTGGTGTAGGCTTTTGGGTTTTGGGGTTTAGTTTGTTGTTTTGCTGTTGTTGTTTCGGGGGGTTTGCGGTTTGGAGCTTGAGGTTTTAAAGCACTGAACCCTATTTAGCCTAAACCCTCAACCTCCTATTTTTTGTAAAGCACCGAACCACTCAACTGTATGAACCTTGTAAACCCTGAACCCTAAACCTTCAACCCTGAACCCTGAAACTTAACCCTATAAACCCTACACCCTGAGACCGGAACCCCGAACCCTAAACCCTAAACCCTAAACCCTAAACCCTAAACCCTAAACCCGAAGCGCTGACTTACTTTGGCGCTCGGCCTGGGAAAGAGAGCACATCACTGTCGTGGATACGATGGAGATGAGGACACGGGTTTAGGGTTTAGGGTTTAGGGTTTAGGGTGTGCCCCAACCAACATCTTTTGGGCTGGTTAACGTTAGGATCCCACGTTCCGGCATTTTTAGGTTCGCAGGGTAGGGTTTAGGGTTTAGGGTTTAGGGTTTAGGGCTTGTGGGGTCTATAGGGCTTATAGTAAGGTTTATGCATCTATCTGTCTCTCATGAGCCTTTAGGATTTAGGGTCGATCTTCTGTGGTTCTTTACGGCAAGCTTAGATCCTGAGCCTTTTGGGGTTGTAGGGTCTTCTTCATGAGGTATAATTTAAAGCATTTTTTCGCCGAGTGCTAAAATGCAGCCAAAGATCCGACGCCCCGGGGTACTGTAGGTGTTGAGGCAGGTTTAACGAAGTACCTCTGTTATGGCAGCTTTGAGCCCTAAACCCTAAACCCTAAACCCTAAACCCTAAACCCAAGAAGTTTAAGCCAGCCCAGGATCGATGCCTGGGCACCCTCCGTGGATGCAGCCACCAAGAAGGACAGGACAGTCAGTGGTTGGGAGGATTGGATTGGGGTTTGTTCCCTTACATTGCCTCCTAAACCCCCTTGAAGTAGAAAGGGTTAAACCCTAAACCCTAAACCCTAAGCCTAAACCCTAAACCCTAAACCCTAAACCCTAAACCCTAAACCCTAAACCCTAAACCCTAAACCCTAAACCCTAAACCCCCACTGTTGTTGCACTGTGACCTGGAATCAGCTCATCCAGAAGCATTGTGGGAGGCCGAAGCAGCAAACTTGACCAATGCAAAGTTCATTTGCAGCCTGCTCAGTTTCTGCCCGCGGCATTCACGTGCTTCATGCTCATGGCAGGGTTTAGGGTTTAGGGTTTAGGGTTTAGGGTTTAAGGGTTTAAGGGTTTAGGGGTTTAAGGGTTTAAGGGTTTAAGGGTTTAAGGGTTTAAGGGTTTAAGGGTTTAAGGGTTTAAGGGTTTAAGGGTTTAAGGGTGACGACTGTCTAGCCTGGCATGCGGTCGTGCCTGAAGGTGGTGATGCGGCAAGCTTTGGAGACGGTGGCGCGTGGACGGCAAAATTTGACTTGGATGCTTGGCTGACAGCCACCCCTAAACCCTAAACCCTAAAGCCTAAACCCTAAACCCTAAACCCTAAACCCTAAACCCTAAACCCTAAACCCTAAACCCTAAACCTTCCACTTTTCCGTCTGGTTGATTGTCAACGTCGGCTCCCAGATCCTGCAACCCGACATGGAGGTTCATGTGTAGCTGCGACTGGCGATCTAAGTGGGGTGTAGGGTTTAGGGTTTAGGGTTTATTGAGAACTACCCATGAACGTTCAAGCAAGCGCGAAACCTCACTTGTTGCCCAGGTCACCAGCTTCGATGTCATCCATGACTTGACCAACCCTGAAGCCACCTTGCGTGAGTGCCGCCGGGTCCTAAAGGCCGACTGCAGCGGTAGGTGGGGGGTTTTGCGAAAATAAGGGGCCCGCAATATAGATCTCCAAATAGTAGGATCCCCATAGAATAAGGACCCCAATAAGGTACCCCGAATGTCGGAAACCCCATGTAGGACCTAAGCCATTCTAATACGGTCGTCAATGAAGTTAAGGTCTCCACAAAGGCAGCGGGAGGAAGCCTGCCACAATCGAGAGAATCCCTCACCCCGAAGGGGTGTGACACTTCAGGGGTGGTGGGCATTCGAAATGAAGGAAAACAATATCAAATCGCAATTGCGTACACTCCGTGAAACTAGACCTTCTTTTGAGCTGGTGCAGCATGCTTATGGGTACTTTCGCCATTTGGACCATTCGTGTCAAATCGCATCGGTCTTATTATGAGATATTTTTATCGATTCCTCATTATGATAGATATAAATTCTTTTCCTCTCCTCGAATGAATGAGATAGTTATTGGTGTTATAAATTTATTGAGTAATTATGCAGAAGTCAGCGTATAATTTCTATAAATATTCAAATATAAGTGGACGAATTTCATTAAATATATTATATATATATCTTTGATATTAGGATTGTCTCGATTCTGTTGGATATAAATTTCAGATAATTCCTTAATTTTTCTTAGATATTAGATTTATCATATGAGAAAATAAATTTGAAGATATTTTTATATCAAATGAATTTGAGAATGATGACTCTAATATTAATTTCAAATACGATTAATTTATTATTTTCTTATAAATCCTTACAAATCTATTTTCCATTAAGAAAGAATAGAAATATTCGGATAATTTATCGCCGGTCAATAAATATAAAAAATCTCGAAAGAATTTATCAATTAATTCTTCGTCAATTCATTTTCTTAATTCATCATAGAGAAATCTTCCTCGAATTCCATCAAGCCCCTCCCCCCTCTATAGAAAGAAAAGATTGCAATATGTATAATCTCAAATAAGATTTCGGCAGCCTCGATATATGAAATATTAATTATCTCAATTTCATCATAGATATGAAATTTGATCGATATTTTAATTATTTCTATAATCATCGTATATCGATATCAAGCATCTGAGAAAATCGATCAAGAAATATTAGATGTCGAATAATTTCGTCACGACCCAATGAAATTCAATGCTCAATCTCCCGATATTATTAGAATTTAGATGATTCGAAAATTTCAGGAGCCGGAAGAAAAGAAATCTATGAGAGATCATGTCGAATAATTTCATCAACGAAGATGAATATTCATTCCTAGTGATGATTATATCAAAGAAATATCCCATATAATCAAAAGATATATCAAAGAATCAATGGAGACGAAACCAATAATCCATCAAAATCGTCCTATGAAGGGAATTAAAGGAGACCAAAAGGAAGACAAATGGAGACAAAAGGCTACTCTTGGATCTCTCCATCAAAGAAATAAATATGGAATCTATAATTCGTTAAAGAGTCGACGATTGGGGCTCCGAACATTTCCTGCATTCTACGCGCCAGTTTTTCTGCGGGGTACTGCACCAGCTAGTCGACCTTCCTGCGCTTCGCAGTGGCTTCTTCTTGTTGACGATCTCCCGCACGGGTTTCATTCATGCTATCGCGCTTCACGTCATGCAGGTCCTGTGTGGGACTGTGAGGGTCTGGGGTACCAGGGTTTAGGGTTTGAAGTTAAACCTTGTTCAACCTGTCTTTGATGGATGGAAGCAATCGCCCAAGAATCCTCATGCAGGTTCGCGCCAAATATCAACACAGACAGCATACTCCCGGACCAAGCGAACTCCCCAATGTAACAGTCCACTTGTGCAAGCCGCCAGACATTGCATGTGGCATTGTGTTCTCTGGCTATCCCCTCGCAGCTGTGATGGGGGCACAGGTCGCACGCATCATCTGGCGCAACTTCAAGATCAACTCTCGAAAGTCGAAACCTTCACAACCCCTAGTTGGGATGTTCCCCCTTATACTAACAGTCCTTATTGGGGTACTATCATAGGGGGGTACCATAATCCCTATTAAGGACCGTTAGAATAAGGGGGAACATCCCCAGCCCCCTAAGCAACAAACTCTGCGCCAAGGGTCTGCCGCAATAGCCTCGAAGGCAGCTTTGCCTTGGTTCCATCCAGAATCTGAAGGTGCCCCCTCAAACCCTCAAACCCTCAAACCCTAAAACCCTAAAACCCCAAAACCCAAAGCCCTAAAACTTAAAGCCACCCTCATCCTTCAACATCCTGGAAGCCACATGAATTCTGGCTCAAAGCCGATATAAACCCTGAACGCAAAACCCTAAACCCTAAACCCAAAACTCTAAACCCACGTGGCTTGCCACCCTGGCGAGGAGTGGAAAAGAGCAGGGAGGGAAAAAATCACAGCGCTCCATGCTCTATTCCGTATTTCGTGGGTTTCGTTTTTAGGGTTTAGGGTTCCTTCGTCGTCCATGTTGCTGGATAGCACACTCTTGCCTGATCGCAGAGAAGAGGAGGCAAACGGGTACCTGATGTGACGCTCGGTAATACTACGCGCCAGAACCCAGCCATCAGACCGTCTATCCTCTGGTCCTTAGGGTTTATAGGGTTTACTTCATAGCTCCAGATATGTTGCGGTGACTCTGGCTGGCTGCGCAAAGGAATTCCGAGCTGTCGATTGCACTGTACATGCGGGACTGTACCCGTCATCCCGCTTGTAGCATGTGGGCAAGAACGCCGACAGCTACAAGCGAAAAGGATGCAGTCGCACAAAAATTAAGCATGGACTGCCCTAAACCCTATAAACCCTAAACCCTAAACCCTCAAGTGTCCGGTGTCAAGCTGGCCCAAGCTTCCGTCGAGGGTTCAGGAGATGTGCGCGGGTCGACTTGGTGACCAGGCTGGGTTCATTTGGTCCCCAAGGTCCTCCCTCCTGATCCGAGAGCCAGCTGCCAGAGGAGCCCTGCCGAATGCACGAGCCAGGATGTTGAAGGTTGCTTGCGGGTTGCCTCGTGAGCCGGAGCCTCAGGACTTGAGAAAAGAGAGAGGAAGTGCAGAAAAACCGAAAATGCCAAAAACAAAAAAAGAAAACGACTCTGAGCCTGGGGCCCTTCTGGATTCGCTCCTCGACGATTTCGATGAGACTCCGGCCTCTCCTGCAGAGACCAGGCTGCGAAATAGCTGCCACAGCGTTGCAGTACAAAAAGTAGCACAAGTGTAGCAACGTCAGACCCTGCAAGCTGCACTGTGTAGCCAAGGTTTTGAAGAACTTTGGCCTTTCGGTGTCTCCTGCTTCGAAGTATCCTCGAAGCAATAGCACAAACTCATCGTCCTGCAGAGCCGCCCGGATGATGCGAGGATCGTCTTCGTCATCGAGCCAAGCAAACTTTTCCTGCACGGCTGCCATCACGACCTCGAGCTGAGTGCTGAAGTAGGTGGTCACAACGTTGCACGAGTCTTCCGGCTTGTAGCGAAAGTCCCTAAGGACGACCTGGGCGTTCGAGACTGTCAACGAGACTAAGTGCAAGCAGCAAAGACACGGCTCACACTGAATGTAGGCAGAGAGCATGCCAAATGCCATCACAGCCTTGCAGATGAGCGAGGGTGTCAACGCCAACCTGATGGTCCTTCAGCCTCAATATGGGTATGAGTTCTGACCACTGGACATACCGCAGCACCATGTAGCGGAACGGCTTGTTGGAGGACAGGTGGCCTGGCCTGAGCTGTCGAGTGTGACCAGCTTGCAACCCCGCTTCAGCGTGTTGTTCACGAGACCTGCGTCTGAGGCAACTTCACGCGAACCCGCATGACCAACCATCTGCTCCACTGCGTTGGTGATGTAACTTGTCCGGCTTGCCACTGTCCGATTCTCACCCATGGCTCGGCAGCTCAAGAGTTTGGTGACCTCGACTAGTGACTTGGAAGCCTTGGGGAACCTTTGAGCCGACACTTTTGAAACCCGATGGCATTCATCTCACCTGGCTTGTTTGGCATGTTCGTTCGCCAGCCGCTTGGCTCAATTCGATTGGGTCAAAGGTGGCCTCACAGCTCAAGCTCAAAGTCGGGGTGGTGGCTAACTAGCGGAGGCATGAAGTCAGCTATGACTCCGCCGGTCAAGGGGTTGCAGGACGGGGCTGAGGGGGCTGGGCCGTTTTAGGGTCTTCTGGCCGTGAAATGAGAACAGTGAAGCAAGCTCCATGACATCCTAGTAGGGTCTATAAGGTTTAACGAAGGGGAACGCCCTTGCAGGCCTGGCAAAATGAAAGCTCTGCTGAGCGCAAGCGTGCGGCAGTCTCCTCGGAATGCCTCACCGTGGGCATAGCAGATGATACCTGACTGGTTTAGGGTTTAGGGTTTAGGGTTTAGGGTTTAGGGTTTAGGGTTTAGGGTTTAGGGTTTAGGGTTTAGGGTTTAGGGTTTAGGGTTTAGGGTTTCGTATGGGTGTTCGTCGAAGGATAGCGCGCTTTATGCCCTCTCAGCTGGACCCCCTCATTAAACCTACAAGCGTTTCGGAGGTGTCGTCTAACGTCTACTATAGGGGCCTAAATAATTAGAATAGGACTCTGGGAGGTATTAGAGTATAATTACAAAGGAACCATAAGGGAATACGTTTAGTCTTTCTTGCGACCCCTATACTAAGTGAATGAGAAGGGGCTGATGTCCTGCTGCGCGAGCTGGACATAAAACTTCGCCACGCGCTTGCGGTCATGGAGGAAGAGCCTGCGGCAGAGGCTCTGAGGTTCGGGTGCCCCACCGCCAAATTGGAAGCCCAGATTCCCTAAACCCTAAACCCTAAACCCTAAACCCTAAACCCTAAACCCTAAACCCTAAACCCTACCTAAACCCTAAACCCTAAGTTTGGGGGTTTAAGGGTTTATGGTTGAGGGTTTGGGGTTTTGGGGGTTTAAGGGTTCAGGGCAACCCAACGCCACACTCAACTTGATCCGGCCGGGCGGCTGAGGTGCTTTTCGGGATTCAAGGTTTCGAGTTTTCGGGGTTGGGGGGGGGGGGTTTAGGATTTAGGGTTTAGGGTTATAAGGGTTTAGGGTTTTCAATTGAGGGTTTAGGGAACCAGGGCCCTGGGCGTTCTGGGGCTTCGACCATGGAACCCCAACCGGTTGGGGAGCGGGCCTACAACGCTCCCAGATTCACAGGCTTTTGGTAAGCAGGTTTCGATTTCGGGTTTAGGGGGGTTTAGGGTTTAGGAAGCTTTTTACGGAGTTTGGGGTGGGTTTTAGGGGGTTTAAGGGGGTTTCAGGGGGTTTAAGGGGGTTTAAGGGGGTTTAGGGGGCTTAGGGTTTAGGGGGGTTTTAAGGGGGTTTAGGGGGGTTTAAGGGGGCTTAGGGCTTAAGGAGAAGTGCCACAAAGGGCTCCCAATGGGCTGCCAGGAAGCTTGCCAAGGCGGCCCACGCGAGGGAACCCTCCGGGAAGAGGACCGGAGCCGAAGACCCAGGACATGAATCCTCTTAGGGTTTAGGGTTTAGGGTTTAGGGTTTAGGGTTTAGGGTTTAGGGTTTAGGGTTTAGGGTTTAGGGTTTGGTGAACTTTGGGTTCAGGGTTTAGGGTTAA
Source organism: Symbiodinium natans (assembly GCA_905221605.1). Taxonomy (NCBI): domain Eukaryota; class Dinophyceae; order Suessiales; family Symbiodiniaceae; genus Symbiodinium; species Symbiodinium natans. Next base: position 8,862 of record CAJNDS010002340.1, read on the forward strand.
GGGTCAGTAGGGTTTAGGGGCAAGGGTTCAGGGTTTAGGGCTTGAAGGGTGCATGCGGATCCACTTAGGGGTTCCCTGTTTTGCTAATAATTAGCTGCTAATGGGGAAGGACCAGTGACGGTTTAGGTGGAAGCGGAGGACTCGGAGGGCTCAGACTAGCTGCAATTTCTGACTGGGAGTGTCTGGAGGTTCTTTAGCTTGGGGTTCATTAAGGCGTGTATAACTGTAGAACGGAGATGAGCTGAGAATCAGGGTTTAGCTTGAAGGCAAAGCAACACGAAAATGAGTTCGGGAGTAGATTTGGGGTGACCACTTCCCTAATCTGTGCAACGAGGGCAGGAGTGGAGATGACTTACTACAAGAAATCCCTACGAGAGTTCGACTGCAAGGTCCGCACACAATCCGGATGACCGCAGCATGGGAGGGTTCAGGACTTTGGATATTTGAGTAGGAGACGATGCGGTAGAGGCGGCTTCCGAATGTTTGGAGGATGATGCGGACGCATGCGCACAACTGTTGAGGAGAACCGGTCGGGCCAACACTTACGTGACATCCTCCCTGTCCACACCCCTCGCAAAACCAAGCCACACTCAAGACTCAAGCCCCTGAACCCCCAAACCCCCCAAACTCAGCTACCTAAACCCCAAAACCCGAAACCCTCGACCCTAAACCCTAAACCTAAACCCCAAACCCTAAACCCTAAACCCCAAGTTGAAGCCAGCGAGGATCCTGATCTCCCAGGTCTTGGGCGGAGATTCTTTGGGAACCCTGCGGCCTGGGTCGGTGCGCAGGAGCATGTCACAAACGTAGTAGGCCCGCGTGCCATCCGCGAGCTTCAGGGTGTAGTAGTACCTGATGTTCGGGCCCATGGTGTACTCTTACTATGCAGGAGATGTCGGGCATGATCTGCTATCTTTAGGGTTTTAGGGTTTAGGGGAAGACTGCTCAAGATCCAAGCAGCTTATCTTAAGTTTAAAGCCTAAACCCTAAACCCTGAACCTTAAACCCTCAACCTAAACCCGAAACCCCAAACCCGAAGCCATTGCAACCCAGCGACTCGAAGACCTCCGTGCTGTTTTCATTCCAACCGTCTATGGCCTGCGAGACTTGGTTTAGGGTTTAGGGTTTAGGGTTTAGGGTTTAGGGTTTAGGGTTTAGGGTTGAAGCAAGCCATTCTTGCAAGGGTTTAAGCGGGAATGCCTGTACTTGAAGCAAGTGTTTAACCTAAACGATTTCGGATTGCTGGGTGAAGGGTTGAGAACTAATACTCCAGTCTTTCGGCTGAAGGAGCCATCCGTTGAATTGAGGCTCAGAGTATCCGGGACGCAGGGTGGACACCGATTCTGATTGAGAGAAGAACTCTGAGAACTACTGTAGGGTCGGAATAATCACGAAAAAATATTCCCTTATGGTCTCTTTGTAATTATACCATAATAACCCCCAAACCCTATTCAAACTATTCAGGCCCCAATACTAGACAGCGAAGCCTCCACTTGGATAGCATCGCCATACAGCTGGCTCAGTTCTCGCGCGTCGAAGTCCACAGACACAACCTGCAGGGGCAGCAAGTCTCAAGCCCTCAGATTTGGGCCATTGAGTTGGTTTACTAAGCACTTGCAAAAAGCACCTTGCCCTGTAGTTCCTCAATTGGGTGGCTTTGCCGCCTTGGACGGCGTGGGGTGGGAGAAAAGTGTTAGATGGCCCTCCACAATCCGGCCAAAGCTGCTCTTCGCACCTCACGAAGCTTTAACCTTCACGGCATCTACGCCCTATCACAGGAAACCCTAAACCCTAAACCCTAAACCCTAATCCCTAAACCCTAGCCTTCGAGATGCGCTCATGGATCCACTTGCTGCCAGAAGGAGCACACACTTTGAGGTCCGGATAGCGCGCCTTGCGAACGTCGGGGATCTAAATATCTGTTTGGGGCCTTAAAGTTTAGGGTTTAGGAATCAGGGTTTAGGGTTTATATAGGGTTTAGGGTTTAGGGTTAATTAGGGAGCAGGGCTAACTGGCTCTCAGAAGAGGATTTGGGAATTGGGGTTCCCACCCCCCACCCGCCCAATCCCGAATAATTCCTGGAAGGAGTATATCTGGGGATGTGAAGTACCTGATGAAGACTTGGCCCATACAAATGGGGCAACATTGCCGACAATCATGGGATTACAGGCTTTACAGGCAGCCACCTTTAAACCCTAAACCCTAAACCCTAAACCCTAAACCCTAAACCCTAAACCCTAAACCCTAAACCCTAAACCCAGTCTCTCTGTGCACCTTCCAAACTGCGGCATCTTCGCGGTGGTAGGCATTCGGGACCACCAAGACAGCCGGCCTTCCCAAGGCCTCCACCTCCAGGAGTGCTCATCAAATGAGTGGCAGTTTGGAGTTTGGGTTTAGGGTTTAGGGTTTAAGGTTTAGGGTTTAGGGTTTAGGGTTTAGGGTTTAGGGTTTAGGGTTTAGGGTTTAGGGTTTAGGGCTTACAGTTTACAGTTTACAGTGAGGGCTGACATCTGGTCCTTAAGGGAGGAGGCGGGGGGGGGGTTCATGTGCGGTAGGTACCTAGGGAACCTTGTGGAGGCTTAGGGAGCCTCAGGGAGTAGTGTGGAGTATTCGGGTTACTAGGGAACCTTGGGTTACATACCTCTTCTGAACCTTATGGAAGCCTCCATATTGAGGGCCCCATACTAAGGGCTTCTGGCAAGGTTTGCAGGGCTGAACCCTGATTTCCCCCTGAACACTCGAAAACAAAGAAGAACAAACCACCCACCCAACCACTTTGCTTGAGGACCCCAAATAATTGAAGATCATAATCCCTATATTACCCGTAGAAGGAAGAATATTACATACTTTTTGGGGTTCTTAAGCAAATAGCAGCCGAGCAACACCCAACAAGCCCGAAGCCCCGCCTGCTGCATCAAAGGCGGCTCCAATGCCACCGCCGAGAAAACCACCAAGTCACGTGAGCCCGGCGGCCGGTAGAGGGTCATGTTCCTCATCCTCAGGTCTCCGCTAATTCCTCTTGAACAGGGGTTAGGGTTTAGGGTTTAGGCTTTAGGGCTCACGGCTTAGGGTTTAGGGTTTAGGAACAGGGTTGAGGGTTCAGGGGCTCTACGGGAAATGCAGAGGCTCTACTGCCTTTCCCTCATCACAAACCTTCAAACCGACACAACGAATCATGTTTTCTACATTGGCTCTGAACAACTTGTTTGCCAGTCGGGGTCGTAATAAGAAGTCCTTGGGAGGAGGGGAGGGGGGGTTTCTCTCTGCTCAATTGCAAAGAGCTTGTAGCCAAACCTCCTCCTGATCTTGACCAGTTTTTAATGCCGTTACTTTTGGCAACCTCTGGCCCAAGGTAGGCCTGCCTAAAACCCCGCCCCCGCCGCGCCCCCCGCCGCCCTCCCCCCCCCCCGCCCCCCCGCCCCCCCCCCGCCCCCCCCCCCCCCGGCCCGCCCCCCCCCCCCCCCCCCCCCCCCCCGCCCCCCCACCCCCCGCCCCGCCCTCCGCCCCCCCCCCCCCCACCCCCTTCTGCTCCCCCCCCCCCGCCCCCCTCCCCGCGCCGCCCCCCGCCCCGCGCACCTCAACAGTAACATTCGGCTACGCAGGGACACTAAACCCTAAACCCTAAAACCCAGAACCCAAAACCCTAAACCCTCAATCCTAAACCCTAGAACCCTAAAACCCTACTAAGGACTGTCTTGTCCTGAGTAGCTTTTTCGTAGTGAGCAGACAAGGCTCGGAGGGCCATTGGACGCGCCTTTCGCGGAGACTTGCCACAGGTGGCCCGGCGCGAGTTCCTCCCGGAAGGTTGAAGTCTACGTTAAGTGCAAGAGATTACTCTCTTTATTGTATTTAAGAATATGTATTCCGTACTCTAGATTACATGTTATCTGGCTACTTAATGCATGGTTGTAGGATTCAGGATTTGGGGATTTAGAGCGGTTCCTACATGGGCGTTTCCGAGTTCAAGGGTCGTTTCTTGGGGGGGGGGGGGCTCCTACACTATCCTGGTTTAGGAATTAGGGTTTAGTGGTATGTATGGAGATCCCCGACGCAAGGCTCCGTAGTTGTGACAAGGACCCTCAACTAAAAGGGACCACAATTTGAAGACTCCAAGAGAATCTACCCGAAGATGCCATTTGAGCGTTGCATGCGCTGCGTGCAGGACGGTAACCTTAGCCCCTATAAACCCTGACCCCCCCACCCCGAACCCTTAAACCCTAAACCCTTCTACTCCTAAACCCTAAACCCTAAACCCTAAAACCTAAACCCTAAACCCTAAACCCTAAACCCTAAACCCTAAACCCCCTTTACCGAAATTGACAGTGGGCCCACAGGCCTGTAGGCCGCTCAGGGCTGGCACCACATGGGACTCCCAAGGCTCTTTGGCCTTCGCTGCAGCCTGAACCTCCGCAGTGCTGTATGGGGTTGGGGTGTAGGGTTTAGGGTTTAGGGTTTAGGGTTTAGGGTTTAGGGTTTAGGGTTTAGGGTTTAGGGCTTAGGGTTTAGGGTTTAGGGTTTAGGGTTGGATTAAACCCTGAACCCTAAACCCTAAACCCTGAACCCCAGATGACATGTTCTGCTTCGGGCCGATCCTCTGCGGGAGGCTCGGGCTTGCGCGTGGCAGCTGAATAAAGCAACGCCGCTGCGGCCTCGGAAAGCGGCTTTGAGTGCAAAGGGCGGGGGCGGTGGGGAGGGGAATCCCTGAACCCTAGTTGGTTCCTAGTGCATGTATTTACCTTGTTTAGGGTTTGAGGTTTAGGGTTTAGGGTTTAGGGTTTAGGGTTTTAGGTTTTAGGGTTTAGGGTTTAAAGTTTAGGGTTCTCAAAAGTGCCGGGGCCCAAAACCACAACTCGGCCCAGCAGCTACAGCGCATCCACTGCACAGGGGATGATCGGCAAGGAGGCCGACGGCTTCCATGGCCGGACGCACCCTGTGGAACTTGAAAACCGAGATCCTAAACCCCAAACCTTAAACCCTAAACCCTAAACCCTAAACCCTAAACCCTAAACCCTAAACCCTAAACCTTGGAGTTTTTGGGGTTTCAGGGATGACACTTGGGATGTTCCCCCTTATACTAACAGTCCTTGTAATCGGGATTACAATCGGGGCTAGCATGCCCTAGCCCTGTACTCGAAGACTAGGACGGCAACGTACGGGAACTGTTGACCAATGGAACAGTGAGGCAAAAGACGCGACATGCCCCAGAGGGTCCATTTTTGTAGTACCATTCTGGAATTAGGTACCCAAAAAACCTATTTAGCATGGTTTCTGGGTGCCAAATTCCATGATAATACTACAAATGGACCCTCTGGGTGCTTTAAAGAGAGCCAGAGGCAAGAGTTCCTTCGCGTCCGGCTGGTGCACAACGAACATGCTTTGGGTCCGCGCGCGGCGTTGTCTACGGGCAAGGCCCATCGATCCCCCATGCCTGAGGCCATGGCTCGTCCTAAAGGGCCTTGGATGAAGCTGCGCGCGCCGTGGTTCCAGGAAGAGTCTTGCAGGCATGCGGAAAAATGCCAGCTCAACGACGAGGAAGCCAACAAGTTTTGGCTTTCGCCGGAGCTGGTTGGAGAACACCGCTTGCAGCCGGCGCATCGCAGGCTCTCGGCAATGATCCAGACCGTCAAAAGAGCGGAAACAGCAGTACAATCGGACATCAAGGAACTTCAAGCGGTTGTGCACAAATAACGCGGTAGCTCAGCACACCTCCTGTTGATATGCGGTTTAGGGTTTAGGGTGTCAGGGATAGGCACCAGGAAGAATCATCGTCACGTCCCGGGGCTTCTTCCTGGCAGCTAGCAGCCTCTAATGTCTCACGATGGCACGTCGGGCACTTCTTTGGGAAGTTGAGGAGCCCTGAGGGTTTAGGGTTTAGGGTTTAGGGTTTAGGGTTTAGGGGTTTACACAGGCTTACCTCCTCCAGGCTCCTGTAAGGACACGACAACTCTCGGAGCTCAACCTGTTTCGGGTCGCCTGCCCCATCATCTCCCATCTCAGCCCTAACCCTAAACCCTAAGCCCTAAGCCCTAAGCCCTAAACCCTAGACCTTAAACCCTAAACCCTAAACCCTAAACCCTAAGCCCTAAGCCCTAAGCCCTAAACCCAGCATCGAGTCTTTCCCTCTCAGCTTTTCCTGGCGCACTCAAGGGCCGCTAATGGCCCGACTTCAGCGAAGCTCGTGCTGCTCGCCACCCTGCTTTGGAGGCGGAATCCACAGGAGAATCCATGGGTTTTCGAGGTTGCACTAGAGGGCTTAGGTTTAGGGTTTAGGGGTTAGGGGCTAGGGTTTAGTTTACAGCTCTTAGTTTAGGGTTTAGGCTTAGGGTGTAGGAGCAATGCAACACCCTTGTCATCGACTGGCGCCGTTGTGCAACTCCGCCTCTGCGCTACCAAATACATCTCACGGCCTACTCTGCGGGCAGTGGCCGACAAAGGTAGCAGTCATTGAAGGTGTCGAACTCCATCTCGACGACCTCTCTTCAAATGATTAAAACCCTAACCCCTAAACCCTAAACCCAAAAATGCCCCAACACCCACAACCCTAAACCCTAAACCCCAAACCCCAAACCCTAAACCCTAAACCCGCACTGTTCTATGCAAAGGATGCCTCTGGCTGGAATCCGGCTTCTTTCAGCAGGGAGAGCGCCTTTTCTCTTCCCCACATCATGCCTGCACGTAGGTCATCATGGTCATCATGTGGACTATCATGTTAAGCTCTAGCAAAGTGCGCCTCATGCTGATTTGACCCGGAGAGCTTGAGTACTCGGTAACAAGCTAAGAGAGCACATGTTCAGCCATGTTGCCCAGTCCCGGGCCACCATCATTCATTCCCTGCGGCATGCAGTGCATCCTCATCAACAGATGCCGAACAAGTTCGAACATGCTGAAGCAGCATGAGGGACACTTGATTCCCTGATGCAGTGTTCATGCATGTGAGTGCATGTACCGATGCCAACGCCTGAACTGAAAAATCCGGGACGGAGCCAGCACGAGTCATGCTCGCCAAACAACCCGAAACCCTAAACTGTAGCCAGGTCTCAATGACACTGCATACAGGAAGGGCGCCATGGGATGCGTGATGTTCTTTGCAACACCTTTTGCTCAATGCGAGAACGCACACACGCAGACACATCAAATGCAAATGATAGTGCGCATGGAGACGTACAGAAATCCACTCATGAAAAAAATCCGGCCTGTCTCTGCACGAATGTCCACCATGGCGAAGTACCCATCAGCCTGCTGCACCAGCTCAAAGAAGTGTCTAGTTTCAAGGTACGCAATTGCGATTTGATTGTTTTCCTTCATTCGATGCCCACCACCCCTGCAAGTGTCAACCCCGTCGGTGTGAGGGGTGGTCGGGTCGTATACCAGTCCTACATGGGGTTTCCGACATTCGGGGTACCTTATTGGGGTCCTTATTCTATGGGGATCCTACTATTTGGAGATCTATATTGCGGGCCCCTTATTTTCGCAAAACCCCCCACCTACCGCTGCAGTCGGCCTTTAGGACCCGGCGGCACTCACGCAAGGTGGCTTCAGGGTTGGTCAAGTCATGGATGACATCGAAGCTGGTGACCTGGGCAACAAGTGAGGTTTCGCGCTTGCTTGAACGTTCATGGGTAGTTCTCAATAAACCCTAAACCCTAAACCCTACACCCCACTTAGATCGCCAGTCGCAGCTACACATGAACCTCCATGTCGGGTTGCAGGATCTGGGAGCCGACGTTGACAATCAACCAGACGGAAAAGTGGAAGGTTTAGGGTTTAGGGTTTAGGGTTTAGGGTTTAGGGTTTAGGGTTTAGGGTTTAGGGTTTAGGCTTTAGGGTTTAGGGTTTAGGGGTGGCTGTCAGCCAAGCATCCAAGTCAAATTTTGCCGTCCACGCGCCACCGTCTCCAAAGCTTGCCGCATCACCACCTTCAGGCACGACCGCATGCCAGGCTAGACAGTCGTCACCCTTAAACCCTTAAACCCTTAAACCCTTAAACCCTTAAACCCTTAAACCCTTAAACCCTTAAACCCTTAAACCCTTAAACCCCTAAACCCTTAAACCCTTAAACCCTAAACCCTAAACCCTAAACCCTAAACCCTGCCATGAGCATGAAGCACGTGAATGCCGCGGGCAGAAACTGAGCAGGCTGCAAATGAACTTTGCATTGGTCAAGTTTGCTGCTTCGGCCTCCCACAATGCTTCTGGATGAGCTGATTCCAGGTCACAGTGCAACAACAGTGGGGGTTTAGGGTTTAGGGTTTAGGGTTTAGGGTTTAGGGTTTAGGGTTTAGGGTTTAGGGTTTAGGGTTTAGGGTTTAGGCTTAGGGTTTAGGGTTTAGGGTTTAACCCTTTCTACTTCAAGGGGGTTTAGGAGGCAATGTAAGGGAACAAACCCCAATCCAATCCTCCCAACCACTGACTGTCCTGTCCTTCTTGGTGGCTGCATCCACGGAGGGTGCCCAGGCATCGATCCTGGGCTGGCTTAAACTTCTTGGGTTTAGGGTTTAGGGTTTAGGGTTTAGGGTTTAGGGCTCAAAGCTGCCATAACAGAGGTACTTCGTTAAACCTGCCTCAACACCTACAGTACCCCGGGGCGTCGGATCTTTGGCTGCATTTTAGCACTCGGCGAAAAAATGCTTTAAATTATACCTCATGAAGAAGACCCTACAACCCCAAAAGGCTCAGGATCTAAGCTTGCCGTAAAGAACCACAGAAGATCGACCCTAAATCCTAAAGGCTCATGAGAGACAGATAGATGCATAAACCTTACTATAAGCCCTATAGACCCCACAAGCCCTAAACCCTAAACCCTAAACCCTAAACCCTACCCTGCGAACCTAAAAATGCCGGAACGTGGGATCCTAACGTTAACCAGCCCAAAAGATGTTGGTTGGGGCACACCCTAAACCCTAAACCCTAAACCCTAAACCCGTGTCCTCATCTCCATCGTATCCACGACAGTGATGTGCTCTCTTTCCCAGGCCGAGCGCCAAAGTAAGTCAGCGCTTCGGGTTTAGGGTTTAGGGTTTAGGGTTTAGGGTTTAGGGTTTAGGGTTCGGGGTTCCGGTCTCAGGGTGTAGGGTTTATAGGGTTAAGTTTCAGGGTTCAGGGTTGAAGGTTTAGGGTTCAGGGTTTACAAGGTTCATACAGTTGAGTGGTTCGGTGCTTTACAAAAAATAGGAGGTTGAGGGTTTAGGCTAAATAGGGTTCAGTGCTTTAAAACCTCAAGCTCCAAACCGCAAACCCCCCGAAACAACAACAGCAAAACAACAAACTAAACCCCAAAACCCAAAAGCCTACACCAGCCAAGCGTCCCCACGACCTCTGCATTCGGAAAGCGCTGCGCGATCCTTGGTTGCAAGGTCCTACAATGCGTTGCATCAAGCCACAACCCGCAACCCTAAACCCCAAACCCGAAACCCCAAACCCCAAAAGCAAGCCTGTTCCTTCTCCAAGGCTTTCGATATGGAGCCGAAACTGAGATACCAATGTAAGAGTACTATACTCTCGACGATGTAACCCTAGCACCGCAACATCAAGTTCCTGAACGAGACCCCCGGAAGCCGAACGGCAAGAACATAGCCACTGTTTGAAGCCCACGGGGAACATAGGTTGAACCCTAAACCCCAAACCCTCAACCATACGCCCTAAACCTCAAACCCTCAACCCTAGACCCCTACCCTAAACCCTAAACCCTCCACCTCAAGCCCTAAACCCTAAACCCTAAACCCTAAACCCCAAACCCTAAACCCTAAACCCTAAACCCTAAACCCCAAACCCTAAGCCCTGAGTACCCAAGGAAGGCTTCTTCCAGGCCTTTTGCGGTCAGAGCTTCAAACAGGGCGCAGTGCCCTCACCACATCCCAGGTCCAAGACTGCTGCCTCACCCAAATTTGCGGTTTAGGGTTTAGGGTTTAGGGTTTAGGGTTTAGGGTTTAGGGTTTAGGGTTTAGGGTGATTGTTGGAGATTCACGGGTGGTGGTTCTTAAGTAGGGTTCTAAGGGCCCGAGATAAGGTTAGAACCAGTCGTAGTTGTAGCCGCCATACTTGTACCCCCACTTGAGCTGTTCTAGAAGTCGACCCTAAACCCCAAACCTAGTATCCTAAACCCTAAACCCTAAACCCTAAACCCTAAACCCTAAACCCCAAACCCCAAACCCCAAACCCGGTCTCACCTTTATGTCAGAGTTGGGATGTTCCCCCCTTACACTCACAGTCCTTAATAGGGATTCTAGTACCCCCTATTAGAATCCCTATTGAGGACTTGTAGTAGAAGGGGGAACATCCCAATGTCAGAGCATGTTGAAGTTAACTTTCTGCTTGCGAGGTGCCTTGCCAGCCTCTAACTTCTTGAAGATCTCTCCTCCTCCGAAAGGGCGTCGCTTAAGCCTGTCCCTAGGAGGTCTCCAAAGGACAGGCGCAGTACGACAAGAGGAACATGTACTGAAGGAACCGGAAAGGGAGAACTGACCAACTAAGAGTCGTGGCCCGGGTCTCCAGTCCTGCCAGCAGCGGCAGAAGCTTCGGAACCAGCAGCTTTTCGTGCTTGCCATCGGCCAGCTTTCCTGCAAGCATCACACTCCGCCTGAACCCTGAACCCTACACCCGACGTTTTGGGAGGTTCAGTTCCGTCAGGAAAAAGCAAAGTCAGGAACTTCGAGACCAACATCGGACCATTCTGCAGCCAACCCGAACCCTACACCTTGAACCTAAACCCTAAACCCCAAACCCCAAACCCTAAACCCCAAACCCCAAACCCTAAACCCTAAACCCTAAACCGTATTCAGATGAGAGGCCCATCCAAGCGCCGAAGGGCCCGTAACAGGAAGGCCTGGTCTGCTTTCGGGTTCAGGGCTTTGGGCCAGAAGGGGGGGGTACATGTAGAATGATGAGGGTTTAGGGTTTAGGGTTTAGGTTTAGGGTTTAGGGTTTAGGGTTTAGGGTTTAGGGTTTAGGGTTTAGGGTTTAGGGTTTAGGGTTTAGGGTTTAGGGTTTAGGGGCTTCCAAGCCCCTAAACCAGGTGCTGCCAAGGATCGGCACGCCGCCGCCACGTTGAGTGGCCTCCACCACCTCTGGAGTATTGTCAACCCTAACCTATACCCGAAAGCCCAAAAGTCTAACCCTGAAATCCCTATTTACCTAAGCCCTAAACCCCTAAACCCCTAACTCCCTAATTACCTAAACCCCAAACCCCGAATTCCGAAACCCTACTTGAAGGCTGCCTTACTTATGACCTCCACTTTTATCTGCTCGTGAACCTCCAAGTAAGGCTACCTTACTAATACCCCCCCCGCCCCCACTTATCCTCCACTTCTAACGAAGTAAACGTCATGGCCGGGGCCTCCTCGAAAGCACATCTGGTCAAGAGCGGCAGCTCCTGATTTTTGAAACAGACGGTGCTGCAGCTGATCCCAACGCTGATCCCTTTCATTCTTCTATTCGTAAATGCGTATGTTATATTGTATTGAGTCATATTATCTTATGTTATGTTGTGTCATATGGCCGCTCATCTAAGGGTCAGAGGGTCTGGTTCGACTGATGCTCATATCATGATATAAATGTGATACTAAGATGATTCTAATATAAGGTAATGATATCGTATGATTATGTTACTTTGATATGTTCTGGTCAGCTGCTTATATTAGCATGTCAAAAGATTTCGTATTGACACGTTTTTCCTGTATTGCTGTGGTCGTTTCTTGTTATTTTCCGCTATATTATTACACCAAAAAGTACTATAATATTATACTCTTATCTTCGTATATTCGTATAGTATTGCATTACTAGATTACAATAGTATTTTTTCGATTATATTCGAGTAGTCTCAAATTATTTTGTCATATTGATATATTCTTCTGTTCTTAAATTATAGTTCGCTATATTCTTATACTCCTATGATATCATATTAGTGTACTATGATATTCTGATATTCTTATATGTTTATACTAATATGTTCGTATATGGGCGTATCATTTAAGTTTTTTATATGACTATTTCCTGATATGATTCTATGATTACATTTTTCTATTCTGATATTGTGATACTATGATTCTTCTACTCGTATACTCGTATATTCTTTCACTGTTACCCTAAACCCTAAACCCTAAACCCTAAACCCTAATGCTTCAGGGCCGACGTGCGCCTCGAAGTACAGGCCCATGCTGTCAAGGGCCTGGCTGGCAGGGTATGATTAAGGGGTATAAGGAGGGACCCCTAGAAGAGACCCGTATTCCCCTATATACACCCCTATATACATCTTATATAGTCCCCATATACCTAAGTAGCCTGATTATTGAGTGTCAAGTGTCCGCGCCTACCAGCTGGGACCGGCATGTTGTGCCAAGAGGGCGTTGCGCTGAGGGAAACCTGAACCCTAAACCCTAAACCCTAAACCCCAAACCCAAAACCCCAAACCCAAAACCCAAAACGCCCTAAGCCCTAAAACCCTAAAACACTGACATCATGGCGCTCGGGTGACCAAGCACCGGGCAGACTTGGTCTCTTCCGAGAGGTGATACTTTGGTGGGGACTCCTGCACCGGCGTCTCAATCCCCAAACCCTAAACCCTAAACCCCAAACCCTAAACCCGAAACCCTAAACCCTAAACCCTAAATCCTCAACCCTAAACCCTAAACCCCTGAGCCATTCATGAGCTAGGCTGGCCCTGAACACCCTCTGAAACATACTCCTGAATCGGATCCTCTGAAACCCAACAAGGGGAGATACATAAAATATCTCAAGGGCCACCCTAATGTAGGGGCCTTAACAAGTAGAATAGGGTTTTGAAGATTGTTATAGTAGAATCATACAGGGACCATGAGGGAATACTATGAGTAGTAATCATTCCGAACCCTACGTTAGATTTTGGAGAGCAGGGCTGGCGACCCAAGGCTGGCAGAATACTTCACCCCGCACGACTGCAATGATGACAGGGCTCGGACCCTCAAGCCCTAGGGTTTAGGGTTTAGGGTTAAACCTTACACACTCTTAACCCTGCGTAACTCACAAAACCCAAAAACCCTGTCTCTACCCTAAAACCCTAAACCCAAAACGCAAACCCTAGCTTAACCAAAAGCCCTAAGCCCATCGAGCCCACCCCGCCCCCCTCCACCCCCTCCCCCGACCGCCACCCCCCACAACCCACAACCCACAACCCGCAACGCGCAACCCACAACCCACAACCCTAAACCCTAACCCCTAACCCCTAACCCCTAAACCCTAAACCCTAAACCCACAACCAACATGTCCTCAGAGAGGTTGACAATCTTGCTACAGGCCAGGATGGCCATGATCTCCTGTGCACGACTTATTTGATGATACCCTAAAGTTTAGGGTTTAGGGTTTAGGGTTTAGGGTTTGCGGTTTAAAGCCCTATACCTTAAACCCTCAATAGAGGATACTCATGATGATGAACAAGTATTCGGGTTAGGGCTTCAGGTTTAGCGTAGATAGGGTTTCGGGCTTCATGAGTTTGGGTTTAGAGTTTAAAGTTTCTTGTTCTTAGAATCAGAGGGGAAATTCGGGTCGCAATTGCACATTTACATACAGGATCGTACAGGGACTCAACGTTATACCGGGATAATGTTGGTGACTGTTTAGGTTCATGTACTAGACAAAACCCAAAACCCCAAACCCCCAACCCCAAACCCTAAACCCTAAACCCTATTGGGAGGGGGAGAGACTTGCGACCCTGCAAGGACACAGCGCGCAGCTATGTAAGTGAGCTCGCAGTACTTGGAGGTTCATGGTACTTATTAACCAATTATAACTGTACTTATAACTGTACTTGCAACTGTACTTATAACCATATTAGGGCACTTAAGGGGCTTATCAGTGGGTTATACGTACAGTTATAATTATAATTGGTTAATAAGTACCATGAACCTCCAAGTAGTGTGCAAGTCATGGTTGAGGGCTTCGGGTTTGGGGTTTAGGGTTTGGTTTTATGCCCCAAGTTGGGTTTGATTCGACTTAAAAAACTCAAACGAACCGAAGCACCTTTTTTTAGCAAACAAGAACAAAAGCTGCTCATGATTCCAAGAAGCCCATTAAAACCCAAACTGTTTTGAGGTAATGCTACTTGTAAGCCTTTGGCTAGCGGATGCAAGCAGCACATAATTTGCTGGCACATTTTTTTAGATCTAGGGGTCGGGGTAGGGGGTTGAAAGCTGGGAAATCCTCAGCCCTAAGCCTCCCAGTATCTGGAGGTCGACAATCCTGGCCAGCAACGAAGGGACCGGAAGCAAGCCCCCCACAAAACGTGCCCTGCAGGTCCACAAGAGGACCGAGCAGAGTCCAGGCTCAAGGTCGTTTACCTCTCTCTATCCCAATACTGGCCCTGTTGAAGGTTCATGGGTAGTTGTAAAAAAGGATACAAGTACCCCACTTATCGCCCCAATTATATCTACCCATAAACCTCCAAGTATAAGGGGTATGGTAGGCAGGCAGGCATGGCATGCAAACAGATTGCCCAGCCGCCGCGTTCGCGATAACAGCTTGGGCGGCTTGGGGCTCCGCGAGACGGTCGCTGCCTCAAACTGTTCAACCTAAAGCCCGAAACTTCCGGGAACCTAAGAGTTAACTTACTAGAGCCCTTATAAGGACATAATCGTTAGGAGCTTGGGCAAGTCTAGGTAAAACCCAGAAGCCCCTAAATTCCCCGACGTGGCCCAGATCTGCTTGAAGGTTCCTGGGTAGTTGTAAGTAGGGTGCAGATATATGTACAATTACCTTACTTATCACATCACTAACAACAACTCCAAATCCCAATATAGACCCCAAAATAGGATTCCCTTGTAATAAGGACCGCCGAAAAGGTACCGCTAATCTCGGAAACCCTAAACCCTAAACCCTAAACCCTAAACCCTAAACCCTAAACCCTTAGCCCTAAGCCCTAAGCCCTAAGCCCATATTGCAAAACCCCGAATGGCCCAGATCGGTCCTCCACATAGCGCTGATTTAACCCGGCAGACTCGGCGATGGCAGCGACGGTCTGAGGCGCCTCAGAAGTGCTTTCGCGAAGGGTTTTTTGGGGGGTTTTGTTTAGGGTGTAGGGTTTAGGGTTTAGGGTTTAGGGTTTAGGGTTTAGGGTTTAGGGTTTAGGGTTTAGGGTTTAGGGTTTAGGGTTTAGGGTTTAGGGTTGAGGGTTGAGGGTTGAGGGTTGCGGGTTGAGGGTTGAGGGTTTAAGTTTAGGGATGTTCAGGGATGTTTAGGGTTTAGGGTTTAGGGTTTAGGGTTTAGGGTGTAGGGTGGGTCACAGTTGGTGCGGTGCCAGGCTCTCCCTTCGGATTAGCGTTGCTCGGCCAAGGCCCCTGCGGTGCTGAGCTTTGGCAGCAAACCTCGCTGAAGTGTAGACGCATGTTTGCACCGCTGTTGCTCTTCGTTCCACTGTTCTAATCGTGACTTCACTGCTCAGTGTGTGCCAAGTCGGCTTGGCAAGCTCTATAATATATGTCACCGAGATTAACGAGAGCAACAGCCACAGGTGCTATGTCGAGCGGCCACTGCGGCTGGCCACGCCCAGCGCCGTCGCTGCAGCGGCACCGTTGAGCAAGTCTGTAAGTCGCGCACTCATGGCAGCAGCCGGGAATATGTTTTAGTCGACTGCAGTAGGAAGGGAAGCAGGCCTCTAGACTCTGGACTATGAAGTAGAGAGGTTTTAGGGGGGAAGCAGCTTCCGACCTCTTTCAAGAGCTTGGAACTTGTCTGCAGCGTGACTTCCGCGGAAGTGTGGCTGAAGGAGCCAAGCGATGCAAGAATTCGAGGGTGTTAGAGGGATGCGGATACCCCGTATTTCCTCGGCTTCGAACCCCCAGCTTGTCAGGTCCCCATTGTGGGGTTTTGGGTTTGGGGTTTGAAATAGATTTATAATAGGGCGCGTAGATTTGAACAAAAACCCAAAACCCAAACCCCAATCTCCAAACCCTAAGACGCAATCTCGCCCCAAAAACCAAAGCCCTTCGCCAAAGGGCCCCAGTCAGAGGATCTTAAAGGGATCTTAAAGGGCCTTATTGGGGGGCGCGCTTGTCGTTTAGGGGGAAAGGAAAAAGGTGCTTTGGGGTGCTGAAGTCACTGAAGTCCCCCCCCACCCCCTGACCATCCCGTCTTCCCACAGCTTGCACGTCGAGCTCCGAGGCTCGGCATCTCCGGCTGCACAGGTCAACTCTAAGGGTTTACGGTACTGTTCAGGATCGTGCAACGATGGCCAGCCGAGGAAGTCGTGTCCAGGTGGCACTATCTCTGTGGCTCACAATCCGAACTCCTTTCGTCCTCTTGGGCCCTTTGCATCTCGAATTTTTTCAGATGACTCAAACGATAGGGAGGAGAAATCGCAAACCAGACCACTCCAGACCTTCAAGTAGCCCAAACCGGCCACACGTCACTTGACTTGCAACACATGTTGACACGGCTGTCGGCATGGTCTGCTCCTGCGAAAGCACTGGATGGCAGCTGCAAATCGCCGAGCAACTGTCCTGGGCAGACTTCCAATTCTGAACGGAAAATTCGATGGCAGCTTTTGGCTGCTGGCCCCATACCCTCAAGCGGTCAGTCCACTATTTGCCAAGACATGCTTCGTCTTCCCATCCTCGGAGTTTTTATGCTTCAGGGCTTGGGGCGCGAAGGCTCACCCACAAAACGCACGCTAGGTTCGGGACGTACTGGAAGTTCTCGAGCACAGAATATTCAGAGCTCGGCTTCGTGAAGTTTTGGGTCGAGGACAGTTCTCTCTCTCTCTCATATATATATATATATATATTTATTTATTTATTTATTTATTTATTTATTTGTTTATTTCTTTATTTGTTTATAGATAGATATATATATATATCTACAAATATGGGGGTTTACGAACATAAGGGACCCGTAAAAAAAAAAACCCAAAATAGTAGGATTCCCTTTTATTAAGGTACACCTAATTTCAGAATCCCCATATATGGTACTTACATGGAGGCATGCCAGGGCATCCTCCCTGTGGCTGGCCCCGGGCAGGCTCTAGCTGACCACAGTTTTTTTTTTTTCAGCGCGTCGTGGGGTGTGAAGGGCGATAATTCTGACAGGTTCGTGAGTTTAGGGTTTGAGGTTTAGGGTTTCGGGTTCAAAGGACAGTTGCAAGATCTGGGTTGAAACATCTACCTACAGTTGACCTACTTATATCCCCGTAAACAACCTCCCCTTGAACCTCCAAAGCAGGGTTTTGAGGTGTAGCTAGACTTGCAAGCACTCTCTCTCTCTACCCTTCAAAAGGGAAGTTCCTCAGTTCTTAAAACATTAGGATTCAGGGTTCAGGGCGTTAACAGAAACTTGCTCCCAGGCTCCCATCCTGGATCGCCCAGAAAGGGCCGTCGGCTGTGTACTTCATCTTGTACCCGTGCGCACGCAGGACGTCGACCAAGCACATGTCCTGGAACTTCGCCTCCGCAGCTGTTGAGCTCACACGACATATGTAGTCCGTTCGGTTTCGAACTTTGGAAGACCACTCTAGGTAGGGGTGAATAATCAATCTGTCCACGTGGACCACAAACAGGCAACCCAATCGAGAATCCAAGCTCTACTTTCATTGAGTGCTGTTTGGTTGGGGTCCAGATCCCCGGGGTCTAGATCCCCGCGGTGTGGTATGACCAAGGTGGCAAACAGCGACGTTTGAACACAACATGCAGACAAGAAAAGCCAAGAAAAGCCGAAAAGCAAAACAAAACAAAACAAATAAAGACACACAAAAAACTTTGCGAATATTTTGCTAAGATCCCACATTTTTGGCTGACATCAAACATTGTTTATTTCGATTTTTGTTTAAGTTGCTGTTTAAAAAAATTCCGTTTTTGATTGAATTGCGTGCTGAGAGGTATGTAGCATGCAACAAAAAATATATATACATACATATATATATATATGTGTATAGTCTATAGCCGAACAACGAAGCTGGGAGTCCCCTGCCACCCCCTGAACCCAAAACCCAACAGCATAACGTGCACCAGACTCTCTATAACCAGTATTTTGTCAAAAGCACACACACACACATGCGTACCCCCTCCCTGAAGCTAAGCAGTTTGACGGGCAACGCGGGGATCATCTGGGATCGGATAATCCAGAGATACTCGTACAGGAGACCCGGGCGAGAAGAACAGCGAAGCTAAAATCGAACACGCCCGCACCAAAACAGGACTGAACGAAGAAACAAGCCTTTCGGACTCACGGGTCAGTGGAGAAAGAGCTGACGCAGCACGATGCCTATGGAGAGATGATTCAATCCATTCCTACTGCAGGGCATGGTGGCCAGGAGACCCAGATTGTTCTTGCAAATTTATTCAGTATGCTACAGGCATTCTTTCTGCAGCGCAAGCCTTTCCGAGACATGCTTCTCAGCACGACGGCGACTCGCAAGGACAAGAGCTTGACATTCGCGCTTTACAGCGACGAGATCAATCCTGGCAACCCTTTGAGGATAGACAAGAGTCGAAAAGTATGCTGTCTTTATTGTTCCTGGTTGGAGTTCGGACCAATTCTGCTGTCCAAACAGCAGGCATGGCTGCCAAAGATCCACAGTTGTGGGCTCACCGTGTGTTTGAACCGCTTTGAACCCTTT
Organism: Symbiodinium natans; assembly: GCA_905221605.1. Taxonomy (NCBI): domain Eukaryota; class Dinophyceae; order Suessiales; family Symbiodiniaceae; genus Symbiodinium; species Symbiodinium natans. Next base: position 27,436 of record CAJNDS010002340.1, read on the forward strand.
GAAACACTTTTGGAAACACTTTCGAACCCTTTTCGAACCCTTTTAAACACTCCCTTGGAACCCTCTGAAGCCTACAGGCTTTACACCCTTTTTGAGCCCCAAAAAAGCCCGGCGCCCTGAAAACGCTGAGGAACCTTTTGGTTGCAGGGACGATTGACCGAGGCCCTCATTATCAAGGACCTTCCCAGCGCCGAAGATTGCGCGGTGCTCGAGCGGAAAAATGCTTGACGGCGCTTTTTTTGACTTTGTTGGAAATTCACACAGTTCGCTTTTTTTCAGCGGCATTATTTACCGCTCAGAAAAAAGTTATTTCCCGTTCGCAACGTGCTATGTCCTGTTCCTCGTTTCTGTGTATTTTGGCGAGTTTCTGAAACAGCTCTTTTTTCCAGGAAAAACGTGTTTTCTGACGAGCGACTGAGCGTTTTTTTGGGGAACAACTGAAATTGTTCCCCCTGAAGGTCCAGGTATACTGAGATTAGCGGGAAGGGGGGCTAGATTTTAAACTTGCCGGGGTCGATCCTGTGACCCCCGAATTTTAAGCTTGGTAGAATACCCTAAACCCGTAAACCATAAACCTACTCACGCCCCCAACCTCCTTCAAGCACCAGCAAGCCCACGGGTCTGGGAAGCCCAGCGGTAGTGCACCAGCAAGTAGACCCTCGATGGCAGAAACCCTGAAACCCAAACCCTGGGAGCCGAGATGCACCCCAAGCCCTTGAAAAAACGGAAGAAAGTCCTAGAACCCCCTCCCCCCGAACCCTACACCTCTGAACGCCTGCAGATCGAGAACCCCCAAAACTCTAAACCATAAACCCTAAACCCCCCAAACACCTGAACCCAACCAACCTCAAGGCTGCGGTGGTCGTGGCCCGACTCGTGGGAACCTGTTGAGGCGTGCGGGCATCCTGGGACCTAAGCAAGTGGCTGAGCCTCATCTCCTTCCACACAAACACGTTCGGTGACGCCTTCTGCGCAAGCTTCTGATCCTCACCCCACTGAAACTCTGAACTCTAAACCCCTATGCAAACCTTAAGGGTAACTCCCCCAAGCCCCAAGAACCCTAAACCCAAGCTGCAGAACTCCCGAAACCTCCTCCGGGACGCGATAGGGGTTTAGGGCTTGAATGCCGCCCGCACCTTCTCCAAGAGCTTGCGTACAAATTCGCTCCTGGGGGTTGGGGTGCATGGTTTCTTAGTGTTGACTGAGTGTTGACTGCAATCTTGCACGTATTTGAGGCACCTTGGGAGTGCAAAACTGCATCCCAGCCAAGTTGAAGTCGTTGAAGCCATAGCTAATCACTCACGCTTTTAGAACATACCCGGCAACACTCGCCGAAAGGTATCGTAGCGTAGCTAGATACTTGGGTGAAGCAGACCGCTTAGCCCCTGGCGCTTTGCAGCCGACCGTCGTTTTTGTGAACGAGGCGGTGCTCCTCTACCAGTTTGCACGATCTCGTGATTTCTCTTCATGAACTCTTCCTCCACCGCGGCCAAATCTCCTTAGTGACACTCCGACACAGGATAGGTTCGTTAAAAACTCAAAACACTCAAGAGGGAGAAGCATCGCCCTCCGTGAAACCCTAAACCTTAAAACCCTGAAACCCTAAAAACAACTAAACAACCCAAAAAACCCTAAACCCTGAAATCCCCAGATGCCTTTTTGGCTTTGAATAGGGAATGAAGTCTAACCTTAGGGATATAGGTGTCTAATTCCGTAATGAGAACTCGCGCGCTTTGAGCCGGCTAAGCCCGGAATTCATTGAAGACAAGGGGCCCAGTCCCAGTGCAACCATGTTGTCGGAATGGGGGATGCTGGCGGGTATTGCCAAGCTTGTCTCCGCTTCTCAGGTCCAGATACTCCTGCAAGCCCTAGGCCCTAAGCACATGTGTCCAGTTATGTGCAGCAAGTCTTGACACACATGACTGCTGGAAATGTGCAAGAACCTGTTCCGTCATGACATGCTATCCCATGCTTACCTTCAGTGGAGCGTGCAAGCACTTGGCCGCAATTGCGCAGAGCCGAGAAGCAGAGGAAGGACAAACTGAACAAATCCAAGCTTGCACTATCGTGAAGTGCCCAAGGAGAGGAGACTTCTCGTTTTAAGCGCGCAGTAAACTCTAAAAACGAGTCCGGCGTCAAAAACTAAACAAACTAACTCAAATGTTCAGACAGTGTTTATGAAATTTCCCGGAATGTTCGTGAGCATATGCCATATTTAGCGTGCTCTTAGTTCAAGCTCCCTGAATGTTCAAGCCATTGCTTATCGATCTGGAATCAGTTTACCAAGTTGCGCGACATTTTTATCAACACAAAATCTGAGTACTCTTCATTACGCCAGCGGCCCGAGTAGATCCCAAAAAGTGAGAGACCATGTGGAAAGGCGCACAAGTTAAGAGCACTCCAAGCGCTCGAAAACAACGTTCCATTGGCACTCGAAGAACAACTCCCAAGGAGCATCCCAAGAGCTCACCAAGAACACTTCAAGGACTACGCATCATGGAGACACGAAACCTCCGCGTACTACGTTTGTACCATAAAAACGACCTTCTTTCCAGCCACCGGAGGTCCAAACATGCTCCGCGCACTACCTTGGTTGCGCCTATCTCGCTGCATCTGCTTTTCCAAGTCACAGCAATTATTCGGACTCGGCTGCATGTACATGTATGCTCATTCATTCGCCACTTTTCGGAAACCCCCCACATCATGCAGATTCCGAACACTCAGGCATAGCCCTCAGCTTCTTCGAGTCCGGCAGTCAGCTGTGTGCTTAGCTGTTCTTACGATTAAGCGTTCGAAGAGTTTATGGCGGTTTCTGCCTCGGGAGTGCACGCAACCGGACCAGTCTCCAGGGTAAAGGATTTAGGGTTTAAATTTAGGTTTGGGTTCTACCCCTGAACCTTACGGCAGAAGCACTGACCCACGTCGGTGAGAACCGGATCATGACTGCAGTCAGCTTGAGAAGTGAGCGATGGAGCACAGCACAGGGAAACTAGACTCCACGCTTGGAACCACCTCGCGCCCAAAACCGAAAGGCAGAAGCATGCCAATCTTCAGGGTTCAAAGATTAGGGTGTCGGATGGAATGCCGGACATTACACATGTCTGATTGACGAATTGAACGATGTTAGAGGGCGCGGTTCTGTGCATCTGTCAATGCCGATGCTCACTGAAAGCAGTCATGGAACGCCAGCGGGTCAACTTCTTCAGGGCAGTTGTCGCCAGTCTAATCAGAATATCAACAATAATTCGAATATTTCTATTATAGAATAGTATGAGACTGATCTTAGCAATCAGATCAACAATTTCTAAAGCTCTTTTTCACGCGGCCGCGAGCATGCCGTAGATTCAGCTGGTGGTGGCAGCTTGTCATCCGGGACTTCGAGTTCATCTCCCTGGTACTTTCTAGGGAATGAGGGATTGAGGGCCCTATATACTCCCTTAAAGGGTATAAGTAGGGCCCTCTATAATCCCTTAAAGGGTATGAGTAGGGCCCTGTATACTCCCTTAAAGGGTATAAGTAGGGCCCTCATTCCCTCATTCCCCTACGAAGAACCAGGAATTCATCAGCATTTGAAAGTTAGTTTGTACAGCACGGCTCCAGCGAATTGTCTTAACTCAACTGGAGCACGCCAAGTGGGGGTTGACGAAAACTAAGGGGGAACCTTGGAATAGACCCCCAAATAGTAGGATTCCCTTATAATGAGGACCCCAAGAAGGTACCCGTATCTTCGGCAACCCCCCTACACCCCAAACCCTTTAAACCCTAAACCCTAAACCCCAAACCCTTTAAACCCTAAACCCTGTCTTCAGAGCACAGTAGCTGCATGGGCCAGAATCGCTTTCTGGAATCATGGCATCTCGGGATTCATCCTCTGCATGCCGACTTGCCGTATGTACAGCTTTGGCCTGTAACCCTAAAATGTCCGAACCCCTGAACCTTAATTAAACCCGAACAATACCCTATACCCTACACCCTAACAAACCTAAGCCCTAAGCCCCAAGCCCTAAGCCCAAAACACTACGCCCTAAACCCGAAAACCCTAAAACCCTGAAACCCGAAAACCCTAATACCCTGAAGCCCGAAACGCCGCAACGTAGTTGCAGTCAGCGAGTGGACCTAGCCAGCCGCACCCGCTCCAGGCCTGAAGAAAGACGAAATTCCCGGGGCACATAAGTTTAGGGTTTGGGGTTTAGGGTTTCGGGTACCCTAAACCCTGAAACCCAGAAAACTCTAAACCTTATAAGGTTTGGGTTTTGGTTTCATGCGTAGTTCGAAGTGGGGCTAGGGATACCCCAAAAAACTCACAACCAGTTCTAACTTATGACCCAATGGCTTCTTTGATACCCTGTCACGGAACTACCCGCGAGGCTCTAAGCAGGGTTTACGTAGTTTCTCGTTCTTCCCGGGGATTTCGAGATTAGGTGCCCAGTGCCTATATAAGTCCTCAAAAACGGAGCTGTTCTCGCGCAGAACCAAAGCACTCTAAACCCTAAAACCCCAAAACCCAAAACCCTAAAACCCTAAACTCTAAAACCCTAAACCCTAAACCCGAAACCCTAAACCCTAAACCAGTAAGATTAGCTTTAGCTCTCAGCGATTTCGGGGAGCCTTCCAGTGCAGTCAAGCTGCGAGATCTGCGAGACCTGCTGAGCATCACGAGGCCTCTGGACCTTGGCCAGCTCTCCTAATTGAGGGGCCTGAATAGTTTGTAAGAGTTTTTTTTTTTTTTTTTGGGGGGGGGGGGGGGGGTTATTGTAGTATATATATATATTTATTTATTTATTTATGTATAAAGGGACCCCAAGAGAATAGTATGAGTAATTGGTCCGTCCCCTATATTCTACTGCGCTACATAGCTAGAAAAGAGGCCTAGGTCCCCGTCGGATACTTCAACCCTAAACCCTAAACCCTAAACCCTGAGCCCAAAATGGGCACCCTTGAGCCCGAATCGGAGAGCCACCCAGCCTCGACAGGCTCTGCCGGGGCTGTGGGCACACCTGCACTACGGTTTAGGGTTTGGGTTTAGGGTTTAGGGTTTAGGATTTAGGGTTTAGGGCCGAGGTCTGGAATCTTCGGGTTTCATAGGAATGGCCATGTTGTTTACGAGGCCCACAGCACTCAGGGGATGCGGCAGGTCGGAGTCATCGGTTGCAAACTGCATGAGTATCTGAGTGCTTTTTTGAAGGTTTATGTTCAGGGACTGAAGGAGGAATCGCACTACTTGGGTTGGGGTAGGGAACCCTACACCCCTCACCCTAAACCCTGAACCCTAACCCTAAACCCTAAACCCTAAACCCTAAACCCTAAACCCTAAACCCTAAACCCTAAACCCTAAACCCTAAACCCTAAACCCTAAACCCTAAACCCTAAACCCCAAGGGGAAGCAGAGTCCCTAAACGCATCTAAGCTCTAAACCCTCAACTTAGCTTCACTTCCATGGCCTGGAGGTTGCTGGAGAGAAGTAGAGGCCACAGCAGCCGTGTCCTCTATGCCGGACCTGACGGGTTTAGGGTTTAGGGTTTAGGGTTTAGGGTTTAGGGTTTAGGGTTTAGGGTGTAGGCCTCCGCAAACTATGCCCCAACTACTCTGCAGTCCTCTGCAACTTCCTCAACAACCTCTCCTTATCTACCATTTGATGCTTAAGAACCAACAAAGATGAAAGATAATAATACCTATCTTGCCCTTGTACGGCAAAATAGATGTGTGTTTTTTGGAGGTTCCTAAGCACATAGTTTCTCTTGACTCAACATTGGAAACTATCCCGAGGGTGCCGGCCATCGACAGATCCCAACAGACAGACCGCTTTTATGCGCGCGTGTGGCATTCGAAGGGTTTCGGGTTTAGGGTTTAGGGGTTAGGGTTTAGGGTAAGCCTGGATCTCTGTCATTCTGACATGTATAAGGGCCTGAGGGACCCTGGTGCCACCGAGCCTGGGTCTCCATCCCTCCGCACTGGCTTCGCGTGCATAAGCCTGACGGATTTAAGGTTCAGGTTTTCGGGTGAAAAGGTGTCGGGTTTGGGGCTGGAGGTAATGTTGACTTCGCATTAATAAACCCCCCCCCCCCAGGATGATCAATCTTTTCGGCCAGGGGCCTCCTCAATTGCACTCGCCTAATTCCTGGTAGGATTTTCTATTAGTTTTAGTATTAGGTAGCTCCCCCCCCCCCGCCCCAAAAAAGGGGGTGATTTTATAATTTTGTGGCGGGCGATATTATTGTGTTCCGGCCCCGGGATTTTATAATTGTAGCGGGAATCCTTAATGTGAAGTCAACATTAAAGAGGAACTGACCTGGACTTCTGTCGCGCCCAATGCTGTAGGGCTTGCGGTTTAGGCACTTTTTTGGCTTTGGAGATCTGCCAAGAAAAAGCAAAGCAGACCCTGAAACAAGGGAAATGTACCCCAACTGATGCGGGATGCTTCCCACGCTTACGGGTGTAGAGTGTGGACGGGCTTCCATTTAGTCTAAGGGGCCTGTTAGATTCGAAGGGGTGTTTCGGGTGGTTTATAGCATAACTATGTCAGCAATCAGCAACATAAGGGGAGAGTCTTGAAAATGTGTAGAGGCCCCTGTCCTCGGCAGGTTGAGGGTTTACGGGTTAAGGCGTCGGGTTTCGCACTCCCTGAAGCAAAGGGAACACAAGCAGGGCTCCTCGGCAGCCTCTTCTCGGAGTCGCGCCTGCTCGCAGGCAAGGCGCATGGCCTGCAGGGTTTAGGGTTTAGGGTTTAGGGTTTAGGGTTTAGGGTTTAGGGTTACTTGGGGTTACTTGGGCGGGGGGGGAGAGTGGCTTTGGGCGGCGAATGGCTTTGTGGGGCGCACAGGGCCTTGGGCACTTCATGGAGTTCTTACGCGACACCAAGGGCGTGCGGCTGTTGAAGGGTCTTTGAAGGGTTCCAAAGCCCCGGCTGATCAAGGCAGACAGACTCCGAGGCAGCCATGCTTGCAAGGTCATTTGCGTATTCAGTTGTGTGCGCCAAAAAAAAGAACCACAGCAACCAAAAACATGTTGCAGGACGTCGCCTCAACCCATCCTAAACCCTAAACCCTAACCATACTCATTTTGCTTCCCTTGGGTAGGCATCAATCGCTTGCAAATGGGGGTTGCCGGCTTGGCTGTGCTTCCGAAGCGTCTCTGCATGTTGGTCCAACTGAGGGTGCTTGTGTTTTTAGGGTTGAGGGTTTAGGGTTCAGGGTCTCACCTACAAACATTAGCGGAAGCCTCTGCCCCGCATTGCAACCCGTGCACTTAACGACAAGCTGAATACCATTTGGTACAACGCTTGCAGCATTCTAAGCCCACCATCACATCCTTCTACTCTTGTGACTTGGGATTTCGGACATAGGTGACAAATGCATATACACATGTACATATATATATATATACACACATAAAAATACATGTGTATACATGTATATTGTACTGTATACTTATGTGTATGCATGTATGCATGTATGCATGTATGCATGTATGCATGTATGCGTGCATGCATGTATGCATGTATGCATGTGTGCATGTATGCATGTATGCATGCATGCATGTATGCATGTGTGCATGTATGCATGTATGCATGTATGCACGTGTGCACGTATGCACGTATGCAGGTATGCATGCATGCATGTATGCATGTATGCATGTATGCATGTATGCATGCATGCATGCATGTCTGTATGTATGTATGTATGTATGTATGTATGTGTAAAACATGTATGTATGTATGTATGTATGTATGTATGTAAATCCTCAAGCGCAGATCAGCTTACAAAACGCCTAGAGCACAGTCTTACACATGCAAAGTCCCGAAACTTCCAGAAGAACACATGTCGAGCTCAACTTCCTGGGCTTCTGCGCTGTGACAAAAGGTTCAGGGTTTAGGGTTTAGGGTTTAGGGTATAGGTTTAGGGTTTAGGGTTTAGGGTTTAGGGCTTAGGGCTTAGGGTTTAGGGTTTAGGGTTTAGGTGCGAGGTCGCGCGCTCGGGCGTGAAACGCCCCGGGCCGCGCGCTCGCGTTGCCTGTAATCCCGCCCCGGCCACCCCAAACTATTCTCAATTAGGGTTTAGGGTTCACCCCCCAACCCCCCTCAAGGGGGGCGTTCAATTCATTCCAAGGCGCATTCCATTCTACCAACGCCGCGATGCCCCACAGAGGAGAGAGCAACAAAAAATGTCCCGCTCCACGTTCGGGGGGTCCCGGGGCACCCCCCAGACAAGCCGCCCGGACATATCCGGACACCCCTGCACGCCCCCGGACGCCCCCGGACCCCCCGGACGCCCCCGGACACCCCGGACGTGGAGCCCCCCACGCCAAATTGAGCAACCAGCCTGCCCGGTCCAGCCAGGGGCTTAGGGGGGCCCGGGCAAGCCCTCAAAACCCTAAACCACCCCAACGGCCCGAGGTTTGGGGTTCTACTTTGGTTAACAGTAAAGGTGGTCTGGATACGGCCATCCCTTAGGCCGGAAGCAAGGCCAGGGTCGTTGGCCTGTACAGGACAAGCCGGTGAGGCTTTACCCTCACCTCTCCGCAACCCGCTCTTTTCGTATGGGCGCTCGGGCTGTGAGCCCTCGGCCAAGCCGTTCGGGGTCTGTCGCTCCACGGAAGGGACCCCTCACTAAGTTTAGGGTTTAGGGTTTAGGGTTTAGGGTTTAGGGTTTAGGGTTTAGGGTTTAGGGTTTAGGGTTTAGGGTTTAGGGTTTAGGGTTTAGGGTTTAGGGTTTAGGGCCCTCTGGGTCCTCAAGCCTCAACCCCTTGCTTCAGGAGAGCTGTGGGGGCTTAGCTGCTGGGCTCAGTGTGATTGAAACTGCTGTGAACTCCTTGGGGACGAAATGAAACCCAAAAAGGGTTTAGGGTTCATACACCTTTATAGGGGTATATGACCCCAACTTTCGAGTTCATTTGGTCCACAAGGCTGTGGCAGCCCGTCAGCCGGCGCGAAACTGGCCATTGCGCGCAGGGCAGACAGGAATTCCAAGCGGCAAGTCCGCGTGCCAGAGGTTTCTGAAAGCCGGCGTCTGTTCGGCTTTAAGAGGGTGACACTATCCCTTTTTAGGGTTCCTGTAAAAGCACTATATAGAAGTTGGGGCATATAAGGGGTACCCCCTATTTTCGGAAATCCCCATCGCTGCCTTCCGAAACCCGATGAAGCAATCAGCGAGGCGGACAGCGCAGAGCAGTCACTGCTGCACTGGGAAAGCCCGAAGGGGTCATATACCGTATCAAGGTATATGAACCCTAATCCCTGAACCTTAAAACCCGAAACCCTAAACCCTAAGCTCACAGAGATCGCAGGTCAGCGTGATCTTGACCTCAGCCTTGGATCTCAATGGTTCTTGGTTAACACTCTGACTAAGATAGGCTTCAGGCTTTATTCTTAGGGTTTCCAGATCGGATAGAAATATACCAGCAGTAGGGATTATGAGGCGACAATTATTGATAGTCATTTCGGCTCCTGTATCACCGCAGCAGTCTGCCGCCGATCACCACATGACAAGTTTGGTCAGGGAATGTTTTCGCCAGAATCATGGGTTTAGGGTTTAGGGTTCAGGGCTTAGGGTTTAGGGTTTACTGTAGACCAGCTCAAAGCATTTGCTTGAATCGAAACTTCTGTCCGAAAATGCTTCGACATGGTTCGACAGCTCACTGCACTCTCACCCTCCTGCAGCCAAAGAGCCCCTGTTGCTGTGGCAAGGGAAGCACGACGTTCAGTCGCACATCGACGGTGTTCAGTAACGAAGCATTCTGCAGGGTGCTTGATAACCTCGCCATTCTCACTCACACACACACACACACGAGAACACAGCATCTCTTAATCCGTCGTGGCACGGGCACTGGCATGCTGACATCAGTGCCTACTTTCTTATAGCTACTACACGTCAAACCCAAAACCCTGAACCCCTACCAACACCCTAAACTGCTTTCGACTGGAGCGGCTTGAGACCGCCCCAACACTTCCGCCCCACTGGGGGCACGGCCACCGGGGGTCATCGGCGTAGCGAAGCAACTTCCTCCCGGTAGGGTCCCGAAAATTGAGACCACACTACAGGCTAGCCATACCGTAATGGCTGAATTGTGGGTTCACCTCTGCATGAAAATTCTGCATGCAAGAAAACCCTAACAGGGTTGGGAATGAGAGGTTGGCGAGTGAGCCGGTTCCTACGTAGTTCGAAGCTCACAAGGCTTGGTCTTTGTGTATGTATGGGGTATCGCGAAACTGCGAACGCGCAAGGCAACGCGTTGGCTGCTTTTTGGAGCACAGCTCAGAATCGTGATATGCCTGCACCTCCCTCCAGCGCAAAGTCTCCTTTTATTCCCCCCAAAACCCTAGAGCCTAGACCCTAGACCCTGAACCCCAAACCCCAAACCCTATAAACCCTATAAACTCTATAAACCCTCTAAACCCTCTAAACCCTCTAAACCCTCTAAACCCGATAAACCCGAAACCCTAAACCCTAAACCCTAAACCCTAAACCCTGAGCCCTAAGCCCTAAACCCTAAACCCTAAACCCTAAACCCTACCACCCTTGCTTGTTCAGCACGGAGCCTGAACTCCTCCCACATGGTCGTGCCAGCTGTCATTATGGAGCAAGCCAAGCCTTCAGCTCGGCTCCAGAGGCTGGGTTTAGGCTTTAGGGTTTAGGGTTTAGGGTGTAGGGTTTAGGGTTTAGGGTTTAGGGCGTGAAGGTTCATGTGGGTAGTTGCAAGTAGGGTTGCAAGCACCGTACAGAAGGTCATGAAAAAGTAGGGTCACAAGTACCCTACAGTTACATAAGGGTTTAACCAGTTAGGGGTATAAGTATAACCTTACTTATAACACCAAGTATAGCTACCAGCTTCGTTCGCGACAGCAGAGGGATTCGGGAGGCTTCAGAGGCTTGGGCTTTGGGGTTTGGGGTTTGAGGTTTAGGGGTTTGGGGTGTAGGGTTTGGGGTTAGGGTTTGGGGTTTGGGGGTTAGGGCCCTATGCTCCCGTCGTGCGTCCGTTTCTCTTCCCTGTCCGAGATCAGTGCCGTAAGCCGCGTCGGCAAGCTGGTCCAGAGGGTCCTCGAACACAAGTGGCCAACAAAACACAGCCCCTAAACCTAAACCCTAAACCCTAAACGCTATATAAACCCTAAACCCTAAGCCCTAAACCCCAAGCCACCCGTCCGGATCCGACTTGCGTGGATGGCGCAGCCGGATCATGCATGAACGGTGCATTTGTCATGATACGACAAGTCAATATGTCATTGACGGCTGCATCGCATCCAATATGGATAGTTCTCCGGAAAAAAGGACGCATTATTTCGACACCCAACAAGTGCCATCAGAAGCAGCGTGTAAAACGGAGAGGTGGAGCGCATTCCATAGCGGTACCTTGTGAAATCAGACCGCTCTAACGCGCCTCTCAAAAAACACGAAATGCCGTCAACTCTCCCTGGAACCCTCAATCTGCTGAAGCCCTACACAACCCCTAGCCCGCGAACTGTACGTGGGGTGGGAGGTTGTTCAAGATTCAGGGCTTTTTTGGCGCCCTAGGGAGACCCTCTCAACCCTCAACCCTAAACGCCACAAGCCCTCAACCCTAAACCCTCAACCCTAAACCCTAAACCCAGCGTCGCCTCCGAGACGTCAATTTCTTCCTCCGGCAGGTGCCTCTTTTTCGCTGTCCTGAGGAGTGGCAGAATGAATAACACTCGGGGCTTCAAGGTTTAGGGGGCCTAAACCCTAAACCCTAAACCCTAAACCCTAAACCCTAAACCCTAAACCCTAAACCCTAAACCCTAAACCCTAAACCCTAAACCCTGCAGATAGGGTTCAGGGTTCAAGGTTTGCAGGGTTTGGTGTCGAAGGCTTTGGGGTCGGGGTTGGGACAGCCCAGATACAGATTGAACGGGCCTGGATCCAAAACTTCCAGGCGGGTTTAGGGTTTAGGGTTTAGGGTTTAGGGTTTAGGGTTTAGGGTTTAGGGTTTAGGGTTTAGGGTTTAGGGTTTAGGGTTTAGGGTTTAGGGTTGTGCGACTAGCGCTTTCTTGGTTCTGTATGACATGTAGGGGGATACTCCGTTTTGCGATGATTCGTGCTTCGCAAGATGCTACGCTACTTACAATCAGCATGCAGCCTGCAGCAACCAAATCACATTTTGCCATAATAGCTTTCCGAAGCACGCCTTATCAGGTAATCGAGTCAAGACATGCGGGCTTGCTTCAACGCTGCAACCCTTGCGTAAGCCTTCAGTCGATAGACCTGCGAACATAGCGCCCAATGTGATCCAGGGTTTAGGGTTTAGGGTTTAGGGTTGAGGGTTTAGGGCTCTTTTCAAGAGCCAGTCTTCGACCTTACTGCAACCCTTGAGTCCCCATGTCTTGTGGCCGGGGTTGATGCCTCCGGTGGCGGTGGTTATGTATGTACATCCCACACCAACTTCAAGCGGTGCGCTGGGAGCATTAAGAGTATTGGCAGTATTGGGAAGCTTCATTCTTCAAACGCTGTGCGTCTTTCAAAATCAGACTCAAAAGGGACCAGATGTCCAACCAGAATCTTTCGCAATCCTAGTTGCTGAGTACCCTGGGCCAAGAAAGGTCAACCTTTCAAATTCTGGTAGGAGTATATATACCCCAAAAGGTTAAAGGTTCCCTACTCAGCTACTAAGTCATGACAGGGACTAACCCTTGACTGCTCTGGGCCCTGTGTGTGTGTGCAGGCATGCGCTGGTTCGACGGCAGATGCCTCAACAAGAAAGCACGTAAGCGCATCAGAGAAGACAAACTTGCTGAGAAAAACAAACTAAACCCTAAGCCCTAATCCCTCAACCCAAAACCCTAAACCCTCCAAACCCTAAACCCCAAGCCGCATACAGCTCTCTGAACTTAGGGTTAAGGGTTTAGGTAGGGCTTGGGGCTTGGGAAGAGTTTAGGACTATGAGTAGGCTTCATGCTCTTACGTTCTTTCAGCTCGGGGAGCATGCTCCTCTTGGGGTAGGTTTAGGGTTTAGGGTTTAGGGTTTAGGGTTTAGGGTTTAGGGTTTAGGGTTTAGGGTTTAGGGTTTAGGGTTTAGGGTTTAGGGTTTAGGGTTTAGGGTTTAGGGTTTAGGTTTTAGGGTTTAGGGTTTGTTACATGGTCCCTTAGTATGGTCCCTTAAAGGGGGACCCCTTGAATACCCTATGCAAAACAAGGGCCCATACATCAGAACCCTTAAAAACACGAGGTTAGGGACCATCTGAAGGGCCCATGAAGCTACCCTCAGATACGCCTAACCCCTAAACCCTAACCCCTAAACCCTCAACCCTAAGCCCTAAACCCTTAACCCCAAACCCTACTGTCCTAAACCCTAAACCCTAAACCCTAAACCCTAAACCCTAAACCCTAAACCCTAAACCCTAAACCCTAAACCCTAAACCCCAAACCCTACTCTCCTAAACCGAGGCATCAGCTGCTAGGAGCCGCGCATGCTCGAAACTTTTCTTGCGGCTTGGCACAGGAGTTTCCAACACTTGCGGGCGCCTCAAAGATCAGGGGTCGGGGTTTAGGGTTTAGGGTTTAGGGTTAAGGGCTTAGGGCTTAGGGTTTAGGGTTTGGGGTTTGGGGTGAGAGGAGAGGCCCACCCGCCGTCGAAACTCCGACCATTGCAAACTGCGAAACGTGCTTAAAATCCTGACTTGAGCAGGGATGGACATGAGGAGCGCGACGCATACAAAGACATCCAGCCTCCTCGCGACTCTACAGGCATCCGCAGATCGAGGTCCGTGTGTTGGGCGCAGGGGCGCCTCGCCAACCCTAAACCCTAAACCCTAAACCTTAAACCCTAAACCCTAAATCCAAACCCCAAAACCCTAAGCCTCTCTTTCATCTGTACATAGACCTTACTGGCGACATTCAAGATGACTTACTCAACTTCTACGACTCAAACCTGGACCCTGAACCCTAAACCCGCACACCCTAGCTGCTTCAGGGGACCAAAAGACCCTAAACCGCTCAAACCTAAACCCTAAACCCTAAACCCTAAACCCTAAACCCTAAACCCTAAACCCTAAACCCTAAACCCTAAACCCTAAACCTTAAACCCAAAGGCCGCTGGAGGGGACCTCGATTCTGGCAAGATCTGAGTGTGAGTCATGGGCCTTGGACCGTCTGCTATTGTCGGAAGATGCAAACGACTCTGCGCTCCAGCTGGACATGCCTGTTCTGGGGCTCTCTTAGGCTTCCGAGTTCTGGGGTTTTAGGGTTTAGGGTTTAGGGTTTAGGGTTTAGGGTTTTAGGGCCTTTAGGGGCCTTTAGGACCACTGCATGGCGAGGCATCTCCAGCTGAAGCGGCTCTTCTGCTCTCAAACGGCAGGCTGGGGGATTCGGAACGGCTTAGGGCTTTGGGCTCCACGCTTCAGGCTTAGGGCTTACATAGGTTTACAGGTCCATAGGGCTTGTAGGGTTTAGGGTTTAGGGTTTAGGGTTTAGGGTTTAGGGTTTAGGGTTTAGGGTTTAGGGTTACTCTAAACCCTAAACCCTATAAAGGGCGGGGCGCAGACCGCAGCCTGCGTGTCTCAAGGCTAGGCCCCTCCCATGCGAGCTTTCTTCAGTTGCCGGGTCTGCCGAGGAACGGCGAATCCGATTGCCTGGAGCACCTCGATTCAACAGTGTGTTCTGTTTAGGGTTTAGGGTTTAGAGGCTTTATAGGGTTTAGGGTTTAAGGTTTAGGGTTTAGGGGCTAGGGTTAGAGGTTAGGGTCTAGGGTTGAGGGCTAGGGTTAGAGGTTATAGAGTTTGGGGAGAGTGCTTTGTTTTTGGCGTTCGACAGTCAAGCTGCGGGTTCTGAAGTATGGACCCGTGGGTTTTGCAGGGTATAAGGGGTATATGAGGCTCCTCACCCTAAACCCTAAACCCTAAACCCTAAACCCTAAACCCTAAACCCTAAACCCTAAACCCTAAACCCCAAACCCTAAACCCTAAACCCTAAACCCTAAACCCTAAGCCCTAAACTTGCCTAGGATTCCAAGTTATCACGGCGGGCCTCTATCAAGTCATCTGTGATTGGCCGCGTGCTGTGGATCGTGAGTTGCGACTGGTGCAAGGTCAGGACCAACAGCGAGTGCCTCTCAAGGACCGACGCGGCTGCGTTTGGGGTCTATAGGGTCTAGGGTTGAGGGGAGCTTAACATGGCGGAGCCCATCATCCCCCTGCGCGCCCACCCGAAATTAGGGGAGTGGGGCCTCTTTCTGGGCACCTGAAATGGCGGGATCTCTTTACATAAAGTACCACCACCCTAAACCCGAAACCCTCAACCCTAAACCCTAACCCCCCCTCCCCCCCCCAACGTCTGCAAAGTTCGCCAGAGCCCACCCCGTCGAAGGCTCGCTCGACTGCCAAGTAAGCCGCTGGAAGCTGACTTCAGGAACTGGAATTTCTTCAGGCACCTCGTTCATTCTGGATGCAGAGAAAACTAATGTACGGGCATGAAGAATTAGAATAGGGTTTTTGCGGGTTGTTATGGTCTAAATACAAGGCAGCCATAAGGGAATATTATTCGTAATTATTCCGGCCCCCTATATCACAGGGCTTAGGCTTCTACAGGGGCTGTTCCTGGAATGCTTCCAGTGAGAATGAGGCCAGGTGAAAATTGAATTCTTATGGCTTGGTAAAGATTCTATGGTGGATGAAGGGTCAGAAAATTGAAATTATGTTCAAACCGAATAAGGCTGTTTCATCCAGGAGGCAGTGGGGTTCTCCATGCGGCAGCGAGCTAAGCCGGAGCAATCTTGAGCACAACGCTGCGGGAAGGCATCTTCCCTCGTTGACGGGGCAGTTCGGGGCAACCTTCAGCCCAAACCCTTGGAACCCTTGAAACCCTTGAAACCCTGAAAACCCATAAACCCTATGAACCCTGTAAAACCCTGTAAGCCCCCGTAAACCCTCAATCCGAAATCAAAAGCCCTAAGCCGCCAGGCCCGAAGCCGCGCAAAAAAATGGCTGTCGCTTACCCGGCTTCCCCCTGTTCAGCCAGCGCTGGACGGTTCATTGGTAAAAGCCTTACATGACTTACCGGGGTTGTGGTACCGGAAGTCAGGATCTCAGCCTGGATCACCTCTATTGAGTCGTTCTCTAACTTAGGTTCCCCTTTTTGGGTCCCTATATATATATATATATATATAGAGTATGGCACCTTAGAAGAAGGAGTCCCCCCCCCCCAAAAAAAAAAAAAAAAAAGTACTTAAATTTGGAGAACTGCTCTATTGCCTTCACTGCGATCACACAATCAGCTGCTCCAGACAAGCTGGGCGCCGCTCGGGGCATCTGACCGTTGCCTGCAGAATGGGCAAAGCCTCGACAGCCAGTTGCTGTTGGCTGAAGGGTCTGGGGTTAAGGGTCAAGGATGGAAGGCCTGAAAACTTCACGGCCACTATATCTCTTCATGCGCCTGAGAATGCAAACTAGACCAAACCTTCCTCCTGCGGTTTTGCCTCTGTTGTTGCCAATTATTTTCAACCGATTGAAAGTACTCGTGTAGGTGCCACGGCTACTCACCGCACTTTAGAATCTTGGCACACACTCTTGGCAGCCCCATGGATGCATAGTGCCTGAAGGACACGGTAAAGTCACTGTTCTTGAGCTTGCTACTCAAGCGAGTAAGGTCCCAACAGAACGCCATCAGCATTTCCAGCTGCCACAAGCACGGCCACACAATGCCTGCACTCGTCAGGCGAAGAGTTCATCCTGGTTATCGGGAGAAATCATGCCGTCGATCGTGCTCTGCAACTACTACAACGTTCGGTCCAGGTCCTGGTGCTATAGGATGCTATATGGCCCTTTAAAATCCTGGGAACAAGTTCCTGAATATGATCCGTCGAAACCCAACAAGGAAAATCACAAAATATCCCAACGCGCACATGAAACCACCCTCAGAAGATTCTGCAAGCTGGGCCCGCAACGCACATATGGCTTTGAAGCAGCAAGATGTGACCTGACGGCTTCGGGGGCCTTTATGATTAGAATACGGCTTTTGGGGGTTCTTCTGGTATAAGTAAGTAGGGACAATAAGGCAATACTATTTGTTCCGACGCCTATACTTCTTGGTACAGTATTGGCCCACCACGACTTTTTGAAGCCTGGCACTCTGGCTACATAGGCAACCAATGGGCGGCGGGGATGAGGAATTGACCGCAAACCCCAGTGGGCACGCGATGGTAACCAACACGACCAACCTGCCCCACCGCCCCACTGTTCATTTCATGGCGACGTGTGACTACGTTCGTGGTTTGCCGGAAAATCAAGAACTCACAACCTCTCACACGAACCACCCTAAACCCTAAACCCTGACAACCCCCAGGACAGAACCCTCATTGTGTCAAAGAACAGGCCCCCAGGCGTGGAGGACTATCTTCAAAACACTTTACGCTCTACATGCAGCACCAGTGTAACAGTAGGATGGCCCTCAAAACCCTCTGGAAAAATCCTGCACATGATCCTCTTAAACCCAATAACGGAAGATATAAGATGTCCCAAGGGCCTACCGAGAGCGCCATGACCTCTATGCGAAGAGGTGTCGAAACAGAAGCTCATGTTATGACTGCGAGGTGACATGCTAACCCAATGAATTTTTACCAATGGCTGGGTGGCAATAGCTTTTAACCCCCCATATCCCGAGATTTGGCGCCTTTGGGGAGTCGCAGGGCTTCATGCTGGGCTCATGGGGTACTGAGTTGATGGACTTAGATGGACCCAGTCGTCGGACAGAAAGGCGGCGAAGTTGATAAACCTCCAGAGAAGCTGGAAACCGTGAATCCAACAAATTACACCAGCGAAGACCCCAAACAGAATGCATCGAATCATACCGGTTCAAGATGGAATGCGTTGGAACCCAATCTGGCTTCGCCAGCAGATGCTGCGAAAAATGTTTAAGCATTCGGCAGAACACAAAAAGCACAAATCAGCTTCGTATTCGGCTCGGGAAAAAAGTGGGAACTTTGCCGCCAATATTTGGCAAAAAACAACAGGAAGGGACTTGTCGGCTTACAAAGCACACAAAAAAAGACCTCCTTCCACGGAACCGTTGACGATTGTTTCCGCAGACCGAACGACGGGCCTACTGCACAGGATCTTGCTGCAGAACTTTGCCGCGACTATTTGGCCAAAAAAAGCAGGAAGGGATTTGTCTGCTTACAAGGCAAAAAACAAGCTCTCTGTGTACATGGAACTGTTGACGATTTTTTTCGCAAAACGAACGAAGGGCCTCCTCCTGCACAGGATCTTGCTGCTGCACAAACCACGCACGGAAACAATGTACAACTTTCCCGCAACTGCTACAACATTGCCGCATTGCGGCCTTTGCTTCAGACTCTTGTGGAAAAACGCAAATGAGCTTAGTATTCGGTTCGGCTGGCTGTCGCACGGGAAAAAGTGGGAACTTTGCCGCGAATATTTGGCAAAAGAAGCAAGAAGGGATTTGTTGGCTTATAAGGCAAAGAACAAGCTCTCTGTACACGGAAGCATTGACGATTGTTCCGCAGACCGAGTGAAGAACCTCCTGCACAAGGGCCTCCTGCAGAGGATCTTGCTGCCGCACACACGACGCGCGAAAGAAAGCACGTGTCTCCCGCAACTGTTACAACATTGCCGTGTTGCGAGACGAGATACCTGGCTGCATACGTCTGTGGAAAAAGCACAAATGAGCATTTATATACAAAGCAAACAAAAACCCTTCTTTACACGGAACCCTTGGCGATTGTTCGCGCAGACGAAACGAAGGGCCTGCTGCACAGGATCTTGCTGCCGCAACGGAACCGTTGGCGATTTTATCCGCAGACCGAACGAAGAGCCTCCTGCACAGGATCTTGCTGCCACCACGCGCGGAAAAAATCACATTTCTCCCGCAACAGTCGCAACTGTTACAACATTGCCGCAGTGCGAGACAGGATACTTGGTTGCATATGTTTGTGGAAAAAGTACAATGTACAATGAGCTTTTACAGACCAAACAAAAAGTCTTCTTTACACGGAACCGCTGGCGATTTTGTTCCCGCACACGAAACGAAGGGCCTGCTGCACAGAATCTTGTTGCCGCAACGGAACTTTTGGCGATTTTATCCGCAGACCTGACGCAGGGCCTCTTGCACAGGATTTTGTTGCCGCACACACCACGCGCGGCAAAAATGCACATTTCTCCCGCAACTGTTACAACACTGCCGCATTCCAGGACAGGATATATACCTAGCTGCATACGTTTGTGGAAAAAGCACAAATGAGCTTCTACAAAGGAAACAAAAAGACTTCTTTAAACGGAACCGATGACGAGTTTTTCCGCAGACCGAACGCAGGGCCTCTTGCACAGGATCTTGCTGCCGCAGACACGCGGGAAAAATGCTCATTTCTCCCGCAACTGTTACAACACTGCCGCATTGCGAGACAGGATACCTAGCTGCATACGATTGTGGAAAAAGCACAAATGAGCGTTTACAAAAGAAACAAAAAGCCTTCTTTACACGGAACCGTTGACGATTCTTTCCGCAGACCGAACGCAGGGCCTCTTGCACAGGATCTTGCTGCCGCACACACCACGCGCGGGAAAAATGCACATTTCTCCTGCAACTGTTACAACACTGCCGCGTTGCGAGACAGGATACCTAGCTGCTGATCCGACCTAGCTGCATACGTTTCTAAAAAAAATGAGCTTTTACAAAGGAAACAAAAGGCCTTCTTTACACGGAACCGTTGACGAGTTTTTCCGCAGACCGAACGCAAGGCCTCTTGCACAGGATCCTGCTGCCGCACACACCACGCCCGGGAAAAATGCTCATTTCTCCCGCAACTGTTACAACACTGCCGCGTTGCGAGACAGGATACCTAGCTGCATACGTTTGTGGAAAAAGCACAAATAAGCTTTTTCAAAGCAAACAAAAGGCCTTCTTGACACGGAACCGTTGACGATTTTTTCCGCAGACCGAACGCAGGGCATCTTGCACAGGTTCTTGCTGCCGCACACACCACGCGCGGGAAAAATGTACATTTCTCCCGCAACTGTTACAACACTGGCGCATTGCGAGACAGGATACCTTGCTGCATACGTTTGTGGAAAAAGCACAAATGAGCGTTTACAAGGGAAACAAACAGCCTTCTTTACACGGAACCGTTGACGATTTTTTCCGCAGACCGCACGCAGGGCCTCTTGCACAGGATCTTGCTGCCGCACACACCACGCGCGGGAAAAATGCTCATTTCTCCCGCAACTGTTACAACACTGCCGCATTGCGAGACAGGATACCTAGCTGCATACGCTTGTGGAAAGCACAAAGGAGCGTTTACAAAGGAAACAAAAACCCTTCTTTGCACGGAACCGTTGACGATTTTTTCTGCAGACCGAACGCAGGGCCTCTTGCACAGGATCTTGCTGCCGCACACACCACGCGCGGGAAAAATGCACATTTCTCCCGCAACTGTTACAACACTGCCGCATTGCGAGAAAGGATACCTAGCTGCGTACGTCTGTGGAAACGCACAGATGAGCTTTCACAAAGGAAAACAAAAAGCCTACTTCTTTACACACCACACGCGGAAAAAAACTTTTCCCGCAACTGTTACAACACCTGAAGCCTGATTGAAGCTCTTTGGCTTCGCGCTTGGCCTGAAGCCTGAAGGCTGTTATCTTCGCGCTTTGCTTAGAGCCTGAAGGGGTTAGTCCAGTTCTGCTGGCTTCAAAGCTCTCAAAGCTCTTGGGTACAAAAACACAAAGTTTTGGCACACTATCTACCTTCAGTTGCAGGATTGTCAGGATTGTTGCCACACTGCTGCACTGCAGCAATATGAGTTTTTTCTGAGTAAACAATCCAGAATTGTTTGCAGGTATAACTTACACGACGTACGAAGAGATGCTTCACATACACAGGCAAGGATCCTGCCAGTGCCGCAAGGTTCTTCTGTTGAAAAGGCGGGAGAGTTGCCCGATTTTTTTTGACTGACCATTGACTTGCTTGCAGGAACCTCTGGGCACCAGGTCTGATAGGCCTGGTCTGTGAAATCCACAAGCGGAAAGCGCCCGTTGCCGCGGCCCACCCATCCGACCCTGGAGCCCAGAAAGGAAACATGAAGGGAGCCCAATGGGAGCCCAGCCCCGTATGTTTCCTTTCTGGGCTGGAGCCAGCCCCGTTGCCGCGGCCCACCCATCCAAAGCACAAAGGGAGCCCAACGCGAGCCCAGCCCTGTTGCCGCCACCCACCCATCCGACCCAGGAGCCCAGAAAGGAAACATGAAGGGAGCCCAATGGGAGCCCAGCAGCCCGGCGCCGCGGCCCACCCATCCGACCCAGCCCACCCATCCGACCCAGAAGCAAAAATGTGAAGGGAATCCAATAAGAAACCCAGCCGTGTTGCCGCGGCCCACCCATCCGACTCTGCGGCCCAGGAGCCCAGAAAGGAAACATGAAGGGAGCCCAATAAAAGCCCAGCCCCGTTGCCGCGGCCCACCCATCCGACCCAGAAGCCCAGAAAGGAAACATGAAGGGGACCAATGCGAGCCCAGCCCCGTTGCCGCGGCCCACCCATCCCACCCAGAAGGAAACGTGAAGGGAGCCGACCCAGGAGGCCAGAAAGGAGACATGAAGGGAGCCCAATGGGAGCCCAGCCCCGTTGCCGCGGCCCACGCATCCGACCCCGAAGCCCAGAAAGGAAACATGAAGGGAGCCCAATGGGCGCCCAGCCCCGTTGCCGTGGCCCACCCATCCGAAAGGAAACATGAAGGGAGCCCAATGGGAGTCCAGCCCCGTTGACGCGGCCCACCCATCCGACCCAGGAGCCTAGAAAGGAAACATGAAGGGAGCCCAATGGGAGCCGTCACCCATCCGACCAAGGAGCCCAGAAAGGAAACATGAAGGGAGCCCAATGGAACCCCGGCCCCGTTGCCGCGGCCCACCCATCCGAAAGGAAACATGAAGGGAGCCCAATGGGAGCCCAGCCCCGTTGCCGCGGCCCACCCATCCGACCCAGGAGCCTAGAAAGGAAACATGAAGGGAGCCCAATGGGAGCCCAGCCCCGTCACCCATCCGACCAAGGAGCCCAGAAAGGAAACATGAAGGGAGCTCAATGGAAGCCCAGCCCCGTTGCCGCGGCCCACCCATCCGACCCGCCCACAAAGTAAACATGAAGGGAGCCCAATGGGAGCCCAGCTCCGTTGCCGCGGCCCACCCATCCGACCCAGGAGCCCAGAAAGGAAACATGAAGGGAGCCCAATGGGAGCCCAGCCCCCTTGCCGCGACCCACCCATCCGACCCAGGAGCCCAGAAAGGAAACATGAAGGGAGCTCAATGGAAGCCCAGCCCCGTTGCCGCGGCCCACCCATCCGACCCGCCCAGAAAGGAAACATGAAGGGAGCCCAATGGGAGCCCAGCCCCGTTGCCGCGGCCCACCCATCCGACCCAGGAGCCCAGAAAGGAAACATGAAGGGAGCCCAATGGGAGCCTAGCCCCGTTGCCGCGGCCCACCCATCCGACCCAGGAGCCCAGAAAGGAAACATGAACAATGGGAGCCCAGCCCCGTTGCTGCGGCCCACCCATCCAACCCAGGAGCCCAGAAAGGAGACATGAAGGGAGCCCAATGGGAGCCCAGCCCCGTTGCCGCGGCCCACCCATCCAGCCACTGCGGCCCACCTTTTTTCTGAGGAGAGAACCCCAAACGATTCTGTTTGGGGAAAAACCCTAAACCCCTAAAACCCCAAACCCCTACACCCCTTTTTGAGCCAAACTGGTAGGGAGCTGGCTGTTGGCTCTGCACCGATGCAGAAATCACATGCGCAGATCGGACAGTCACCTCGTCTGGGCAATTGGGTCAAAATACCGTCGGTTAGTAGGGGTTTGGGGTCTACGGTCTAGCGTCTAGGGTTTAGGGTCCGTCGGATAGTAGGGGTTTAGGGTCTAGGGTTTAGGGGCATGCAGGGAATCCAGGAATACTTACTTGATCCATCGTAGTTCTTCTCATGCCCCCCCATTCCTTCACTCCTGCTAACCAGCAGGAAGAACACAGAACACTTCTGGGATGGCCCTTGAACCATCTAAACAAATATTCCTAAATAGAATCATCTTGAACTTTAGAACCGGGCCTATCTAGACTAGCTGCGACGGCACTCTTCAAGTAGCTGGGACTCGGACGCTCGGTCTTTCTCAGCTTGGCTGCGTACCTTAAAAGGACGCAGGGTAACAATGAGAAGGAGGGTTACTCACCAGGAGCCTTCATCTCAAACAGAGACATCAGGTTGAGTTTTAGACTAAAAGAATTTTTTTAGTTCCTGTTGAATAATTACAAGCATACACATTTTGCGGCATTTGTTCGCGAATGCAAGTGGTCGGCGTATGATGTCAGAAACAAGGAAATGTCCGAAACATTTTAAATTTACATCAGAGTTTCTCTGAAACCGGTGAGTGAAGACATCATTATTCACTCTTGCTTGGTTCTGCAAGATATCGAAAAACTCAACTCAACTTCTTTGACATCTCCAACAAACAAAGCACTACAAGCAAGTAGCTGAAGCGGATGCTCATATTCGGGCCTGAGCACTAAACCGGACAAAAGTTTTCAAGCCCCTAGACCCTAAACCGTAAACCCTAACCCCTAAACCCTAAACACGTGTCTTCCAGGTGAGACACGAACTCCAGCCCGAAGCATCCGGGCGGCAGGCCTGGCAGACACATTGGGGGTCCGGACTTAAGCTTTGAGGCCTAAGAGCCAAAGGTTTAGGGTTTAGGGTTTTGGGATGTAGGGTTTGAGATACCTTTGGGGAATCTGCTACTTCAGCGTCACTATTCTGAGAATAACCCTAAACCCCAAACCCCAAACCCCAAACCCCAAACCCCAAACCCTAAACCCCAAACCCCATACCCCAAACCCCTAAACCCCTAAACCCCTAAACCCCAAACCCCAAACCCCAAACCCAAACCCTGGATACCTTTATCCCTGAGCCGCGAAACGTCAAGGAGCATTCTGAAAGTGCTGCCACAACGACGCAGAGACAGTGCAAGGCATGACATGATGGTCAGTTGAGTAAGACAAATTTGTACAATTTAATCATATAGTCGTATACCAACATAATGGATATCCGATACTTTAGTAAGAAACTCACATGTAAAACATATATAGATAATGGCATAGTGATGTAAGCATTTCATGTTATAAGAATACAAAACAAGTTATAATAGCCTACTTACATACGTATAACAACGAAGCAAGATAACAATATAACAGTATAATGATATAATGATATAATAATGAAATAGTATTACGTTATTACAATATACACACATAAACATATACTGATACACTATATTATAATATTATAATATTACAATGTAAGAATATATTAGTATGATAACATAGTAATATGATACGATATTATTAAAACTATATACTGCTTTACTACTATAAAACTTTATTAATGCAAGCGTCAATGTAAACATGTAAGCATAACATAATATAAAAGCTAACCTACGAATACCATAGTACAGTAATATATTCATTGACTAACAAAACAACAGAATAATGTGACACCAATATATACAACACATACTTCTCTACCAACATGAGCATGTAAAAAATGCAGTAACATAGTCATCTGGGTTGGCCTCTAGAACCCTCTGAAAAATATATACAGGGCCCCTTATGAATACAGGGCCCCTTATAAACCCAAATAAGGAACAACCCTAAACCCTAAACCCTCAATCATGTAACGACAGAAAGAACTAATCCCCATTCTCCTCCCTGAAGCTCTCGAGGCTCGACTCTCAGTCTCGAAAGACCTAAGTTACCACACCGAACGCTTGGGTGGACTTCGGGTTTAGGGGTTAGGGTTTAGGGTTTAGGGCTTAGGGCTTAGGGTTTAGGGCTTGCGAGGCTGAGGAATTTGAATCCGAGGGCTTCGGGCATTGGTTGGGGTGCCGGGGGGGTGGGGAGTGCAAGAGGTTTAGGGGATTTCAAAGGCTGGAAAGTCCCACCTCCAGAGCGTCCAGTGTGTTCAGCCTTTCCGGGACTCATGCTCGGATACTTGCTACGGCTGTAGAGGAGTGAGATGGCCGTGGCACTCCTCTTGGGTGTAGGACTCATTCCTACCGATTCACATGCCAGCCCCTTCTGCAACGCTGCCGCCTTGTCAGTCTCACCTCATACCGAACCCCCAAGGCTCCCCCAAGGGTTTAAGGTTTAGGGCTAGGGTTTAGGGTTTGAGATTAGGGGTTAGGGTTTAGGATTTAGGGTTTAGGGTTTAGGGTTTAGGGCAGGTGGGCTCCAGTGCCAGCAAGCAGCTTGCTTTGCAAGTCATGATGCCGGAGGGCGCCCTCTAGGTCCCAGTGCGCTGCTGCCAGGTGGACGAAGGCCTTCTTAGGGTTTAGGGGAAAAGGTTTAGGGTTTAGGGTTTAGGGTTCAGGGTCTAGGGTCTAGGGTTTTAAAGCCAGCTTTCTTCAATGGGACGGTTTGCACGCGGTTGTCCAACCGAAAATCGTCTACCTGAACCCTAAACCCTACACCCTAGACCCTGCACCCTAAACCTATGCATGGGGTGTACTTGCTCGCATTTCAGACCATGTCGGGTGCCCTAAACTCCGATGGTTTGGAACTAGGGTCTATAAGCAAGTACATATATATATATATAGACATGTATATACACATATAGATATATCATATTCGTGTATATACACATACAATATGTATATATATATATATGTCCGACTTTGCACTCTGCGTCTGAATCCTTCGGAGTTTGGGACGGGATGTTTCATTGCATGAAACAAGGGTAGTGATGGGGTGTAGAGATTAAGGTCTAGGGCTTGGCCTTGGGGTTTAAGATGCCAGATTGTTGGTCGAAGCTTTTTGGGCAGGTCGAAGCTTTTTGGGCAGGTTTTTGGCGATAGGTTGGCTCAGCACCCAGTCGAGATGACGCGGGCTGTCGAGCAGTCAGGGATCGGCTTCTCAGTTCGATTCATGAGGATTACCGCGACATGACGCGAGAGACATCGCGCCAAGCTCGCGCGAGTGTTGATCGTTCCGGAGATATCAGCCGCATGGGAAGACCATGTCTGAGGGCGGCTTATCCGCGGATGATGTCGAAGCAGAGCTGGCATGAGCCGTAAAAAATGGATGTTCAGTTTTGATTTGCCGGGCGATTTGGTCCTGGACCCGCGCCCGCCCCGCCCCGGCCAAAGAACGCCGGGGGGCCGATGGCCAGCGCGATCAATGAAAATGCGCAGGCGCTGCAAGCGCGCAAATCAACGGCAGAGGCGATCCGGCAAGAAAGCAGCGATTGGAGTGGCCCAGGGAGGGCGATCGGGCATGAGTCGACATCCGTTTGGGTGGGGCTAGGGTTTATAGAGCTTCTCTTTGAGGGGTCGGGGGGGGGGGGGGGGGGGGGGGGGGGGGGGGGGGGGGTGAAGGGGATTGCGATTCCTCGGTGAAAAAACCCTAAACCCTAAACCCTAAACCTTAAACAAAACTAGAGATTGGCCCCAAAAACCGGCGCGCCTCCCTCGAGGAGCACCTCAGCACATCGCGGACCGATCGGAGGAGGGCAGCTTTGCTACCTGCCAGGGTTTAGGGTTTAGGGTTTAGGGTTTAGGGTTTAGGGTCAGAAAAGCCAAAAGAGACCATCATTCCCGCGCTGCATTCCTTCCGCCAAAAAAGAGCGGCAAGCTGGCGAGCGTAAGAAGTAAGAGGTTTAGGGTTTGGGGTTTAGGGGGTTTAGGGGGGTTTAGGGGGGTTTAGGGGGGTTTAGGGGGTTTAGGGGGTTTAGGGGGTTTAGGGGGTTTAGGGGGTTCAGGGGGTTTAGGGGTGTTGATGTGACAATCTCTCTGGAATTCAGGCTTGCCAAACTAATTCTAGTTCCAAAGAAGTAAAGATTCGGCGCTTCAGCCCCTAGCGTCTGTGAGCTTCGCAAAGGAATTCATGGGGAGGAGCGGCAGCCCGTGATGCTTAACCCCCTCGGCCGTCGCAAATCAACTAAGCCCGTTCAGGCAACCACTGAAGGTTCCTCATGAACAACGAGGCAACATATATGTGCTATATGTATATATATATATGTGTGTGTATATATATATATATATAGAACTGTGGGTTGTAGGTCTTCAACCTTGCCTCTGCAGTAGTCTTCGCACAACTCGAAGAGCCAGGAGAAGAGTATGGTGGCCAGAATAGCCATGTGTATGGGCTTCTGCGAGCACGTCATTTGCTGCAATGTTTCCGCGGACGTCTGTGGCTGTCTCTCTGCTGTCTTGGGCTTCTCCTGATCCATGCGGAGGGCAGCAGTACATAGGGTTTAGGGTTTAGGGTTTCGGGTTTCGGGTTTAGGGTTTGGGGTTTAGGGTTTGGGGTTTAGGGTTTAGGGTTTAGGGCATCACCAAGCAATCATGTGTCCTCAAAGCAACCCAGCCGGAATCCAAACAAAAGGGAACCGCCCCCTGCATGTAACTCTTAAATCTCGTAATTGACCCAAACACACCAAATTCCGATGTTGAGAAGCCCCCGTGCTCTAGCAGAACAACCTGAGCAAGAGGGCACCAGCCTGCGTATTGGGGGCAACCGACCAGAAAGTTGACACCGGGGCAAGCACAGAAATCCGGCCACAGTCGACCCCCGCGCTGCAATGGCCTCATGCCCCGCAACATCCGTTCGAATTAAAAGAGGTCTGCTTTGGCAGCTCAATCTACCATGGGCCAACATCAGAAGCCCCCCCCCCCCTCCCCCCCCGCCCCTGGGAAAAAACAAGACACTCAGGTCCTGCTCAACCAAGAAGTGGGCCGCCTCCAACAGACGGTCCCAGGCAGATCGGTCGGAAGAGCCCTTCTGACTTACCTGAGAAATAGTTGGAGCCTACAAGCCCATACCCTCAACGGAATTGTAGAGGGCTTCTCCCAGGCCTCGGGCCTAAGGGGCCCTTTAGGGGGGGGGGGGAGGGAAATATCCTCGGTTTGAAAGGGTTAGTTCAGGGATTCAGGAGGCATTTGCAGGGCCAAGGGGGCTGTTGAGTAGGTCTTCGGCTCTCGGATATGCTGCAACCTAAACCTGCAAGGCTGCCTAGCGTAACCCGGATGCCAGGGACATGTAGCAAGAATCATTGGGCGCATTTGCCCTCTTGAAAGGTGCCAAGCCCCCAGAAAAACCGTACCCTAGACCCGAAAAACCCTAAACCCTCAACCCTCGACCCGAAAATCCCCAAACCCTCAGCCCTAGACCCTAGACCCTAAACCCCTCCCACCCCCCTCCCCCTCCCCCTCCCAAAAAAAAGACTCCGTAGAAGCCCCAGCTTCTTGGATGAGGTCGGCGAAGCCGGCGGTCGTGAGGTTGCCGGCGTCCGCCCGGTCGAGCACGACATCCCGGAAGCTGGCTGCCTGTCGGGGGTTTCGGAGTTGAGAGGCCGCAGACTGCCCTAAACCCTAAACCCTAAACCCTAAACCCTAAACCCTATACCCTAAACCCTAAGCCCTAAACCCTAAACCCTAAAAACACTCAACCCTAAAAACATCTTTAAGCTTTAGGTTTCAGGGGTTCGGGGGCTTTGGGCTCTGGATTGACAGGTCACAGGTCGGTTTGCGGGAGTTTTTTTTGCATAATCCGGACCCTGCATCCCTGGCCCGATCGAAGGACTTAGGGCGTTTAGGGTTTAGGGTTTAGGGTTTAGGGTTTAGGGTTTAGGGTTTAGGGTTTAGGGTTTAGGGTTTAGGGTTTAGGGTTTCGGTTTTAGGGTTTGCGGTGAACCCCGAACCTTGACATGGAACCTTAAGCCCGAACATGGGAACCGCCTGAAACAAGGGTTTAGGGGTTTAGGGTTTAGGGTTTAGGGGTTTAGGGTTTAGGGTTTAGGGTTTAGGGGTTTAGGATTTAGGGTTTAGGGTTTAGGGTTTAGGGTTCAGGGTTTAGGGTTTAGGGTTTAGGGTTTAGGGTTTAGGGTTTAGGGTTGAGGGCCCCCATGCCCAGAACCCCGATAGAGTGGATTCCCCCTAAACTCCTCAACTGCAGGTTTTTGGGGTTTAAGGGTTAAGGGTTTAGGGTTCATGGTTTTACCCCTATAAGCCCTCCGAAGGCCCTGAACCCCAATTGCTACGGGTTTAAGGGCTGCGGGTTCAGGGTTTGGAAGTTAACCCTACTAAACCCTCAACACTCAACCCTTAACCCTCAAACCCAAACCCTAGACCCTAAACCCTAAACCCTAAACCCTAAACCTTAAAACCTAAACCCTAAACCCTAAACCCTAAACCCTAAACCCCCCCGAAACCCCGGGAGCCTCTACGGCAATGGGAGCTCGTCCGTCCTCGAGGGCCAAGCGCTGCTGCAGTTCTTGCATGGCCTTGGGCCGGTTTAGGGTTTAGGGTTTGGGGTTTAGGGTTTAGGGTTTGGGGTTTAGGGTTTAGGGTTAGGAGTTTAGGGTTTAGGGTTAGGGGTTTAAGGTTTAGGCTTTGGGGTTAAGGGTTTGCGTAGACTAGCCTTGTTTATGTAAAAAAAATAGAGCACAAGCCCCCAGAGCCCGTACCCAGCCTTCCAGAAGTAGGGGAAGTAGACCACGGCGGACGGGACAGGAGATTCCACACACGTTTTGGCCTTCCAGAGTGAGTTTAGGGTTTAGGGCTGAGAGGATTTAGGGTTTAGGGTTCAGGGTTTAGGGCTGAGGGTTCCGCAGGCTTAGGGAACTGGGGTTTACTTGGAGGCCTGTGGGTTGTGATAGCTGGGGTTTAAAAGCGGGGTATCTATGCTTGTTGCTGGCTATAGCCTTTTCTTAACTGGGGCACTTACAACCCTCACTTGTAATATACATGAACCTTCAAGTAGGGGTCCAGGGCTAGTTAAAACATTCAATGTTGGGACTTGGTCTGAAGTTGAAGTTGGGGGCACCTTCTAGAAGTGGGTGATAAGTATGCGGCTATAATTATGACTGGTTATAACCTTGTTTAGGGCACGTAAAACCCTTCTTCTAGCTTCCCATGAACCTTCACCCCCTAAACCCTAAACCCCAAACCCTAAACCCCAAACCCTAAACCCTAAACCCTGTTTACAAACCCTAAACCCTAAACCCTAAATCCCCCGGCCTGAGAGAACTCAAAGGAGTCATCCACTTGCAGCAGCTGAATCATCAGCGGCACGTTGATCTCGTTGTCCGGGCGTAGAAGCCTAAGACTGGCAGAGCCCTGGAAGGGTTTTTTAGGGGCTTGGGATGGGAGGGTTTAGGGTTTAGGGTTTAGGGTTTAGGGTTTAGGGTTTAGGGTTTAGGGTTGAGGGTTTAGGTTTGAGGGTTTAGGGTTTAGGGTTCAGGGCTTCGGGGTTTTTAGGGTTTAGAGTTGAGTTGGGCATGGGCTTCCCCAGCTCTGAGACAAACGCGACGTCAACCGAGGGGCATGAGTGCTTTGCGCTGAAGACACCTTTCGGCACCGGACTCGGCAATGATGTTGCCTTCTCGGGTTGAGGGTTTAGGGTTTAGAGTTTAGGGTTTAGAGTTTAGAGTTTAGGGTTTCCAGAATTCAGGGGGTGGGGAAGACCAAGAGCATTCGACACGTGCTTCTTGAGGACTAGATGCTGACCATGGAGACAGCGTCGTCCAGGCACTCGGCCTGCCGGTGTGGCAGATGGGCGTCCCACGCAAATGGGGCGTCGAAGACACTTCAAACCGTTCCAATGCGAAAACATGTTGAACTTGTGTGGAGGTTTGGGCCTCGTGATAACCCTAAACCCTAAACCCTAAACCCTAAACCCTAAACCCCAAAACCCTAGTTTAGGGTTGAGGGCTTGAAGGATAGCCACGCAAGCTCAGGCATGATAAGGTGCTGGCCAGGCACACGAAACACGGCACCGTCTGGCTTCAGGCTCTGCCATCGCCGAAGCACCTCAAATTGCGGGGGGGGGGGGGGGATTCCGCAGATAGGGGTTCCCTTTTGGGGGTTCCCTGAAAAAAGGGGATTCTATTCTACTTGGGGTGTAAAAGGGGTGCCCCTATTTTGGCCGTTTTAGGGGCGGGGGGAGCTGCGACCCCCTCCCAACCCCCGCAGCCTCAGATTCTAGTTCTCTGTCTCGACTCCAAAGAACAAAGACAAGAAACAAAACAAGAAAGGAGGGGGGGTGGAATTTCGACTAGTTCTCCACCCTTCTCTGCTTTTCTAGGTTGGGCTGACCTTTTGCCGCCTTCGGTCCCAATCGCAGGGCCGACTGAGGCCCCTGCATCGTCGATGTCTTCCATCGAGCCTGAGGAGGATCTCTTCACAGGCGTCACGCACTACTTTGTGTACAAACCGCGAAGTTGACTGCCAAGCTGGGTCTCGGACCAACCAGGGAGGGAATCAAGGCCGACGGGCGACAGCCAGATTTTGAGGGAGAGATGCTGTGATGCATGGGCAGCAAGCGCAGCTGGGGCAGGCATCCTACAAACGATACTACAACAAGCGTCCCGCAATCGGGTTCCACGCAGTGTCCCAGACCCCTGGGAGCATCCACAAGTAGAACCCTATCCCCTGTACCATTATTGGGCATTCTCAGGAACCCTTTCAAGGGGTTCTACTTTTTGGATTCCTCCCAGACCCCAGACCCCTGGGTCACCTACCAACCTAACCCTAAACCCTAAACCCGAAACCCGAAACCCTAAACCCTAAACCCTAAACCCTCAACCCTCAGCCCTTATTAAACCCTAAACCCTAAACCCTAAACCCTAAACCCTAAACCCTAAACCCTAAACCCTAAACCCTAAACCCTAAACCCTAACCCCTAACCCCTAACCCCTAACCCCTAAACCCTAAACCCTAACCTAAACCCTAACCCCTAAACCCTAAACCCTAAACCCTAAACCCTAAACCCTAAACCCTAAACCCTAAACCCTAAACCCTAAACCCTAAACCCTAAACCCTAAACCCTGGATTGATGCATCACGCACAAGATGCCTTCACCCTGCGGAGCGATTCCCCGTCGCCACAAGCCGTTGCTGCAAACGTCAGGCGCTTGTCGGCCGGCACCTGCGCGACCTCAGGTTTAGGGTTTAGGGTTTAGGGTTTAGGGTTTAGGGTTTAGGGTTTAGGGTTTAGGGTTTAGGGTTTAGGGTTTAGGGTTTAGGGATCACGGATTAGGGTTTAGGGTTTAGGGTTTGGGGTTTAGGGTTTCGGGGGTAGGTCCGCCGGCTTTGAAGCCCCGAACAGTGGCACTTCCTCCAAGCTAACCCAGACCCCTGGGAGGATCCAAAAAGTACAACCCCAAATAGTACCCTACACTAGTCTTGAGTCATTTTTGGAACCCTTTAAGGGGGTCTACTTTTTGGATCCTCCCTTCGGCAGCACATGGTTGATGAGGATCCGAGGACACCGCAGCCGGCGAGCCCGCGGACAGCCCGTGCAATGCACGCGACACGAAAGCTGCCTGTCAGCAGTTCGCAACACAAGAACGTGGCGTGCAGAATGAGCTTGAATGAAGGTGTGGCAGCCATAGCAACAAACAACATGACTGGTTGCATATTCTGAAGCTCTTCTAGCATACAACATGATGACAACAATTTTGCAGTAGTAGCAGTAGCAGTATCGTCGACACAAAGATTGCACGTATCAAGTCAATATACGCCGCAATATGTAGTGATAAGAAGCGGAATAGCAGTAGCCCTAAACCCTAAACCCTAGACCCCCAACCCCTAAACCCTAAACCCCAAACCTCATTTTTCTGTATGCTTCCGTGCCTCGCGCTAGAGTTTCGCAATTTGCATCGGCAGCAGCAGCAAACACAGGCTCTCTTCACAGCTCCTTACCAGCTACGGGTTTAGGGTTTAGGGTTTAGGGTTTAGGGTTTAGGGTTTAGGGTCTAGTGTTGCACCTACTTGCTTCCCGGTGCTGTGGTTGCTTTCAGCCAGGGAGCTAACACAGCGGTGTGCAAAGAGTCAAAGAACGTGGGAACTCTTGCTGGCTCGCTTCATTGAAAAACTTTCTGAAAAAAACTTTTAAAGCCAGTCTGTCTGGTGGGCAGCAGCAACATGGCCAGCTGCTCAGGCCTCTTGACCACCAAACTTGCTCAAAGGCCAGCAGATTTAGGGTTTAGGGTTTGGGGCATAGGGATGTTTAGGGTTTAGGTAGTAGGGTGTGGCGCTGCATTGAGTCCAAGGAATTAGCTTCAGAAGCAAGCGGTTCCTTCATCTCGCTGGCCTGCAATCAGCGCCTGGCCCGACCCCTGGGAGGATCCAAAAATAGATCCCCTTAAAGACTTCCAGAAATGACCCAATAGTAGTAAAGGGCACTATTTGGGGGTTCTACTTTTCGGATCCTCCACGGGGTCCGTGTGGCCACCCATTCTGCAAGAAAACGCGGCAACTGGATTGTTACGAAAGTCAGGGGCCTCCCTCCGATGGCAGACTAGGACTGAACTTTGGGAATAGATCGGCTTGGCCCCAACCTTTGTGGGAGGTCCCCTCCTACACTAGGATGGCCCTTGAAACCCTCAGAAAAATATTCTTGAATAGGATCCTCTAAAACAAACCCAACAAGGGAAAACTCCAGACATCCCAAGGGCCTACCAAGTACCTTCGGCAGAGTGGCCGAATGCTTCGCAAAGCGCAGCAAGAACTCCGTACTTGACATGTCTGGCGATGCCTCAGCAAAGCCTGTTGCGGCGGACTAGGGCATTTCAACATCAAGAGCTGCTGTTTAGGGTTTAGGGTTCAGTGATTCAGGGTTCGGGATTTAGGGTTCAGGGTTTAAATTGAAGCGCCGGAAAGGCACACATGACAGCCTGCACCTTGTGTAGGGCCTTGATGCTTCAAGCCTCCTTGTAGCTTCCCACCCCACACAGGAGGGGCCCCTAAACCCTAAACCCTAAACCCTAAACCCTAAGCCCTAAACCCTAAACCCTAAACACTAAACCCCAAACCCTAAACCCTAAACCCCGAAATCCCGAGCCTGCGCGCTAGCAATGCAAACAAAGGGTGCATGGCATCTTGCGGGGTAAACAACCGATGAGGGACGTGCCCGCTCTCAAGATTAGGTACCCTATATCCCTATGTTAAACCCTTTGAGCCTCAACCCTAACCCTAAACCCTAAACCCTAAACCCTAAATACATAAGGTACATAACTCCCTCATTCCCGCTGGTGCCGCTTTCATGAGTCGCAGTGCGCACTACCCTCCTCGTAGTCAGTTTCGGTGTTCAGGTGCTTTGCTTGACGTTTGTGGAGTCTTTGCCATTGCAACGGGAACTCACAACCTTTCTGATGATGACGACGATGATGATGACGATGACGATGACGATGACGATGACGACGACGACGACGACGACGACGATGATGATGATGATGATGATGATGATGATGGGGGTGATGATGATGATGATGATGGTTGTTCTATACTTAATTTGTTACCGTTATTGTTGTATATGCTTAGTCGTAATTCTGCGCGATATTTGTATATATATATATATATTACACACACACACACCCGCACACCCACACGCACACGCACACCCACACGCACACACACACGCACACGCACACGCACACCCACACACCCACACACCCACACACACACACACACACACACACACACACACACACACACACACACACACACACACTTGCACTTGAGGATGCGTGAAAACCCCTATCCCGAAAGATATCCCTGAATTACGCATTTGTTCTTGTTTGCTCTTATCGTGTTCTCGAGTTTTAGCAGTATCCTGAACGTCATCGTTCTTTTTTACTCTTCTCGTGTTTCCGAGCAAAACACACGTCTGATCATTTCGGGGCGATTCCCTTTACTTTTCAATACCGGGGGTGTCTATCATCCCTCGCTTGTTTATACATACGTATATACGTATATATACTACTCATATTCATGTTCATATCTGGAATGACTATTGTCCAAGGCTCCGCGAACACACCCGGTGCTTTGAGACATCTCCGTATGACCAATCCATGCCTTCACCAAAAGATCGCGAGAAGCTGGAACATGCAAGCAAAAGTTGATGGCCCGCCAGAAAGACACATGGTCGCTTCTCTAAATTATGGACCCTTTTGTGGGTTGCGACTAGAAGGCGGCCCGGGTACCCAACAAGGGCCCATAATTCACCAATACATGCTACCGTGAAGCTCGGGAATTGAGGCGTTTCAAGGCTTGGGCAGAGCTCCAGGCCCTGTCTGCGCATTCTGTGCAGCCATCAACCTTCTTTCACGCTTCTGGCGATCCGAGGAACCAGGTACAGGCACTCGCGCAGCACAGCAAAGCAACCATTCACTGAGTTGCTGAGTTCATAAGCCCCCAGAAAAGTGTGTACACTTTCAGCTCTATAGGTGGTTATAGTACCCCAAAAAGTGTAAAGTGTACTCATCCAGCTGCTGAGCTTAGGGTCTGTGGGGTTGAGGGGTCTTTGGTGCATCCACCCGCACTCCAAACCTGTCTGTGAACATCAGAGCCCACAGAGTGCAGTTTAGAAAAGCCCGCATGTCTTCGGTTTGGGGTTTAGGGTTTAGGGCTTAGGGTTTTGGTTTTAGGGTTAGGAGTACATTCAGGGAAACCTTAAGGGGTACAACCTTACGGGTACGAGTCTTACTCCGCTTGATAGTTCGCGCGCTTGGCTGAGCTGCGCGTAAAAGGTCCAGCGTCTTTGCCGGTTAAGCAGCGCGTCCGATGGGGCAGCGAATTCATGATGTCATGGGGGCTTGTTCCCCTAAACCCAAAACCCTAAACCCTAATAAACACTAAACCCGAAACCCGAAACCCAAAACCCTAAACCCTAAACCCGAAACCCTAAACCCTGCCCCCGTGGTTGGCAACTTGAACTTCAAAGGCAACAACTGCCTGTGGACCTCTGCTTACCTTAAGGACCAAATGAACCCGAAAATTTATATCCTTTACTACTATATGTCCCATGAAAGTACATGAACCATGAAGCCTTTTAGGGCCCCAAGGTATAGGACACCACTGCACTGCACCCACCCGAACATGGGAAGATCACACTACGCCCCTCCCCCTAATACAATCCCCCCCCTACCCCCCGATATTAGGGGGTGGGGGTTTAGGGTTTAGGGTTTAGGGTTTAGGGTTTAGGGTTTAGGGTTTAGGGTTTAGGGTTTAATATCAGGGGGAGAGCAGACTACGCTGGACTGTGCTGGCTACTGAGTCCGGTGACACGGATGGTCGAAGAAGTGAACCTGACATGTCAGCAGACGTCACGCCGAAGGGTGTGCGAGCCATGCTTACGCGCCCTAAACCCTAAACCCCAAACCCTAAACCCTAAACCCTAAATTCTAAACCCTAAATCCTAAAGCCTAAACCTAAACCTGTCCAGACCACCCGCGGAACGGATAAACATTTCTTTCAGACGCGGTCAAAAGTCAAAAGGCATCTTCGAGAATGGTTTCCTACAGAAAAGTTTTTGTGGGGTTTGGGGGGGGGGGAGGGGGGGCCCGTGACCTAAGCCCTATGTAAATCCCACAGGCCGTGAAGGTTGAGTAGGCGTTAAAGGTTCAAGGGTGTTAAGGGTCTGTTATTCTTTAAAAGTTGAACCCTAAACCCTAAACCCTAACCCTAAACCCTAAACCCTAAACCCCAAACCCCAAACCCTAAACCCTAAACCCTAAGGCTCCCTGAGGGACGGATCTCCATAACCCCCCGAGTGGCGCCTGGCTTGGATCGATGTGGGTGAGCGCTTGCACAATCGCCTGCGGTACGTGTCTTGCTGCTAAGTTACTACTACCACAATGGGTTTAGGGTTTAGGGTTTAGGGTTTAGGGTTCAGGGGTTTAGGGTTTAGGCTACTACTACCACTACTATTCGCTCCGAGTAGTACCAATACTTGGAGGTTCATGGGTAGTTACTATTAATTGAAATACGACGACGACGACGACGACTACTACTACTACCACCACCACCACTACTACCACTACTACTAACACGAACCTGGCCATTAGGAAATGAAAGAATGGCCACGCTTCTCCTTACTGCGGTTCTTGCTCGATTGCAAATTATTCTTGCTGTTGCTACGATTATGTGTTATGTCAACATCAGCACTATTAACTTAATGATTGTTTGCCGTTTTTTTGCTAGTACCAGTGTTGCGATTCTTCCTGCTCTTGCAATTCATGCTGCGCTCATTCTTCCTTCATTCCTACCAACCAGCAGTGAGCTCTTGTCTCTGAAGTTCAGCAATAAAGTCCCCTTTGGAGGGGAGTAAACTATTGTGCATAGTTGAGATTTAAATTCGGGTCCCAATACTAAGGATCTGAAACTCTGAGCCCTGGATAGTGCATGTTTCCTGGCGATCGCAGACTCCACAGACGGCTTCTGGTGAGGGTGTTACTACTTTGAGGGTCAGGGCTTCGAGGCGTGACTGAGTGTGGCCGCCAAGTGCTTCAGGGCTACTGTAACAGCTTGCACGACTTCACCTTGGAACCAAAGGATCCTTCTGACCTCCTGAACCCTAAACCCTATAAACCCTAAACCCTAAACCCTATAAACCCTAAACCCTAAACCCATTAGTGGAACCGCAGTGTTGAGGACCCACTGGCTTCTTGCACCCCTCATTGTAGTACGGACCACTATAGACTACATGACAATCCCTGAGACCCCTGATCCCTAAACCTTAAACGGGGCACCAACCCAAGAGGCAGTTGAAAAGTTGTATACGGGGTTACAGAAACCACGCACCCGTGTGTTGCTCTGGCTGCTTTCGAACAAAAAAGGCTTGTTCTGCATAATTAGGGTTTAGGGTTTCATACCTCCACACTTCTCAGTATTGTCCACTACAGTGCCCGTGCTGAAAACCTTGAGTAGCGGGTGGCACGCCATGTTTCGCAGGCTCGATGCGGAAAGTTGCTACAATCGCGAAGTGATCGGAGGGTGGACAGCTCTCAGTTCGCGTATCAACTTCGAAGTCGGCCAACCTCAATGCATGGCCACGCCAGAGAATCCAGTCGATGTGAGCATGTGATATGCCGCGTTGTCGCAGTTTGGCTGGGCATCGAGAGGCCGCGGCCTTCTGGG
The DNA here is from genome assembly GCA_905221605.1 of Symbiodinium natans. Taxonomy (NCBI): domain Eukaryota; class Dinophyceae; order Suessiales; family Symbiodiniaceae; genus Symbiodinium; species Symbiodinium natans. The sequence continues at coordinate 65,335 of CAJNDS010002340.1, forward strand.
CATCCCAGTCATGGAAGGACAGGAAGGGCACGTTTCGGGCACCAGACTCGGTGCAGGCGTCCTTGAAACCAGAGGACTGGAAGACCGTAAACGTGGATTCTGGTCCGTGGGAGTTCCACTGAAGGCTGTTAAAGTCTCCTGTGACGATGGTTCCGCCATGTTCACAATCAACTGGTGGCTTCTGCTCCAACTTCTCAAGAGTTTGAACGATCAACTGTGCTCCCCGAACTCGCGCAGTCTCGGAACGGTGGTCCAGGTGGGTGTTCAGTATCAGAAAGCATATCCTAGACCCAGGCGTGGAATGAAAAGGGTACCCTTTTTGGTTTTCAGGGGATTACAAGGGAACCCCAACCCTAAAAAATGGTATAAGGGCCTACCTAGTATCTCTGGCTCGGTCTCCACAGTCATCCAAGCATAGGTTGCCACCCTGGCGCATGCAGTCTCCCAGGATCGGGAGCCAATGCCTTGGGCACCACATGAACCCCAGCATTGGTGTCACAGAACCCTACAAACACTATTCTCCCTAAACCCTAAACCCTAAACCCTAAACCCTAAACCCTAAACCCTAAACCCTAAACCCTAAACCCCAAACCCTAAACCCTGCTGTACTTCTTTGATTCGTCCCCGAGGTACGCGATGGGGTTTCTGATAAGGCAAAGGAGCCTTGCTGAAGGCACCGGACGAGGGGTCTCCGTGACAGAATCCTCGGTTGGCCCGTAGAGAAGCCCTCTGCAAAATATTCCTGAAAGAGTTTAGGGTTTAGGGTTTAGGGTTTAGGGTTTAGGGTTTAGGGTTTAGGCCTTTTTAGGGTTTTGGGTAAGCCCAAGACCAAATATAAAGTCTCCCAAGGGCCTACCTAGAATCGTGCAGGTCTCCCCGCAAGGTATCAAGCCTAAGAACAGGTCGCGCGGGCATCCGCAGGAAGAATAGTTCCTGCCGTTCTCGCGAAGCCTCTGCTGGAGGTCTCCTATCTGCTGCTGTAGCCCTTCCTGCGCCATTGTTGCGGTGCCTTTAAAAGCTGATGATATCTGTTCCTTATTGGGTTTAAGTAGTCATAACAATGCAGAATGATTTTCAACCATGACCCAGCTTCTTGTGTTCCTAGTATATCAGGGTCATGACGCATCACCACTTCTGCAACAAGCGGCAGCCGCCGCTCCCAGCCAAAGCCACGACGGTCGTCGTCACGGTTCTCATAGCGAAGGTTGAATGACATCACCTTTACCAGCTTCTCACTCGTCTTCCTCTGCAAAGCCCAGGCGAGACTGCAGCAGCCGGTCAAAGCAAGACCGGGCAGCCATGCTGAAAGGAGCCTCGGTGCTCGTCTGCCCGTCTGGACAACGGAAAACTCTGCCCCTTCCATTCGCCGAGACATGCCAGTTGATGCGAAGACAAGCCCTCACAGGAGAACCTCCGTTCAAGCCCGGCTTAGGAGCATCCCTCGCAGCAGATGGCGCCCAAGTGCATGGCAGGTCAGAGGCTCGGCTACTGTCGTTGGTAGCAGCAGATCTGAAGCCTGTATTGATAAGACCGGCAGCCCTGCAACAACGTTTCCGCACTTGAACTGAAGCTGTTGCAAGCCAATGGGCTGACATCAGTACCTTCACATTTCATAATTCCAACGCGCAAAGACGGGTGGGTGGGTGGATTCCAGTCGTTTCCGCCACATGAGAGCTCAAAAGAGCTCTTCTCTTGCTGCCTGCATAACACAGACTTAAACCCTAAACCCTAAACCCTAAGACTTGTCCTGAAGCGTACTTTAGCGAACGGTGATTAAGCGCACCTGAGGTGGGCTGTCGAAAGGGTCTCCAGCGTGAGGGGCCATAAAACTACCCATGGCCCCATTGATGAGCTCGGAGAGATGAGGAAGTTAATTCTACCCTTGTGGTTTAGGCTTTAGGATTTAGGGTTTAGGATTTACGGTTTAGGGTTTCGGATTTAGGGTTGAGGATTTACGGTTTAGGGTTTCGGACTTAGGGTTGAGGATTTAGGGTTTAGGGTTTAGGATTTAGGGTTTAGGGTTTCGGATTTAGGGTTTAGGATTTAGGGTTTCGGGCTGTGTGAAATCCTTGGCCTGTCTGGTCCGCCTGAACCAGCTCGTCAACACTGGAGCATGGATGCCTGCTACAGGCGCACAGGAGATCTACCGCATGAGTGTTACAGCAATTGTTATTAATTTTTTCTTATTATTGTTTATATTATTAGTATTATAATTATTAATATCATCATCATTATTATTATTAAGTGTATACTGCTTTTTGCAGTCTAGACTTTACGCTGCTACCTAAAACACGATGCTGCGTGCGAATATCCTAAGTTCTATGGCTTTCTGACCAGAAAAAGGATGTAGCGTTTACATCATTCTGATGGAGTCGGCACACTAAACCCGAAACCCTAACCCTAAACCCAAAACCCAAAACCCAAAGCCCAAAACCCAACAGGCTTCGGTCTCAAGGTTCATGCCATGCACCCCCCCCCCCCCCCCCCCCCCCCCCCCCGTCGCGCGAGAAGTCTGCAACGCCGCTTGCATCCCGCGTGAGGGTGTCATAAACCCGACTCGGAGGTTCGTGGGTAGTTAGAACCCGGGATAGAAGTGACAGAGCTATAGCTATAAGTGGTTATAACCTTCTTTTGGGTCCTCATAACCCTACTTCAACCCTAAACCCTAAACCCGAAACCCTAAACCCTAAACCCTGACCCTAAACCCTAAACGCTAAACCCTACTTTATAGCAACCCATATAAGCCTCTTAAGTGCCGTAATATGGATATAAGTACAGCTATCCTAAACCCTAAACCCTAAACCCTAAACCCTGTACAGCTATAATGGGTTTCTAAGTACCATGAACCTCCAAGTGGAGCTGGGGTTCCTGCCCCAGTAGCAAGCGAGCATGAGCATAAGGGCCGTGACCTTCCAGACAGGTTAGGGTTTAGGGTTTAGGGTTTAGGGTTTAGGGTTTAGGGTTTAGGGTTTAGGGTTTAGGGTTTAGGGTTTAGGGTTTAGGGTTTAGGGTTTAGGGTTTGGGGTTTAGGGTTTAGGGTTTAGGGTCTAGGGTTTAGGGTTTAGGATTTAGGGTTTAGGGCTTTGGGTTTGGGGATTAGGGTTTCGAGTTTAAGGTTCAGGGTTTAGGGTTTAGGGTCCCTGGGCATCCTGAATCCTTCGACACCGAAACGATTATGCAAAAAATGCATCACATGTAATACATGTAGGAATGCAATAAATGTAAAGTATAATATGCCTAGACTATATGTGTGTAGATATAAAAAGATACACATACGAATATCAGCAAATACAAACATAAACATAAAAACACTCCTGTGGGCCTCCCCAATCCCAACGAACCTGCTCCTAAGCCCTAAACCCAGTGGCCTCGTGGATCCCTAAACCCTGTGAACCCTAGGGTTTAGGGTTTAGGGTTAGACCCTGAACCTGAAACCCTAAGCCCTAAGCCCTAAACCCTAAACCCTAAACCCTAAACCCTAAACCCTAAAACCCTAAGTAAGGCACCCCCCCCCCCCAGCCTGGAGGGCACTGGCCGTGCCCCCACGGCAGCCGGACCCCGCAAGGATCTCCCGCAACCGCCAGAACCACAGAGTCGACGGGTCAGCTGCGCCTGGGCTGGTATTCTGAAGAAACAGGGCTCCAAGTATAGCAAAGAGTAAAAGAAAAACATATATATATATATATATACAAATATATATATATATATATATGTATATATATATATATATGTGCATATTGTGTGTATATAGATATATATGTGTAGACATACATGTATATACGTGAAACATGTTAACTGTGTTCAGGGAGTCTGGGTCTTGGGTTCATGGAGGGGTAGGGGCTTAGGACATAGGGCTCAGGGCTCAGGGTTTAGGGCTTAGGGTTTTTTTTTGGGGCTATGGTAGCATTGCACTGGCAATGCTCGGGTCAGGCGCTGAGTCTTCCAGGCTGACCTTCAAGGGTATTCAAAAACAAATTTTAGCTTTTGGGGCCGTTGAAAACAAATGGGGGCTTCCGTTGAAAACAAGTTGGGGGCTTCCACAAATGGGAGGGTTCTTGTTGCAATGCCAGTTGTATTTTGGGGAGTACATTGAGGCCTTTGGGGGTATATCCCTCTTTCGGGAAACGCCCAGATGTATGTACCTTGGGTAAGTCATCTGAAAGTTGGTTGAACCCGTGCCAACGTCCCAATCCCCAAACCTTAAAACCCTCAACCCTACACTTCCAAACCCCTACACCCTGAACCCCAAAACCCCTGAACCACTAAACCCCTAAACCCTAAACCCAAGGCCTAAACCCTAAACCCTAAACCCTAAATTGTAACTTCCCCCTCTGGCAACCCGAGGATGCCTTGCCGGCGGGGGGAGCCGGGGAAGCCGGGAAAGATTCGCGCTCCCCGACAACCTCTGGGTTCGGGGAGATTTGTGTGTTTGGTTAGGGTTTAGGGCTTCGGGTTTAGGGTTTGGGGTTTAGGGCTTAGGGTTCAGGGTGCGAGATGTAGAGTGGAAGAGGGAAGTCCCGTACCACGCCCAGGACCAACTAGTGGGAGGGCTTGAAACATGCACTGCAGGAGTAGGAGGTGCCCGGCAGCTAGCGAGAGTTGTTAATATCGAGCACACTCAGGCGGCTGTAGCCCGTGCGGAGGGCAGCAGGGGCAGTGAAAGTTGTCAGCGTGTGTGTCAGCGAGGGATGGACGTTGCAGGAACCGTCCCGCTTACCTGCGAGAAAAAAAGAAACGGAAGGAGACCAGAGCCTGCGGCTGACCCTATTCGCGCGATCACAGATGCAATTGCCAGACTCCGCCTAAGCCCAAACCCTACTTCCAAAGGTTCGGTGCCTCCAGAATGTGGCAGCATGTAGCCCACTTGAGAGATGTCGAGACGTACGGTGCCAAGACTTGAGGGGAACTGTGAAGGTAGGCCCAGGAACAGGGGGCAGGGGGGGGGGGGGGGAGGGGGGGGGAGGGAGGGGGGGGGGGGGGGAGAAAGCAAGCCTCAGGCTCAAGAGCTGCCCTATGGTCTTCTAGGCCGCCTTCATTCTAGGAAACCGAACTTATCCCTTGCCCTCGCGTGCACTCTTGCACTTGGCTCGATTCTGTTTTCTTGGCTGAGGATTGAGGGCACAACTTTGGAAACCCTAAACCCTAAACCCTAAACCCTGAACCCTGAACCCTAAACCCTAAACCCTAAACCCTAAATGCCTTGTCCAGGAGGCACCCCAGAAGCGTTCAACAAGCTGCAAGCCACCAGAGTGGCCTCACAGTGACGATGGAGGGCTTAGGGCCTAGAGCCTATACTACATACTGCTTAAAGAACCCAGAAAAATGAAAATATTCTTCCTTCTTAAGGTTAATATAGGGGTCATCTTTTTTATGATAATTCTTTTGGGGTTCTTAAGCAAACAGTAGTATACGGCTACAAGGAGACCTGACTCCGACTACTCGGTTCCCATCGGTGTGGGTCAGATTGGGAGGGTGTTCGCAACCCTACAGACCCTATAAACCCTCTCAACCCAATTCCCTTAACCCCTAACCCCGAAACCCTACATAAACCCTAAACCAATGGAACCCAACCAGAAGTTGGAGGGTCCAACCTTTGCAAGATTTCGCAATCTCACCTCGAGGATCTTAGGGTTTAGAGTTTAGGGTTTAGGGCTCAGCCCTCCCGGCCTGACCAACACACGCGATGCTCCAGAGAACCTGCCAGGCACAGGGCTCACCCTGAGGGCTGTCTGGGTTTAGGGTTTAGGGTTTAGGCTTTAGGGTTTGGGGTTTAGGGTTTTTGGCTACTTGAAGGTTCAACGGGTTGTTGCAAGTAGGGCCCCAAATCAGGCTATAGCCACATATAGTTATAATTGCCTTGCTTAACTACGCAAGGGCCTCCAGGAACCACTGTAACCACAATAATATGAGGGGCCCCTTTTGTTGCTGGCTATTTAACCCTAAACCCTAAACCCTAAACCCTAGACCCTAAACCCTAAACCCTAAACCCTAAACCCTAAACCCTAAACCCTAAACCCTAAACCCTAAACCCTAACTACTTTTCGAGGGAAACCTGGGAGCAAACGGGTACCACTGGGCTACCAAGGTGACTGGGGTTGCAAGCTCTTGTTTGCACCTTGCATGGGAGTGTGCTTGGGCGTGATGAGTGTGGGAGACATGGTGAAAGTATCCCATGAAGCACCCAGGGGTTGGGGCTTAGGGTTTAGGGTTCCAGCATTAACTTTCGCAGTCAATAGCTAGCCTCTGAAGACAGAGTGCAGACTCACCCTAAACCCTAAACCCTAAACCCTGAGCCCTCAACCCTAAACCCTAAACCCTTTGTGACTACAGCGGAAGACATGGCCTGGGAAGTTCCGTCTCTGGCACAGGACACCCCTCTCCGCACGATGGAGAGGTCAGAGAAGACGGCTGCCTGGGAGAAATTTCTCGCCCTCGAACATTTAGGGTTTATGGTCTAGGGTTTAGGGTTTAGGATTTGGGAACTTGAAGAAGGACTCTTTGCCCTAGTTAGCTGCTGGCTGCGGTGGCTGGATCTGCTCTTAGTCGGAAAAAAACAGGTTCGGAAAAATAAAGGTCATAACAGTCGCAGTGACGCGATCACATCCGCTGGCATGCTCGCAAATCTCCAGGCCTTACGAAGCTAGCGCTGACTGAGTTGCCTCCAGGACCAGCCATAGAGCCAGGGACCCACGTTCCATCCTTGTAGTGTGCGCAGCCAGTCACCCTAAACCCTAAACCCTAAACCCTAAACCCTAAACCCTAAACCCTAAACCCCAAACCCTAGGTTTAGAAGTCTTGGGTGCATGCTTCTACCCGAAGACGAGCTGACTTGTTCATAACAGAGAAGAGGTCGAAGGAGATGTGGGTGCCCTTATTACAGTACGGTTAGCGGGGCTAACCCTGAACCCTGAACCCTAGATCCGAAAACCTAAACCCTAAACCCTAAATGTGGGGTGGTGTTGTTGAGCCCTTCTTGGAGACTCCGAACTACAATAGACCCCCTCAGCGTTTGGGGTTTGGAGCCTAAGGACTAAATGAAACCTAAAAGGGTTTATGGCTCATATACTCTGATAAGGAATATAGTAGTATAGGGTATAGGACCCAAATTTTAGTGTTCGTTTGGTCCTTAAGGTAGGATTTAAGGGTTAGAGGTATGGAAAACAGAGTCTTTGGACCGGACCACATGACGAGGACGTCGCGTTCCTTCGGTCCGTTGACCTGGTGCAGCAACCATTTGGGGACTTCCGGGAAATACGGGTACCCCTTATATACCCTAAAATACTACAATCCCTTTAAAAGGAACCCCAACCCCTTATATCCCTTATATACCCTAAAATTACCATGAATCCTGTTAAACAAGGAACCCCAAAAAAGATTACCCCGAATTTTCGGAAACCCCCATTTCGCATCTGTCAGCCAACGCGGTTCAAGACACAGCTTTGGGTCGGAATAACTACGAATAGCGTTCCCTTATGGTCCCTTTGTAATCATACTTTAATCACCCCCCGAAACCCTAAACCCTAAACCCTAAACCCTAGACCCTCTTCTAATTATTCAGGCCCCTATAGTGAGCTCCTGGCTGTGAATGATGACATGATGCGGACTGCCAGGCAGAGGACAAACACCGCCTCAGCAATTCAGTAGGACCGCGCCATCTGGGGTCCGCCTGCATATTCCTGAGCTACCTTCTGCCGAGTTGAGTTACAGAGTCAGAGCCTTCCGGAAGCAATGCTGGGCCACATGAAGCATGCGCCACAGTATCCCGGTGAGGGCCGCGCTGTTTGAAGAGTTCCGTGTTGCTGCCGCCTGCGGCGTATGTCTCGAACCTTAGTTGCAGCCCAGTGCTGTTCATGAGTCATGTAGCATGTTTAGGGTTTAGGGTTTAGGGTTTAGGGTTTAGGGTTTAGGGTTTAGGGTTTAGGGTTTAGGGTTTCACAGATGGAAAAAAACCATATCGTGGTCCTGGCCTAGCCCCATGAAGTAAAAGATGGACAATATTTGGACACCCTAAACCCGAAACCCTAAACCCTAAACCTTAAACCTTAAACCCAAAAAAAAACAAACACACACCTTGGATGATGCTGGGATTGCGACAGCCTCGTGCAGCAGCAAAGCCATGCAAGGCACCTGAGGCGACAAAGGAACAACCATGTGGCACTATAAAAAAACCTGTATATCTATATATACACATACTTATTGATTTATTTCTTTGTTTATAATGGTACACTTATCTATTTGTTTTCACTTATTCACATATAAATGTAGACATGTTACATATACATATACATATACAAATATATATATATATACATATATATATATATGTATATATATATATATACATATACACATATACACACGTATGCCCTCAAAAAGATGTAGAACTGTTCTTCGCTCGCACACACACCCTGCATCTGGACACCGGGGCGACAGCCAGGGAGGCTGCGACAACCATCCCCAAGGAAGCAAGCCTGAGATCAGCTTAAGGGTTTAGGGTTTAGGGTTTAGGGTTTAGGGTTGAGGGTTTAGGGTGTAGGGTTTAGGGGGGTTTCAAGCTTTCCGGGGCTGAGGGCGGGATGCGAGGGTGTTGCCGTTCAATTATATGAGCAACTTGAAGAATACGGAGCTGTGTCCTTCCTCCTCCTTCCTTTAAAGAAAAGGTGCCAGAAGAAATAGTCAGGTTTAGGGTTTAGGGTATGGCCTCGGGCCCGCCACACGGCTGATGACTCTCCTCCACCTGACACTTTGTACAGACCGAAACACCTCTGCAGTCCCTCAACCGCGGGCTTTAGGCAAAAAGCCTCCAAAAACTGCCCGGAATCCTCTAATGAGCCCTCAAAGCCCCAATGCACCCTAAACCCTAAACCCTAAACCCTAAACCCTAAACGCTAAACGCTAAACGCTAAACGCTAAACGCTAAACGCTAAACCCTAATTCCCCGCATCCAGGAGCCAAAGGAAGAAGACCGCTGCGAACCTGAGAGGCAAACGGGGCCTTTAGGGGTTTCTAGGTTTAGGGCTTAGGATTGAGGGTGTCGGGTTTAGGGTCTAGGGGGTTCTAGAACTTTCGGGTTTCTACCTAAAGCCGGGGTTATCGGCCAGGGCTCTACAAAGCGTAAGGTTTTGGGGCTATCTGGCTTAGGGTTTAGGGTTTAGGGTTCAGGGTTTCTCTAATTAGATCTTAGGTTTGGAGCGGGTTCACAGCATAGACACAAGGTGTACGAGTCATCATGTCGAAGAAATACGTTGGTGATCACACCCGATCACCGGTGCAGTCATGACCGAGTAATGAGAAGCTGAAATTCCATGCCCTTGATCCGACACTTTATCGTGACAAGCCCGGCTGAATCATTGGGTTCCAGTGGGCTCAGGGAATTCGAGCTGCAAAGAAAAGCAGACCCTGAACTCCGAAACCGCGGGAAGCCCTGTAAAAAAACAAAAAGATATGTATATATATATATATGCAACACACACACACACGCAGAGTTTATCATAAGGTGTGTTCATGTATTCTTATTCTAAACATACATGGTGCGTTCATGTATTCTTATTCTAAACATACACTTGTTGTTGTTCAGGGTTTTTGTCTTTGAGGCGCGCGCGGCAGGAAATCGCTTGTCAGGCTGACGGCAGCGTGGAGCACCCGGCAGGCCGCATGGCGGCCGCAGCGCTCCTGTCTCTGCACGGAGAGGCTTTAGTCACTAAACCCTAAACCCTAAACCCTAAACCCTAAACCCTAAACCTTAGGGGGGAGGGGGAGCGTTCTGGGATGTTTTGGGGCTTCTGGCAATAAATTCAGGGCGCAGATAAGCGATTGTATCATGGGCGCAAATGAGGACCATGAGGAGTAGACATCCCACTAAACCTAAACCCTAAACCCTAAACCCTAAACCCTTAACCCTAAACCCTAAACCCTAACCCTAAACCCTAAGCCCTGAACCCTAAACACTCCCAGACTGTCGTCGCACGAAACCTTGGAGACTAAATGAACCCCCAAGAAGGTTTATGGTTCATGCCCTGAACCCTACAAAGCCTAAACCCCTTTCACCTTATAGTAGGAACTATCGCAGTATAGGGTGCTATTTGAACCCAAGTCTAGGATTACTTGGAGGTTCATGGTACTCATCTGCCGATGATAACTGTACTGATAAGTGGGTTACAAGTACAGTTCTAATGGTGCACAAGCACCATGAACCTCCAAGAACCCTTGCTCCCCAATGAAGTTGGTGCGTCCTCGCGCGGAACTTTTAGGATGGCAAGGATGATGGTGTCCATCAGTAAAGTGTTGCCTGGCACTGCGTTGGCGCCCGATCATTCCCTAAACCCTCAACCCTCAACACTAAACCCTGAGGTGTCATGGTGAAGTGCTGTCGTGTAGGATTTCTTGGTCTGTCTTTGCACAGTGCAGGGTGCTCGCCAGAACATGGGATGCTGGATTTTGTCAAGCCTTGGGGTTCAGGCTTGGCGGCTTGCACTCTAAATCTCCCCCCGAAGAAGCAAATACAAGCGCGAGACGGGCGCACCCAACGCGCACCACGCTGAAAGCGGGGCGACACGTCTCACGGCAGGGAGGACCCAGATCACTTCGTGCAGGAGGACCAGCACACATCCTACCAAGATGCACTCTGGCATTCGAAGCAAAAACAATCCGTGTATATATATATATATACACATACATATACATATATATATATATATTATATGTATATGTATACAATAATGTATATATGTATATATACATATATATGTGCCATGTAATTACAGGGTTGGCTGCATGTTACAGGCGTCGCATATGGAAAACAGCTGGCTTGTCTCACAAACCGTGGCTACGATAACGTAACATCGGGAGTTCTCAAGCTGCAGAGATGTAACCATGGATTACAAATATATATATATATATATACGAGTGCTATCAAATATTATTGCTCATACCTCTATGAACACTATTTGTTATTGCCGTTGTTATGAACTGCTATGAGTATCTTTCATCTGTAAGTTCCGCATTCGTCGGCACGGCTGAAGCCAGGAAAGCACGCCTCCGATCTTGACGGTGCAGATCTTGGCAAGCAAATCCTGACCATTCGACCACCGGGGCCCGATACGTCAGGTAGAAAGACTGCAGTCTACGAATTGCTGAAGAACCCACCCAAAAAACCCTTCCTTATAAGGGTAATATAGGGACCATTGTTTGATTTTTTTTTGGGGGGGGGCTGAAGCAAATAGGAGCAGTTGGACAGGAAAGGGCAGGTAGTAAGGTGCCGCACTGCAAAGCGTGACGAAGGGCCTCGCAAACGAAGGTCAGGGGACGCTGTAAGTATCTGAAGAGGTTCAGGGCCAGCATCGCGGTCAGAATTGAAATCACCTCGGGCTTCGCAGGATTCAGGGTTTAAGGTTGAGGGTGTATAGAGTCTAGGCTTAGGGTTTTGGGGAACGTTTTAATTCGGGTTTAGGGTTTAGGGTTGCTTAGCATCAGACCCCCTAATCCCTAAACCCGGAAGCGCCCTCAGTGGAGGAAGGGCTCGCCCGTGGCCCATGGCGCCCGCGCGAGACGAGACTGAAACGAGCACCCACAACGCACGCTACCACATCCTGACGCTGCACACCCCTATGCCTGCGTGTAGATTGCTATATTTTCAGAGCATATATACAGAGACCGGGACGTTGTGGGAGTGCACTTTTTTTCTATTTGCTTGAAGATATGTTAAAACCACTCTCACTGCGTACCCGTATTTTGATAAATCAAAGCACGAGTCATGCACAACATGCAAGTACGCCAACACAAAGCAGCGATACAGTGTACGTCCTGACCTGAGCTACTGTCGCTGTTTTCAAAATACATGCGCCAACTTTATTGGAATCCTAGAAACAACAATCGGAATCCTCTATTTAAATCCATAGGAACCGTATTTTAAATTAATCGGAGCCATAAAGTCAATAGGAATCCTCTTAAAATGAATTGGAGGCCCCTCACAAATTAATGAGAATCCTCGTAGAATGAATCGGAATCCTATTGAACTGAACAGGAACCTACTACAATGAATGGTAGCCAATCGGACTCCTATGAAAAACAATGTGAACCCTTAGAGCCTTAGAAAAATCATAGGAATCCTACGAAAATGAACATGGGCCTAAACCAATAGGAATCCCTTTAAAGTGGATAAGATCCCTATTAATATTAATACGAATCCCATTAACATAAGAATCTGATTAAGATTGATAGGAATCTTATTACATGAGTAGGAGCCTTATTAAAATAATTAGGAACCCTATGAAACGTTGTTGGAACCCTGTGAAAATGGGTTCCATGAAAATAAATAGGAATCCTCTATATTGAATTTTTCGGAACCGGATAACAGTTAATAGGCAGGAAGCCTGTTAAAAATAGTAGGAACCCTTACCAAATCAAAAAGAACCCTGGCTACAAGTCACAGGAACCCTATTAAAACGATAAGGAATCGTACTAAAATGAATAGGAACCAAAAGGCCTGAACAACAATTCAATCCTTCAACAAGAACTAATCGGAATCCTACTAAACTAATATGAGCCTAATCCTTAAAATTAATTATAACCCTTTGCGAATCCCAGTAGCATGCATAAGAACCCGGTTTAAACTGATAGGAACTTTTTTTAATTGGTAGGAGCCTCGGGTGTGATGTCTTAAGATCTGTGCTAAGGTACAGTGTTTAGTATAGACATTAGGTTTTGCTTGTTGGGGGATGAGTGCTTTAGATATCGTAGCTAAGGTGTAGCTTTTAGGATAGATGTCATGACTTGCGTATTGGGGCGTGATTGATTATATATGGAGGTTTTGGTACTCTCTCGAGATTTTGTAGGATTCGAGTTTGTTTTTGATACCTCCTTGAGAAATGGTGGCTGGGAGAGAGCCTCAGATCACGAAATTCATGGAAAACATTGGTTTTACCAATGTTTTTGAAGGATGGAGCAGAAAAACATTGGTAAAACCAACGTTTTCCAAAAAATCCATGGTTTTCAAACCATGTGGCTGGGAGCACGAAATTCATGGATAACGTTGGTTTTACCAATGTTTTTGAAGAATGGAGCCGAAAAACATTTGTAAAACCAATGTTTCTAAAAAAACCATGGTTTCCAAACCATGTGGCTGGGAGCACGAAATCCATGGATAATATATCAATGTTGTTCAAATTTGTGCAAAGCAGGACCTAGAGAGAATTTTGTTACGTCTCTCGCTCGCAAGCATCAGGACATTTCGTTCATCACCCACCAGATGAGAGAAAAACGTAATGCGATGTGCTTGATTGTCATTGTTAGTGCTTTTGTCACGTACAAAAGGGCACTCAGAAAAAATAACACACACACACACACACAAAACACAAACACCAAGAATGAACTGTACAAAAAAACACAAGAAGGAAATAACACCAAAAAACCTAAAGAAAAACCCAAAAAAACACCCTTCAGAAGACACCGAAAAACTGTACAAAAGGAAATGATACAGATACATCTCCAACAATACACAACAATCACCAAAAACCAAAAAAATCACAAAAACAAAAAAACAATCCTGCGAGACTCTTCCCAGGGGTCCGGCTCCCCAACAGAGTCCCTCAGGATTGGTGTTTTTTGTTTTTTGGTTTTTGGTTTTGTGGAGATTTTGTGTGTATTACTTCTGTTTGCACGTTTTTCGTGTGTTTTTAGGGTTCTTTTTTGAGTTTTGCATTTCTTTTTTGGAAAAAGTGCCCTCCCACAGCGTCCCATTTTCTATATATATATATATATATATACTGAACCCACGGCTAGTATTTAATGCAGAAGCCTAAATAATGCCGATCTCATCCCCTTAGAAATGCGGGTATACGTACCAGCATATTAAAGCCACCAAAGAATGAAACTTGCTGGGCAATAATCGGGGGGTTTGCACGGACTCAAACCCCAAACTTAGGGTTTAGGGTCTTAGTGTTTTAGGGTTTAGGGAGTTTCTTTTCAAAGTCATAGTTCAACAAGCATCGTTAGCCATAGCACCTTGCTCTCTCCAGAATCCAATGCTGGGTTGCCGTCTGTAACGGGCGACATCCTGCCCTGAGCCCTACTTGGGGGTTCATGGGTGGTAAGTGGGGTCTTATGAAGGGGCGCGTATGGCCCGACGTCTGCTTACCCTTTAGGGTTTAGGGATTGGGGTTTAGGGTTTACGGTCTAGGGTTTAGGGTTTAGGGTTTAGGGAGCAGCCCTAAACCCTAAACCCCAAACCCGAAACCTCTCCTCGGGCTTGTGGTACATGATATCCTACTCCCCTTACGCTGCCTGGTTGCTATACTCCCCTTAGAACCTTAGTAATCAAGTATTTTTAACATCCTCTTGGGCTTTTTTGGGCTTTATATGAACAAACACAAAAACATAAATCCCAAGGGGGATTTAGAATCCTTTGACCCGAGGCATGGGCCAGCCGCTGCCCCGCGCATTGCGCAAAGTCCTGGCAGAAGCTCACCAGGGACGCCGGCGGCCTCAGGGGGGAAACCTTAAACCCCAAAGCTTGGGGATTCAACTCCAGGGCTGGGGTGTTCAGGGTTAGGGTTCAGGGTTCAGGGTTTAGGGTTTAGGGTTTGGGGTTTAGGGTTTGGGGTCTAGGGTTTGGGGTTTGGGGTTTAGGGTTTAGGATTTAGGGCTTATAGGGCTTGAGCTTCTGTTGTTGGGCTTAAGGCTGGAGTTTTCTCGCGCTGGCTAAGAGACCTTCTAAAGGCACCTTTTGGTCTGAGAGTTGGGGGGATGAGATTCCCAGAAAGAGTACTAGAGGGCCCTAAATGACTGAAAGAGGGATTTGGGGGTGGTTTAGGGTTTAGGGTTTCGGGTTTAGGGTTTAGGGTTTAGGACTTAGGGTTTAGCGTCTATTGTCGTAACATTATGTCGGGACCACAAGGGCTTAAGACACCTGCCTTGAGACCCTGCTCGCGTCTTTTCTCTCATGAGTCTTCCCGCTGGAGGACAGAATCAGGGGCATGAGCCTTCTGTCTTCGTCTCAAAGCGATAGGTTTCGAAATGACCTTCAACAAGTTGTCTCGCTTCCACTTCCACTGGGAGCCTCGTGTGTGCACGTGCTCTCTCTCTCTCTCTCACTCCCACTCCCTCACTCCCATTCCCTCACTCCCACTCCCTCACTCGCACTCTCTCACTCCTTCACTCCCTCGCTCCCTCGCTCTCTCGCTATCTCTCTCTCTCTCTCTCGCTCTCTCTCTCTCTCTCTCTCTCTCTCGCTCTCTCTCGAGCCTGAAGAAAGATATAAGGAGTCCAAGAAGATAATTTCCTTTCTTCCTTTACATAGGCCGACAACTCACTTGCCTCTACAACCACTGCGACGCCGACTCCAGCATGGTACGTAGGATTTTGGCCAAGAGTTTAAAGCTTGTAGGGCTTATCTGGACCCGATTTACCTACAGCTTGTTTGGTTCTCCCTACTGACTAAGGAGTAGCTACTACTAAATTGTAGGTGTTTCTGCACTCTCTCTGAGACACCGAGGTAAAAGAATCCCAGGTCGGGCTTAGGCGGCTACCGCTCCAGATGCGGCGAAGCGCCAAAGACATGCCCAACCCGACCTGCATCGTAGGGAGGGCCATTCCGTGGGAAGAAGGATGATAACTAGGTAGCTCAGTAACCTAGGATGAAGAAGGGTACCCTTTTTTGCTTCAAGGGGTTTCTAAGGGAACCTAAATTTACCAAAAAGGGAATAAGGGTACTACTGGGCATCCTAGATAAATGCCCACATGCAAATTGTGATGAACCACCGGAACACCAAACCCAATCACTCGTGCAGCTCAGACGAAACGTCGGCACAATTGCTGACCTCGTGGCAATGGCCTACCCAAGTGGACCCTATTCAGCCCTCTCCACAGCCGCAGCGGGACTCAACACCAACCCTGATTCCCTAAAGCCTTAGGGTTTAGGGTTTAGGGTTTCGGGTTTGGGGTTTAGGTGTAAACCCAACAAGTGCAGACACCCTCTGAATCCGAAGCTCGAGCCCTCAATCCCATGTTGCCCCCAAGCTCCAAAACCTGACTAACCACATGAAAAGGCGGGCTCCCCAAATTGGGATTCCCTACTTGGGGTTCTTCCTTACTACGGCAGGGCGAAAGCTCGTCGCACTTCCAATAGGTAACAAGAGGAGCTTAGATGATGAAAAGTCTGTCCCCCTAGGCTCCTCCACTAGCAGGACGCAGGCCGCTGGAACAAAATGAAAGTATATTTTTTATTCGCTGGCCTCCGCTAGCCAGGCTAGGTTTAAACCATGATCCGGTACTCGGCGGTCCTCCGTTAAAGTTGCATCAGAACTTTACTACTACGAGGCCTTCTCTTCAGGGCAACCTCAAGAAGGGTCCCTAAACCCTAAACCCTAGACCCTCATGATGTGGAGAAACCTAAACCCGCAACCCTAAACCCTAAACCCTAAACCCACATCCCAGCCTACATTGCGCCAGCTTGCCAGGATCAGCCTTCCGGCGAGTTGCGCGCCCTGCCGATGCGGAGCACGTCGCGCTGGGACACAAAGGCTGCTGAGAAATCATGGGGGCTGTGGGGCCTAAACCCTAAACCCTAAACCCCCCCCCCTAGAAGCCCCTAAGACCCTAACTTCTTGCCGAGGGCGAAGACTACCACAGCTGCGCTCCCCGGAGAGGGGCTGCGATTGCGCCGAACCCTGGGATAAGGGTTTAGGGTTTAGGGTCAGGGTTTAGTTGAGGGTTCAGGCCCCCCTAGGAACCTTTCCGGGACCCTCTGGTCGTTGGCCCGAAAATCCTGAAATCTGGGGTCTGCCATGGGCCCCTGCCCGCCCTCACCCCGGCTCCCCTGGCCCCTGCCTGGCCCCTGCTGGCCCCCCCCCTGCCCCCCCTGGCCTGGCCCCCCCCATACCTCAAGGCACAAATGCACAAACACGACCCTCAACCCCCAACTAAGCCTCCAAATCCGAGGCCGGTCAGTTGGGCACCCAGGGCTGGGGTCAGGTCGGATGTCACCTGACACCTTACACCCTGAACCCGAAACCCTAAACCCTAACCCCTAAACCCTAAACTCCATTCCCAAGCTTACCTAGAAAGTCACGGTTGTCATAGGCCTTCCAGGGCTTCGAGCCCTAAACCCTAAACCCTCACCTGTTACAATACTCATGAACATCACGCCATCTACGCGACAAGACTCACATATTACCTGTGACCAGCAGACCCTAGAACCTTTAGAGCCCTAGCCCTTCACCCCTAGAACCCTAGAACCCTCGAACCCCCAAAAGCCCTAGACCCTAGAGCCCTAGACCCTAGATGCCTAGAATCCTAGAACCCCAAACCCTGAACCCCAAACCCTATAAAACCTAACTTCATGGGCCCTAACTTGGCCTGCCAAGCTGAGCCAATCTGAGCCCACCAGAGCACCACCTAAGGGGCGGCCGTGCAGGCTTTGGGGTTGAGGGTGCTATAGGGGCTTCCTCGAGCGGGGTTTAGGGTTGAGGGCGTCTCAATGAGTGGGCGCGCTGGTGCTGAAAGCACCCAGGCGTGCCCCCCGACCTGCACAAGCCCACCCCCGCTGGCGCTCCACCCTCGCCTTAACCTCTACAGGTTTAGGGTTCTTTTGAACTCTGATCGTGCTTTTGTTGTTTTTCCAGTGGTTGGGTTTAGAAGCTCGGCATCGATGCAGATCAGTTACCCTGAAGTTCGCAGCCCCTTGGCGTTGCAAGGGATGATGTCCATCATTTGCGGGCTTCTGGTAGCGCCAAAAAGTCAGAGGTTTGGGATTGGGGTTGGCTGCCGCCTTCGCCCTTGGCGATGCGACATCCTTCTTAAGGATTTGGAAAACTTGCTTGGAAGGGCCTGAAGTCAGAGGGTTGGGATGGGGGGTTGCTGCCACTTTCGCCCTCGCTGATGCTGCATATGGAAGGCCTTGTTTGGGAGGCATGTTGGCCTTGTGATGCCATCTAAAAGTGAAAAAAAAATCAGAGGTTTGGGCTTGGGGCTGGCTGCCGCCTTCGCCCTTGGCGATGCTGCATCCTGGTTGGGGATATGGATCACTTGCTTGAAAGGGCCTGAAGTGATGTTTGGAAGGAGGGGTTGCTGCCGCGAGCATGTGTAGAAGCCGTGGAGGAACCCCAAGCCCAAAGTCTTGAGCATGGGCTTTCTCTGTAGTACACTGCATGCTGTCTCTGAGATCCAGGCGGAAGCCAGGAAAACGGACATAACTTGCAACCTGGTGCGTCTTTCACCTACTACTTGTAGTTCTTCGTAGGGCGTAGGGCGTGAGAAAGACTTGGTACCGCATAGAATCATATACACTTGTAAAAGGGTATATACAAGGGATATGAGGTACCTACTTCCCTCATTCACTTCGTTTCCCCAAAGGCGTGAACATCACATCTGAACGACCCTTTACACCCTAAAACCTATCCTACCCTCAACCCTATATAAATGAAGCCTGAACCCTATATACATGAACCCTGAACCCTATATAAATGAACCCCAATTTTCACAGGACAACCTGAACCCGCAAAGCCAGGGGTGCCGTGTTGCCATTGTCAGTCTACACGCCAAGCTGGCACGGCAGAGCCTGCAACGAAGTTTCCGCAGGTGGCTTCTGAACACTGGTGTTCTGTGTATGTCCGGGTTAGCACAACTAGACCCAAGAGTAACCTAGGGCTAACTTGGGTGCCCTTTTTGGTGTAGAGGGGCGTACAAGGGAACCCAACCCTAAACCCTAAACCCAATAAGAGCCTACCTACTCTGGTGCTTGAGGGCTTAGGCTTTTTGAGTTCGAACGGGCTGAAAAGCTCTGGCTTTGCCGTAGCCTTTCTAGCAGATGGGCAGGAGCTGCTTGCATGACAATCTGACGAAGATGCCAGGCCCAAACCACGGAGGCCCTAAGCACTTCACTAAAGAATCTTGGGCCGGACTCCCGCCCCTCCCGCCCCTCCCCCCCCTCCCCACCCCCCCCTCCCCCTGCTGCCCTCTGGACGTCTATAGGGACGTCAAGAGCTCACACCTCGCATGAACCCTGCGCCCTAAACAGCTGCCCGCAGCCATTTTCCGTGTTTAGGAGAGGGTTTAGAGTTTAGGGTTTTGGGTTTAGGTGTTCCATTTGATGTGTCATGTACGCTGCGTCTTAAAGCCCAACGGCGCTGTCTGGGAGACCCCTCAACCCTAAACCCTAATCCTAAATCCGAAACCCTGAAGCCCCTAAACCCGAAACCCTCCTAAACCCTAAACCCTAAACCCCTAAACCCTAAACCCTCTTAAACCTTAAAGCCTGAAAGCCCAAGGGCACTGTCTGGGAGGCCCCCGCTCGCACTTGAAGTCCAGAAGACCACGTCGGTGCGAGAGCCATGCCTAGAGCACTGAAGGGTTTTAACCCTAAACCCTAAACCCTAAACCCTAAACCTCAAACCCTAAACCTCAAACCCATTTAGGGTCAGAGGACGACATCGAACTTTGACTGGTGCTTTGGGTTCGGGTTGGGATTTGAAGTCTGGGTTTCGGATCGTCACGAAGTCTGCTGGTCAAGCCCAGCATTGAGGGGTTTAGGGTTTAGGGTTTAGGGTTTAGGGTTTAGGGTTTAGGGTTTAGGGTTTAGGGTTTAGGGTTTAGGGTTTAGGGTTTAGGGTTTAGGGTTTAGTGATCAAGCCCAGCATTGAGAAAGGCGGAGGCCTGGACCTGAATCCTGGCCCCGATGGTCCTGAGAACCCTCTGAAGAAGATTCCTCGATGTGATCCTCTTAGACCCAAATAAACCCTAAACCCTAAACCCTAAACCCTAAACCCTAAACCCTAAACCCTAAACCCTAAACCCTAAACCCTAAACCCCACACCTCACATACCCAAGGGCCTACTTACAGCGCCCGGGCTCTCCCCTGCCTGCTGGCAGGCGTTGTGTACGTATCTCAGGGAGCCATCACATCGGCAAGGGGCCACCAGCGGGTCGTCACGGCTATCCTCAAGCAGAGTTTTGAAGGGTTTAGGGTGTAGGCTTTAGGGGTTTTTTAGGGTTTAGGATTTAGGGCCCGGGGTTCAGGGCTCGGGGGGAGGGGTGGCAGGGGGTTTTGGAGTAGTTGGGTTTTAGATCTTGGGTTTCGAGGTCTTGGGAGCATGGTTTGAGAGGATGGTCGCAGAATTCGAGAGTCGACGTGCGGGGGGGGGGGGGGGGCTTGTGCTCTTGGTCTTGTCCTAGTCTTAACTCAGAGCTGGCATGATCCGCCCTGCACCCTGTGGTTGTTCAAATTTGGAACCATGGGACTTCGGGTATACACCAAGGAAACTACACACGATACATGTCACCGGTTTTCAATCCGGACCAGTCCTTACGGGCGTTGCTTCAACAGCTTGCGCAAGCGAACACTAGCCGCCCTGCTCTACAACGCATTTAGGGTTTGAGGTAGGGCTCGGCTGTATACGGTTTCGGGTTTCTAACTCTGTCCCCACTCACTCCGAGTGCACGCATCTGAGACAAAAGCAGCGAGGCAGCTGCCTAGGCGCAATGGAAGTCGATCTCAGCAATCTCGCAGTAGCCATTGTCATGCGCTGGGCCTTTGCTCAAGCGCCAAAATGTCGGCAGCGTTGGCTCGCCAGGTGCTGCTTCAAAAGAGAAATGCTGCCAGTCACCTCGCTGTTCTGTATGGAACTCACCTACAAGCTCCCACGGACCATCCAGATCTCTTGAAACTTCAATGCGCAGTGACCGTGCCAAGTGCCCATAATTCCGATACTCTTCAGCACGCAAGCGAAGGCCATCGAATTGCACGGGCTGATCCACGCGGAAAACGCAGAAGGAGGGTCCGTCCGTGGGGAAGGTGCACCAAAAGGTCTCCGTACCCTCCTGCAGCATTTCCCAGGGGCTCCGCGTCGGCGTTTCCCAGGGGTTCCGCGACGCGTGCATAGAATTGGTGTATCTCCGATCACTGGAGTCGTAAGAAAGAAGCTTTCGCGGCCACCACTCTTTTCGAAGCACCAAAGCCAACAAGCTCTGCCCACTGGCAAGGCCACAAGAAGCCACCGTTGATCCGTCTTTCAGCTCTCTCAAGTCAGCCTGCAGGCATACGTACCTATCGTCAGACAGCTTCAATTCTGAAGCTACGGCTTCTCGGATCACCGAAATATCGTCACCTCCGTGCATCTCCAAGCGCTCAACCACCGGCTCCCCGCTGGCACCATGAATGAAAAGCCAGACCCCGTCGCCGTTGTCACCGCCATGGTCGTCGTCTTTGGTAGCGCTCATACAGCAAGATGAACACTGGTCCAAGGGTCCGTTCGCCCTGGCGCTGCTTAAATTGTGCCCTTACGAAGGAAACAACACCATGTCTCTACATACTCTGCTGCCTGAGTGGAGAACGCTCTCGGGGTTTAGGTCATTACTTAAATCCTCCAAACCCTGAAACCCAAACCCTAAACCCTTTGGACCCAAGCATGACATTAGGATTAACACATCCCCCCTAGAAAAAACACATTTCGAGGTTCTGTTGGAAGGGGGGCGTGGGCCGTTTAATAATAGGGAGATACGAGTCATCTGAACAAAAACGCATGTTTGCAACGCCCTCACTTTTCTTGCTCTTGAGCCAAAGATTACCGGATTCTCACAGTGAAACAGTGGACATGAAAATAACAAATTAAACAAAACTGCGAAGAATCTCGAACTGCAAAGACGCCTGCGATGACCAATGGTCTCTGCCCTGTCAGCGTATTCCAACACATCCTAAACCCTAAAACCCTATACCCTAAACCCGAACCCCTAAACCCTAGACCCTAAACCCGTCATTCTACGAAGACGCGACGCAAGCAAGAGGAAGCAGAGAGCCCGCCGTCCTCTAGACTGTGACAGATCCGGCATGCCGACTTGATGACCTCTCAAAGGGTCTTATGAGCTGTAGGGTTTAGGGTTTAGGGTTTTAGGGTTTCGGGTTTAGGGTGGTTTAGGGTTTGGGATTTAGGGTTTAGGGTTCAGGGTTTAGGGTCAGAAGCCCTGGAGCTCCAGAGTGCATGATGATGCCACTTGGAGGTTCATGACATGGGAACATACGGGCCTAAAGAATTAGAATAGGGTGGGGGTGGGGGGGGGGGGGGGGGGGGGCGGGGGGGTTCTTACAGCATGCTTATATAGGGTGATTCCGACCCCGATAGTAGGTATAACTGGTGCTACAAGTGGGAGTAACTCTAGTTCAAAGCTGTCATAGCCTTCTTCTAGGCCCGGGAGTAACCTAGGAATAAAAAGGGTGCCCTTTTTGGTTTTAAGGGGATTATAAGGGAACCCCAACCCTAAAAAAGGAATAAACGGGCCTACTCCCGGTCCTAGTATTTGCTTAGGGGCTGAATACCCTAGCCCAAAAAGGGTTAACCATCTATATATTGTAGGATTCTATATAGTCAACAAAAAGGTTAAAGGTTACCTACCCAGTCCCTACGTTTAGGGCCTACTAACAACTACCCGTGAACCTTCAAGCAGACTTCCAATGGCTTTCGCTTCTGTGTTCACTGCAGACCTCATTTAAACTGTTTAGGGGTTTCGGGGTTTAGGGGCTTAGGGGTTTAGGGGTTTAGGAGTTTCGGGGTTTAGGAGTTTAGAGTTTAGCAGTTTGGGGTTTAGGGTTTCGGGTTGAGGGTTTAGGGTTTAGGGAGCACCTCAAAGTGCTCCTTCTCCGGCCGGCGGAAGGGCCAACCAGCCTGCAGGCTACATGCCGCAGTGGTGACTTCGTGACTTCTGCTATACCAGCTTACGGTTTAGGGTTTAGGGTTTTGGGTTTTTGGTACTTCTGAAGGTTTAGGGGTTTCTGCTACACCAGCTTGAGGTTTAGGGTTTAGGGTTAAGGGCATTTGGTCTTTTTCAGGGTTTAGGGGTTTCTGCTATACCAGCTTGAAGTTTAGGGTTTAGGGTTTAGGGTTTAGTGTTTCGGGGTTTGGTTTTTTTTGTTTGTAGGGTTTAGGGGTTTCTGCTATACCAGCTTGAGGTTTAGGGTTTAGGGTTCAGGGTTTAGGGCATTTGGTAGTTTAAGGGTTTAGGGGTTTCTGCTCTTCCAGTTTGAGGTTTAGGGTTTAGGGTTTAGGGCATTGGGCAGTTTAGGGTTCAGGGATTTCTGCCTTGAGGTTAAGCTGGACGTAGGGCTTAGGGATGTTTAAGGGTTTAGAGTTTGGTGTATTAAGGGTTTAGGGGTTCAGGGTTTTTTTCGGGTAATTGGAGATGGGACATGGTGGAAGTAGGCAGGTAGATTTCGTATGACCCACAAACCTCCTCAGAGCACACTACAAGCCCCTCATCAAGCCCGCTTGCTTACTGTTGGCTACTAGGGATTGAGGGAACGAGGTACCCTATATCCCCATATATATATATATATACCCTTTAAGGGATGATATAGGGCACCTGATTCCCTCATTCCCTACCAACCAACAGTAACCAAGGGGCCCCTAAACCCTAAACCCTAAACCCGAAACCCGATGCCCTAAACCCTAAACCCTAAACCCGAAACCCTAAACCCTAAACCCGGGGGCTCTTCTCAGCTGGGGACCCAGCCTGGCTGTAGTTGGTGAGACGCACCAAGCGACATCGTCGATCGCTGCCCGCCATCAGCCTCCCCGACGTCGGGACGAGGACGTTATAGGGTTTACCCTAAACCCTAAACCCTAAACCCTAAACCCTAAACCCTAAACCCTAAACCCTAAACCCTAAACCCGAGGTTTACCTGCAGGCTCCAATGTAGTCCCTTTTGGGATTAGCTATAGGGGATTCTCTGGTAAACTACCCCAGAAAGCTACTACATAGGAGCCCTCTGGGTATAGGAACCCTAAACCCTAAACCCCAAACCCCAAACCCTAAGCCCTAAACTTTCGATTTAGCGTTCGTGTTCACGTTACTCCTCCGGAGAATCTTTCGGCTCTGACGCGCACCCCGAACGCGCGGAGCGCAGCGTCAAATGTGAAAGGTGTCAGGTGCACGTGGCCACGTCACAAGAAGTATATGTAAAAAAAACATAGAGAAATCAACAAACAAACAAACAAACAAATACATACACAAAAATATATATATATATGTATATGTATGTATGTATGTAGAAATATATATATATATATATACATATTGTCTCGAGCAGGATACGTAAAATGCCGCGAAAGGCCTAGACCACACGCACGCGAGCTCCCCAGCGAGCCTTTCGAGCCGCGGCGCGGCGTGCGGCGTGCCAACTGCGGTTTTCAGCCCTGTACGCTTTACTAATTGGGTTTAGGGTTTAGGGTTTAGGGTTTAGGGTTGAGGGAATTAGGTGACTGATATCCGCCGATCTTATAACCATAAGGGGGTAACATGGGCTTTCACCGGTCGGGTGTCCAAGGGTTCGGGTTTGAGGACGGGTACCGAGTCAGATGAATCAGTTGATACGGCACTTCCAGTGGACAGTAGTGGTACCGTTGAAAAAAGACCTTTTTCCCTCGTTTGGGGGAGGGTGTCCGTCCAAACACGTCGTGATGAAGCAAAAGACCCTAAACCCTAAACCCGAAACCCTAGACCCTAAACCCTACCTGTTTCTGCTTGTGCTGCTTGCATGCAGACTACAGACATTGCCTGTGGCCGAGCCAAAAAGAGCAACAGTCGGCTGGAGCTGTCATTCTAAGCATGCCAGGGGCAGCAATCACATGCCTGCTTGTGCTGTACTTCTAGTCTTCCTTAAACCCTAAACCCCAATCCCGAATATCCCTAAACCCTAAACCCTCTACCCTAAACCTTCTACCCTAAACCCCAAACCCCAAACCCTAAGCCCACACCTCTACATTCCAATTAGGCCTGCTGGAGGTAAGTCTCCAGAGGTACAAGCGGGAGCTTTGCATCAGAGTCCTGCAGGCCATCGAAAGACTCGATAGATGTGGGCAGAAATCGGGCAAATGGCGGAGATCAGCTTTCTTAGGGGTCCCTTTCTGCCTGTGTACAGGTAAGGTGGTGTTCAAGAACTCGAGTCTCCGGACCACAGAGCTGAATCAGGCAACCAGCGTTGGTCGGAATACGTCCCAATGGTCTTTCCCTTCTGGTCCCTACATATACTTTTACTACAAGGACCCCAAAACCGTATTCTACCTTCTAAGGCCCCTATATTGCGCCGGAGCTCCTCTTGAACCATTATGCAGGCGTCCGAGCCGTTCGACAGAGACAACCTGCAGGAGGCGCCGCACAGGGGAAAGCACAGGATTGTTTTTGACTTCTTCCCCCGGTTCTTAGAAGGGAATGAGGGAATTAGGGTATATCTATATATACTCTATATATATATATACCCTTTAAGGGATTACATGGGGTACCTCATTCCCTCATTCCCTACTAAGAATCAGCCAGTGATTCAGAACGCGCTTCATCCTCCTTGTTGAGGCTTAGGGTTTCAGGGTTTCAGTGCTATATATATATATATGTATATATATATATATATAGGGGCCTGAATACAGTAATTAGAATACGGTTTTGGGGGTCAATTTCGTATAATTCCAAAGGGACCCTAAGGAAATACTGTTAGTAATTATTCCGACACCTGTATTTTGGGTTTGGAGGGCACCAGGGGCTTGTGAAGGTTCAGGGGGGTACGGAATGAAACTAAGTGCATGTTCGGAAAGAAAAGACCTAGTTGCTGAGTACCCAGGCCCAAAAAAGCTGAACCTTGCAATTCTGGTAGGATTAAATATTTACCCCAAAACGTTAAAGGTTACCTACTCAGCCTAAGAAGAAGTACAGAAATCTGCAAAGACTGCTTAAGTAGCAAGGGACTCTAGAGGACGGCGATCCTAAGATTGGCAGCTCTTGCTGCTGCGATGAAATTTGGGGGCCGGAATCATTGCTGATAGGATTCCCTCATGGTCGGTCCCTTTATATAGATATTACAAACCCCACAAACCCTACTCTATTTATCCAGGCCCCCAAATTAGTTCGGCCGGATTGGGGATAATCCTGTCTTCCTGAAGACACCACGCCCTAAACCCTAAACCTAAACCCTGGACCCTAAACCCTGGGGTGGATGAGGAGCCTTGGCTATGCAACAGATCTCGGCCAGCCAAGCACGACCCTTTGCAAGCCGAGGCGGAATCGTGTAAACCCCTGAACCCTGCACCATGAACACTCACCCTAAACCCTAAACCCTAAACCCAAAACCCCAAACCCTAAACCCTAAGCCCTAAACCCTCCACCCCTAAACCCTAAACCATGACTACAAGCTCAGACAACCCTCTATGGCCCATGCCAACGATCCCTGCCCTGTGCCGAAATGGGGAGAGGCGCGGGTGAGGCCTCACCCGGCGACCATCCACCTTGTACATGTTGTCTTTGACATGGCGCACGACCTCAGGCTCTACCACCACAAGTGCCTGCAACTGCATATAGGGAAAAGTTAAGTGCACAAATGACAAGCCCAAACGAATATGCCACATAATATACATATGTATATATATATACACATACAAGTACAGAGATGGAAGTGTTTTCTCTCTCTCTACATATTATTGTTCTTCTTCTTCTTCTTATGATTATTGTTATTATTAATAGAACATATTATTACTATGATCCTTACATATATAGATATATACATACATATGATTTTTCCGCATACCTAGCTTCTCTGTTCGGAACCTGGGGGTTGCCAGCTGGTAGTGTAGTTGCCTGGCCCCATCTCTGGGAATCGGTCCAGCGGCGCGGCCTCGTCCTTGCGGAGCTTGTGGATGAGGTCTGACCTCACTAAACCCTAAACCCCAAACCCCAAACCCTAAACCCTAAACCCTAAACCCGAAACCCTCACATCGCAAGGCCTTTGTACTTGGAGGTTCATGGGCAGTTACAATTAAGGTTACAAATAAGGTAACTCGAATTGGCTATAACCATATTTGGGGTACTTATAGCCCTGCTTCTTTTTTACCCATGAACCTTCAAGTAGGGGTTTTGGAGCAGCCCTCAAGGCGAACATCGCAGCTCTGAGAAGTCTGCACTCGCTGGTCGATCTCATCGAGCTCAGCTACCTGGCATGGCCAGCGTTGCCAGGATGGGCTATAGTCCCCATAATCAACCCCCCATAAACCCTAAACCCTAAACCCTAAACCCATAATTTATGGGAATAAAGGGCCTTTTTTAAGGGGGGTTAGAGGGTCTAACAGCCCATCCTGGTGAGCTGAGGCCAACTTCCGTGTGCTCTAGACATGACAAGTTGGTAGGCATTGTGGCTTGAGTTTGCCACCCTAAACCCTAAACCCTAAACCCTAAACCCTAAACCCTAAACCCTAAACCCTAAACCCGGGCAAGCGCTGCCTGAGATGTGCCGGATGTAGTACCTTCCAGCTCAGTCGTTTTCAGCAAGTCACCGATGGCAAGAAGACTTGCAACACATTGCTAGGGACTTATAAAATCATGCTTACTAGTGTTGCTGTGATTATTGTGCGTATTCGTACTAGTAATGGTGTTAGTAAGTATTCGTCTAAGTATCAGTACAAGGTTTTTCGTACTGCGAATGTTGCTACTACAACCATATAATAGTGATTGCTATCTTGTCATGATGAAAACTGCCATGTCTTAGCAGTACTCTACTGAGAGTTCTGAGCGGCACGGTCTGACGGCACAGTGCTTGCAGATCGGGTTGACTTGGTCCTCGGATGCAAAAGGTTTAGGGTTTAGATAGGGTTTAGAGTAAAAGGTAAAAGGTAAAGGAAAAAGGAAAACAGTAAGAAGTAAAAGGTAAAAGGTAGGTTCCCGTTCTAGCAACGGGTCCCCTTTCAAGAGACTCCTATCCCATGGCCCATCCCTCCCTAAAACCCTAAACCCTAAACCCCAAACCCTAAACCCTAAACCCTAAACCCCAAACCCTAAACCCTAAACCCTAAACCCTGAATAAGGCTCTTCCCATCGGACGAAGGTTTGGGTTTCTATGCCTAGAGGCGGGGGGGGGGGCCGTTTGCCATTCCGGAGCCCGAAACTTGATCAGGGTTTAGGGTTTAGGGTTTAGGGTTTAGGGTTTAGGGTTTAGGGTTTAGGGTTTAGGGTTTAGGGTTGAGGGTTGAGGGTTGAGGGTTGAGGGTTGAGGGTTGAGGGTTGAGGGTTTAGGGTTTAGGGTTTAGGGTTTAGGGTGTGTCAGGGGAGGGCGCGCGCTCGGGTGTGAAACACCCCGGGCCGCGCGCTCGCGTTGCCCGTCAACCCACCCCGGCCACCCAAACTACACTCTATTAGGGTTTAGGGTTTATGGAATATACTTTCTTGTGCTCTGATGCTTGCTTTGATGTTTTTAAAGTTGCGCTGTTAGGGTTTAAGCTAGGGTTGGGGGTAGCCTCGGCCCTTTTCGGGCCTTCGGCGTGTCAGGGCCCGTAGAGGCCCTTATTTATTTGAAGGTCAGGGAAACCCTTTGTGTCTGCTCCTGGATTCCCCTTCTTTAAGGGCCTCAATTAAGCATCGATTTCACTACCAAAAAATCGCATTTTTCATTGCGGGTACGGGCATCCTGGGGTCCCCCTTCTTTTAGGGGGCCTTTTGAAGCCTTTTGAAGCATTTTGGTGGCTCTCGGGGTCTCTCGGGGCCTTGTTCGGACCTTCGGCGTGTCAGGGGCCGTAGAGGCTTTATTCATTCAAAGGTCAGGGAACCTATTAATGAGTTTTTCGCCAATGAGTATTTCAATCGCTAGGGTTTAAGCTCGGGTTCGGGGTAGCCTCGGCCCTTTTCGGGCCTTCAGCAAGTTAGGGCCCGTAGAGGCCCTTATTTGCTTGAAGGCCTTCGCAGGGTTTTGCGGTGTTAGGGTTTAAGCTGGGGTTCGGGGTAGCCTCGGCCCCTTTCGGGCCTTCGGCACGTTAGGGCCCGTAGAGGCCCTTATTTGCTTGAAGGCCGTCGTAGGGTTTTGCGGTGTTAGGGTTTAGGCTGGGGTTCGGGGTAGCCTCGGTCCTTTTCGGACCTTCGGCACGTCAGGGCCCGTAGAGGTCCTTGCTGATTTCGGGGGAATCATCGATTTCAGTACTAAAAAAGAACATTTTTCATTGCGGGCAGGGGTGCCTAAAACCGGGGCCCTTGGTCTGGGGAGCCAAGGGGGTCCGGGGGCCCTTGGCCGGGGGGCCCTTGGCCCGGGAACCCCTTGGCCCTTGGCTGGGGGGCCCAAAATCCAAAAACCCGTCGTCACGAAATTGAGCAAGCCTGCCTTGGACCCCTCGCCAGCCTCCTGGTCCAGGAATCCAGCTACCAGGGGCCGGGGGCCCCCGGGGGGCGCCCGGCCCAAACCCTGAACCGCAAAGGGACAAGGTGGTCTGGGTGCCGGCCATCCCTTAGCCGAGTACTGACGTTGTCGTAAAAAAGGCCGATGTCCGTTGGCCCCAGGACAGACGGTGAGGCTTAACCCTCACCTTTCCGTTTCTCTTTTCGCTTGGGCGCTCGAGCTGTAAGGCCCTCGGCCGAGCGTTCGGGGTCTGTCGCTCGACGGAAGCGACCCCTCACTTAGTTTAGGGTTTAGGGTTTAGGGTTTAGGGTTTAGGGTTTAGGGTTTAGGGTTTAGGGTTTAGGGTTTAGGGTTTAGGGTTTAGGGTTTAGGGTTTAGGGTTTAGGGTTTAGGGTCTTGCTGGCTGTGGGGTTTCGGTCATGAGCCACTTAAAGACTTGTGACTAAAGTTATCCCGCTAAGAGCCCCAGTTATAACTTACCCATGAACCTCCAAGTAGGGCTTCTGACCCCAAACCCCAAACCCCAAACCCCAAACCCCAAACCCCAAACCCCAAACCCTAAACCCTGTTTAGGCAAGGGGTCGTTTGCCATTCCGGAGCCCGGAACCTGATCTTTTGTTTGGCTGTTGGGTTTTGGTCAAGAAGCACTTATGACTATAGTTTCCCACTAAGAACCCCACAAGTAGGGCTTCTGACCCCAAACCCTAAACCCTAAACCCAAAACCCCCTAAACCCTGTTTAGGCAACTCTGAGGCACTGGCGCGCTGGCGACCTGGATCTTCTCAGGCGCGCCTCCGGACTTGCAGTCCTCGACTTACCGGGGGGTTTAGGGGTTTAGGGGGTTTTGGGGTTTAGGGGGTTAGGGGCTTAGGGGGTTAGGGGGTTTGGGGGTTTAGGGGCTTAGGGTGGTTCACGTGGCATGCCGAGTTTGTAGGGCTGATAGGCTTTATATGGTTTGCGGTCGCTTTAGGTTTAGGGCTTTAGGGTCTGAGGGCTAAGGGTTTCTAGGGTTATAGGGTTTGTGGCATAAGTAGGGTTTAATTTTAGAGTTTCTAGGGTTTATAGGGTTTGCAGGGTTTGTAGAGGTTTGTAGAGTTCCCGGCTTGAAGGGTGGGCTGTAGATGCACGAGGCGCGTGGGAAGCCAAGAACACAGCAACGCTGGGAGCCCCACGGCTTTGCACAGGTCTCCTTCTCTGCATCCTCGCTTTGGTTTCGGGTTTCGGGTGTCGGGTTTCGGGTTTAGGGTTTCGGGTTTCGGGTTTAGGGTTGGGGTTTGGGGTTCGGGGTTTTGGGGTTAGGGGCTAGGGATTAGGGGTTTAGGGTGGACTGTCCAAGGTACTAGAGATGCTGAGCACGTGGCCACAAAGGAGCAACGAGAGGACAGCCGACATGGAGTCAGCTCGGCCACCTGCATTGTACGGTTAAGGTTTAGAGTTTAGAGTTTAGGGTTTAGGGTTTAGGGTTCAGGGTTCAGGGTCTAGGGGGCCTGGGAGGAAGGATCTCCACTAACGGGGGAGGCTCACGAGGCCCGTCACTCAAGCAGCAACCACTTCGCTTGAGGTAACCTAGGAATAAAGAAGGGTGAGCTTTCTTCGGTTTACCGGGGCTTCTAAGGGAACCTAAGCTATACTACCGGCAACTGCTTGACAAACCCCCCGAAATATGAAGGACATGTTTCCTAATTAGGGCAAGATAGGGATTATCATCTACTTTTTTTTTTTTTTTTTTTTTTTTAGGGGGGGGGGGTTCTTAAGCAAATTGTAGTAAACCTCCCGAGAAGGGAATAAGGGCCTACTCTGGGTCCCAGACTCCGCTGCTGTGAAGTACCTTCAGACCTACCTCCCACAGCAGTACGTCCTCTCTTGAGGGCCCACCCTAAACACCCTAAACACCCTAAACACCCTAAACACCCTAAACGCCCTAAACACCCTAAACACCCTAAACCTAAAAATCTACAACCCAAAATCCCAAAAAGCCCCAGACAAAAAAAAAAAAACCTACACCTGACAACCCTAATGCCCCAGAATCACAAAACCAACCCAAACATGCCTAAAGCCCTAAAACCCCCAAACCCCAAAAACCTTAAACCCTGAAGCCCTAAAATCCCGAAAGCCGAAAAGCCGAAAACAGGGTCAACAAAAATGTCAAAAACCAAAAAACTGTTAACACAAAAAAAAGGAAAAGGAAAAACAAAAAAAAAACCTAAAGCCCTTTGAAGGCCTTTCCATGGCTTCGCCCTCCTCTGGGCCCAAGCATGGGGGCAGGCGCAGGAGCGAGTCTCGGGGCTCGGGGGTTTAGGGTTTAGGGTTTAGGGTTTAGGGTTTAGGGTTTAGTGTTTTGCGTAGGCTGTGTTTGTGGTTTGTGTGGTTTCCATATGATTCGGTCGCATGTAGGGTTTCCCGTCGGTCACGTCAGTCATGCTTCCCTTGCGCTAAGGGGAATCCACCTAGCAACAGCTGATGCCAAAATCGTCGGGCCACAGCGGCAGATCTTTCAAGACGGGGGTGTACGATAATCAGGGTGCCTCTAATATAAACCCCGAATAGTAGGATCCGCTATAATAACGGCCCCAAGAAGGTACCCCTAATATCGTAAACCCCCCCGCAAAAAAATTAAAAAAACCTAGCCCTAAACCCTAAACCCTAAACCCCAATAAGGTACCCCTCATATCGTATACCACCATATGGGTGTCGATCTTGGGGGCCTTCTTGGTGTCCTTCTTTCCTTCCAGCTTTGGGCATCGGAAAAGGTTGGGGTTTAGGGTTTAGGGTTTAGGGCTTAGAGTTTAGGGTTTGGGGTTTGGGGTTTAGGGTTTAGGGTTTAGGTACCCTGCCTGAACTAGTGTGGGGTTTGGGATACGCAGAATTGTTCTTCGACACCCCCGTGAGGGAGCAGAGTAGTAGAGTAGCATACGGTAGTATATATAACGTAATGGCCTGAGAGCCTGCTGCCCGCGACTTGTTTGTAGTCTGTAATTAGTCATCCGAGAGGACTGAACGGTCTGTTAAAAAGAGCGCAGCCAATCAACGCATCAGTTTTGCCAAGACGGAGCGCGCAAGTCATCTGCCTAGATCTTCGGTTCAAGCATCATATCTGCGGAATTGTCAGCTTTTTCACGTTGAACCTCGGCTGGCTTTGCATTCTCCACGGAGAACTTGCTGACGATGGCCTCTTCTCCTGGCAAACAGTAATACAGTTACTCTTGTAACCACATCGGCGTTTCTGCGCGGTGGGTGGAACGTGAACAAGAGCTGCACTAGATCTAGATGGACGCCGGCCATGCCTATACAAGCACTTTCAGATCAGCTGACCCCTGTCCCTGCCTTCCTCCATGATCTCCGTCACCCTCCAAACAAAAGTCGCAAAGCTGTCTTTGCGCCTTGTCTCTAGATTGCTCTTCGTCGGCCCTGGAGCTGCTGTGTCGTCCCCTTTGCCATCTTCTGGTTGTTTAGGCTGCTGGAGTCCGAATTCCCCGGTCTGTCGCCAGTAATTCCAGCAGATCTTTTGCAGACGACTTGCGTACCACAACATGGTCTCACCGCGGCCCAGTGGCAGCACATGGCAAATGGTGCTGATAAGAGAAAGGCAGATTGCCAAAATCTGGACTGACTCTTCATATTTGTCACCTTTCAAGCTAGGCATGATACTAATCAGGACTGGGGTCAAAGCCATAGAAGACGCATCCAGAAACCTCCATGCTGCGCTTATTTTTTGCTCCTTGATTCCTTGCTTCTTCAGCCCATTCACTTTGTCAAAAATCCCACGAATGTATTGCCGCTCGGCTTCGTCCAAGCCCGGGAAAGCCCTTGTTAGATTGTCATTCACGCTGGGCTTGCTGGGCTGGTCCCGCTCCGTACCATTTGTGGTACTTGCATCTTTCCGACATACTAGCCATACCAGCCACGTGCAGAATTCGGCCATGCAGGAGTACCACCAGCCCCACCAACTGCCCAACCAGGTGCGTTGAGGAGGCAGTGGTTGATCCATGAGGCTTGAAAACGGATGCGGCAGGCACCTCGCAAAATTAGAGGCCCAAGTCGTGATGCAAAAGGATATGAGTGCATACATGCATATTGCCATGAGGGCAGCTTCCATCACCGTCAGGTATGCTGGATGAGCATTGATGTGGTGCAGCAGCTGACCCGGCCACAGCGGAGACAACAATGACGTATCCGATTCTGCCATGTGCCCTTGGCGAGCCTTACAGCGCACTGAACTTCATAGAACAAGAAACAAAAATAGTGTACTATAGTCGAGAGTATGCCATAGTATGCGATGGTAGTTGTTACAATATACTATAGCAGACTACACACAATGCAATTGTTAAGTGATTGCTACAGGTCGGCCGGATCCTCATTACACTGATAAAGCATCCTCGTAGTCAACACACGCCCAGTTCTCAGGTCAGCATTCCGAACTGCCTCCAACAATCCGGCAAGCACATTACCGCATCCGAGATTCAATATCCAAGTCGAAATTCTCATGGCGGCTGCCATCCACGTGAACGATGCATCCCAGCACGGCCCTTACTCGTCTCGAGGATTACACCAAACGCCAACAAAGTCAAGAATACCATGATAGTAAACTACTACAGTAATTGTACTATACTGGTATAGTATACTATAGTAGTATACTACTATATTATTATATTGCAAGATGGGAAGCAACAGGAAACTTCCATGGCCTAAAGCTGATGGCGTTCCAGAGACATTGATGGGGTTGGGGATCCAGAATGGGTTACTATAGGGTTGCTAAAGGGTTTAGGGTGCCTTTGGTAGCTAAAGATATTGAAGAGCGGTGCTCGCCTTCAACAAAGCACAGCAAAGTGCTAAAGCCAACCACACTGGCAGAACCGAACATCGCATTTATCACCACCCCCACGCGATCCTTGATTTGCCTTTGTTGGTTTTGTTGAGTGTTGTTGTTTTTGCGTCCCCAAACCCCTAAACCCCTAAACCCTAAACCCCTAAACCCTAAACAGCGGGGAATCCCTTTAGGGTACCTCAGTTTCAGTCAAAGCTCAGCAACGCCGCTGCGGACCACATGTAGAAGAAGTGGGCAAACAAATGGAGGCTCAATGCTGCGGTTGAGGGTTGAGGGTTTAGGGTTGAGGGTTTAGGACGACAGTTCAGGACAGGAATACGATACAATAGGGCACTGCAATACCAGTCACTGACATCTGAAGCACCTAATTGGGCACAGATTTGTGGCGACATGGAGCTGGGACAAGGTTTTTTGGTAGTTGATTAGTTCGTTAGTACGGTTACGATGATTGTGATTAGTATTCCTACTATTATTGCTACTCATATTACTATTGCTATTGTTCCTATTATTACTATTACTACTAGTATTGTGACTAATTCAAACCTGGCATTGCGATTTCAGAAGTCACGCTGCCTTGGTCTATAACAAACACAGAAACAACTGCAGGAAGGACATTAGGCAATGCGGTGGCGTGTGCGCACGGACCCCACTGGACGGCCAGGGGCACCGGAGAGTTCCACGCTTGCACGAGCTAACAAAGAGGGTCTTCACCTACACTGTAAGGGTTTACTTCTGGCGAGCACATGAGCTTGTGAAGCTAGTTTGGTTTACTTTTGAGAAGATAAATAGAATCCGCAATGTTCCCCGGATCGGTTGCATCACTTGACACAACAATACTATCAAAAAGTACTATAAGAGTAAAAACGTAAACCCTAAAAACGTACTTATGCATATAAAATTGTGTATGTATATTCATTTTAGTAGTAGGTTTTTCCTCATTTCCAAGCAAAGAGCCTATGGCTGCGACTACACTGCAATTAATAAGTAGCTGTGAGTGTCTTTGAGGCTACGATTGAGGGGCTAATCGTTGGGAAAGGACTTCATGCATCACCCGCGTGCACGCTCACAGAGACACCCTTAAACCCTAAACCCCTTAAACCCTCAGCCCCAACTCTGGGAATCTTGCAGTATGCTACTACTGACTGCTCCTACTACTTCTACTTCTACTTCTACTTCTACTTCTACTTCTACTTCTACTTCTACTTCTACTTCTACTTCTACTACTACTACTACTACTACTACTACTACTACTACTACTACTACTACTACTACTACTACTACTACTACGACTACTACTACTACTGCTACTGCTACTGCTACTGCTACTGCTACTGCTACCGCTACTGCACCTGCTACTGCGACTGCTACTGCTCTGCACCTGCTACTGCGACTGCTATGCTACTATGCTACTCTGCTACCACTACTACCCTGCTACGATGCTACTATGCTACTATGCTACTATGCTACGACGGCATGCTGCTGTGCTGCTATGCTGCTATGCTGCTATGCTGCTATGCTACTGTGCTACTGTGCTACTATGCTGTGTTACTATGCTACTATGCTACCATGCTACCATGCTACTATGCTACTATGCTACTATGCTACTATGCTACTTTGCTACTATGCTAAAAGACCTGTCAGCCCCTCATGGTCTCTGACAGATCTTACGTGATGGCTGCGTTCCCATTCTTCTGATTCTGCAGATGGGCAGTTTTCCGAATCAGGGTCCCCTGTTGGGGGTCCTTGTTATAAGCGCCGTACTATACAAGGGACCCGGACATGGACTCCAATTTTGTAGAGAACATCCCATACACACGATCCCGATTTGGAGGGTGCTAAAACTCCGTTTCACTCTTGGCTCTGTTTTGTTCTGACTCTGCCTCCTCTTTGTCGGCATCAGCTGTGGCAGCGACCTCAGGATTATGATTATGGTTTAGGGTTTAGGGTTTAGGGTTAGGGTTTAGGGTTTCGGGTTTAGGATAACTTCGCGAGTCGTGCCACAGTATGATGTGACTTCGTCACTGCGCTGGCACCTTCTGGACAATGATGTCCATCTCTTCGGTCGTCAAGCCACGACCCCTGCAGCGAGAAGAAGGCAAACCAAACTCCACATGCACCCTAAACCCTGAACCCCAAACCCCAAACCCTAAACCCTAAACCGAACAAATATAAACCCTAAACCCTACACCGCCGAAGAAGCTCTGTCGTAACTAGGCAGGAATGGTCATCGTGCCTGGTTTTGTGCGTCCTGCACACATCTGCAACAGCGTCGACGTTCTTCTGCTGGTCGTCAACAAATAAGACCTGGCCGCCGCCACAACCACAACTACAAACGTGACATGCTCTACAAGACCCGCAAAGGTACAGGCACACGATCGTGCTGGTCCGTGCCTGGTCTCGCCGCCAGTTGTTCTCCGTGACCAGGCTCTGGATGAATGCCCCTTTGCCGCCAGCGTACTCGCCTGCGAAGTTGCGGCTGTGCCCCAACACAAGTTTCACACCTGGCTAGAGGTGCGTAGCCAGAACGACCCTCAAGCGCACCGTTTGATAGAACAGGGGGGTTTAGGGTTTAGGGTTTAGGGTAGGGTTTAGGGTTTAGGGTTTAGGTTTTAGGGTTTAGGGTTTAGGGTTTAGGGCCGGAAGGCCTAGTTGCTGCACGCCGGCGATTCTCTTGCAAAGCTTGCGCAGGCCCAGGACGGAGAGGGCACGCTCAATGACATCGCCTCCATGATGCAGGGTTTAGGGTTTAGGGTTTAGGGTTTAGGGTTTAGGGTTTAGGGTTTAGGGTTTAGGGTTGCTGGGCGCAAGGTCTTTCCCCCCAGAGGGGGCCATACTCCTCAGAAATACCCAAACAGTATGTGTACACTTCAGACCCCTCTTTACACAAGCGCCCCCCCCCCCCCCAGAAAGAGTGCCACAAGAATACGAGTACTCACCCCTAAACCCTAAACCCTAAACCCTAAACCCTAAACCCTAAATCCTACGAGTACTCATCAGTAGCTGCTGCGTCAGCGAGTTTGGCGGGGGATTGTGGAGTTTTGCCCTTCAGGGTCGAGCTCACATGCTTTAGATTTAGGGTTTAGGGTTTAGGGTTTATGGTTTAGGGTTTAAGGTTTAAGGTTTAGGGTTTAGGGTTTAGGGTTTGGGGTCTATTGTCTAGGGTTGAGGGTTGGGTTGAGGGTTGAAGGTTGAGGGTTCGCGGACGTGGAGTTCTCAGCTCATGGCCCCCAGGATTCCCAGTCTCTCCTCGCCACTCCTACAAATGGTCCTCGCCCATACTTGGAGGTTCATGGTACGGGTGTAGGGCTACTTGGAGGTTCATGGTACTTATTAACCAATTATAACTGTACTTATAAGCCCCTCATAAGCCCCATTGAGTGCCCGAATATGGCTATAAGTACAGATATAAGTACAGTAAAAATTTGTGAATAAGTACTATGAACCTCCAAGTATACCTCATAGCCTACCAGGATGGACCATCAGACCCTGTAACCCCTTAAAAAAGCCCTTTACTGATGGGGACTATAAGACCTAAGCCCGAGGCCCTTCTCAAGCAGTTCGAAACAAGGCGCGGTCGGCCCACGAAACCACGTGAACTTCGACCTCGCCGGGTCCGATGCGCAGGGTTCCACAGATCCTCCCTAACCTTCAAAACCCTAAACCCTAAACCCTAAACCCTAAACCCTAAACCCTAAACCCTAACCCTAAACCCTAAACCCTAAAACCCTAAACCCGAAACCTCAAACCTTAATACCCTTAAGTTAAGGGTATTTCGGGCTTGAGGTG
The DNA here is from genome assembly GCA_905221605.1 of Symbiodinium natans. Taxonomy (NCBI): domain Eukaryota; class Dinophyceae; order Suessiales; family Symbiodiniaceae; genus Symbiodinium; species Symbiodinium natans. Next base: position 103,068 of record CAJNDS010002340.1, read on the forward strand.
GACCCTTAACCTTAAACCCTATGTACCCTAAACGTTACAGCTCAAACCATTAGCCTTAGACTCTGAACACGAAACCCAGTGGGCCTGGGGTTAACCCTAAACCCTAAACCCTAAACCCTAAACCTATTCTTTCAGCAAGGGCAGGGCCACACTTGCAAGGGTCGTGAGGGCAGCATGAGAAGTCGGGGGAAATTGTTCTGATTTTTTCTTGCGGGTGTCGAGCTTTGCGCACGTTACCTAGGATGGCCCTTAAAACCTCATGAAAATGTTCTTTGATGGTTCTTATATGGTTTAGGGTTTAGGGTTTATAACCCTCTGAAAATGTTCTTGCACATGATCCTCTTAAACCCAATAAGGGAGAATATGAAATGTCCCAAGGGCCTACCGAGTTACTCACCTCCCTCCCCAAACAAAGGCCCAGCGAACCTGAATCCAGGGCTTTTGGGGCCTCATTTTGGGACTAGACGCAAGAGTAACCCAGAATTTAAAAAAGGGTGCCCCTTTTTGGTTTAAAGGGGCTGGTAGGGGGAACCTGGACCCTAAAAACAAAGAATAAGGGCCTACTCTGGGTCCTAAGGGTTTAGGGTTTAGGGTTTAGGGTTTAGGAGCGGTTCGAACTTTACCGTCGGGCTTCAGGGGCTGACGGGCTCCAGGGTCGAAGGCTCAGCTCAAACCCTAAAGCCCTGAGCCCTGGAGCCCGCAAACCCTGAACCCTAAACCCTAAACCCCAAACCCTAAACCCTAAACCCTAAACCCCAAAACTCCTAAACCCTAAACCCCAAACCCCAAGCCCTAAACCCCAAACATCTCAGTTGCCGGCTCCCGCTTTGCCGAGCCGGGCAAACATCTGCTCCAAGCCACGGATGCGATCTTCGCCCCCGAAGCCTGGGCAGTTTATTGGGTTCAGGGTTTAGGACTCAGGGTTCAGGGTTTAGGGTTTAGGGCTCTAGGGCTCTTAGGGTGTTAGGGCTTAGAAGGCGTTTAGGGTTTAGGGTTTGGGGTTTCAGGTTTGGGGCTTGTTTCGAGGGATTAGGGTTCGGAAGGTAGGGTTTAGAAGGCTTCAGAAGATTGGGGGTTAGAGTGAAGGGTTCAGCAGGAAGTGGGCTCAGGGCAGGGATTTCGGGTTAAGGGGCTAGAAGGGCTCAGAAGGGTATAGGGTTTGCTTCATGGCAGAGTTCAGGGGGTTTAGGGCAGTTAATTCCTAACCCCAAACACCAAACCCTAAACCCTAAACCCTAAACCCTGAACCCTAAACCTAAACCCTAAACCCTAAACCCTAAACCCTAAACCCTAAACCCTAAACCCTGAACCCTAAACCTAAACCCTAAACCCTAAACCCTAAACCCTGAACCCCAAACCTAAACCCTAAACCCTGAACCCTAGAAGGGTGAACCGCAAGTCGGACCATCCCTCATCTCCAGTTCATGCCACCTCGCTCGCGGAGCCACGTAACGTCGAACTTCCGATCGAAGCCTCCCTTCTCTGGGAAGAGCCGCCATGCTGGGATCTCCTAAACCATGAACCCTAAACCCTGGACCCTAAACCCTGAGCCCTAAACCCTAAACCTTAAACCCAACAAGTGCTCCTAAGTCGGAAGCTATCTAGACACGGACACGAGGTTGTGGGGGTTTGGGGTGGTTAGGGTTCTAGAGGGTTTGGGGTGTCTAGGGTTTAGGGAACGGGCGCGTCTCCTCACGCACAGTGAGCGTGGCATCGAAGTCCAGCAGCACCGCTTGCACAGGCGTCCCAGCGCGACGCTTTGCTGGGAGGGCGCTGGCCTCGGTCAGGTTGTCGGCTGCGGACTTGTCGGGGCTACCTGAGACACCCTGGACCCTAAGCCCTAAGCCCTAAACCCTAAACCCCAAACCCTAAACCCTAAACCCTAAACCCTAAACCCTAAACCCTAAACCCTAAACCCTAAACCGCTTCAGGTACTCTAGTGTGCAGGCAGGCTTGGGCTCTGCTGAATCGAAGCTGCTTACTGCTTGAAACAGGAGCAGCAACATCGGCAGTTATACATGTAAATGTAGGGTTTAGGGTTTAGGGTTTAGGGTTTCGGGTTTAGGGCTTAGGGTTTAATGTGGTCAGTTCTGAAAATGACGGTCCCTTTTTTGGGTAGCCTTTGGGATTGGTCCCCCTTGTACTAAGGGACCCCCCCCCCCTCACCCCCCCCCCCCCCTCACCCCCACCCCCCGACCCCCCCCCCCCCCACCCCTGCCCCCCCAACCTCACCACCAAACCCCCCAACACACACGCCCCCACACCCCACCCATCTTACAGAAGCTCAGACGAGGCGGATCGTTGCGTCAAAATTATCCCCATGAAGGACTGTTAGTACAAGGGGATGCGTACAAGGGGATGCCAAGGTAGCCTAAAAAAGAGTGACGCCGGAAAGGGACCATGACTGAGAACGACATGAGAGAAGTGACCATGACCATTCCCCTTAGAGTCTCCAGCAGCAAGCAACAAGCTGTGTTCAGCGGCAAAGACATCCCCACTGCAGGCTAGACGCAGCATCATCGTCAATGTCTGCATACTGCCGCTTTGCTGCCGCCATGGAAAAGCGGCATCGGCAAGATACTATACGACTACAATGACTACTTGCTTAAGAACCCCGAAAGCATGTCACCATAGCTATCCCTATACTGCCTTTATCAGGAAGAATCTTGTTTATTTTGGGTGCTTACTAAGCAATTCGTACTATAGAAGGTGTGCAACGTGCAACCTTGCTTTGCCGCTGAGCACAGCGCTCAAGATGCTCATAAGGGTTCAGTTCTGTCGCCACATCCCCTTCCTCCTAGCCAGTCAAGAAGGAGCAACTCTGCGCACAGTCGAGCGTGACCACCTCCTTTACTTGACACATACAAGAGCAAGGGGCACTCTGTCCACACCCTCAACCCTAAACCCTAAACCCTGAAACCCAAAACCCAATCAGTCGCCGGGCCGAAACTTCAACAGCAGGGCCGTGGTGGTGCACTGCATATCCCTCCCCATCCCAGGCGAGTTTGTTGGTAAGTTGCAGAGACCGAGCGAGCAGTAGTCCTAAACCCCAAACCCCTAAAGCTAAACACACAAGAGTGGGCTCAGAGAAACTTTTTTTCTCAGCTGCTTCGGCAACCCCAAGCATGGCGTTTGCTCTCAAGTCTTGCAAATCTGGAGTCATTGGGCTTAAGAGGCATCTGGTGAACAGCCCATATAGAATCCCGAATACCCCTTAAGAAAGACACCGCACACCACAACCAGGATCCCTAAGTCATTTAAGGGTGTATGCCTTGACTGAGGTATCTTGGGCTGGGAATGGAACCCCAGCAAGCCGCGCCTCCGGAGCTTGAATTCAGCTCGTTAACTGCAATGGGCTACAGTCCCAGGGACGAAATGGGCCGAAAGACTCATCAGCACCGTGAGACTGGGCCGAGATGGGTCAGCGCGGAGTGTGGCCTCTCCTGCGAAGATCCGCGAGCTCCTCTCCAATTCAGCCGATTATAAGCATGTCTGGGAGGCAAGCGACAAGGCTTTCTCAGGATGTCAATCGGGCCTATGTGCAAAAGCACAGGAAGGTGCGCAGTTCACGTCGTTCATCCAAGTCACACCCGCAAGTGGGTTCGCTGGGGTCGGGTTGCCAATCGAAACGTCCCACCAGAGGCTACTTGATTCATTTGCACAAGCACAAACCTGCTCTGATCATGACCTCGGCTTTTCGGGCAGCTGCTCCACCAAACTCTGCCTGTCTGCTCCCTAAGCTGATCGGGTTCTTAAGGCCTTCGGGAAGCTTGGTAACCTTGGGTTATATACTAAGCCTTCGACTCCAGATCACGGCATCCCGACATCTAACGCATCTCTAGCAGCTGAGCCTCGTCATCCCTTCATGTTGGAATGTTCCCCCTTGTGCCAATAGTCCGTCATGGGGAATAAGTATCCCCTAGTAGAATCCGTTAAGGACTGTTCGTATAAAGGGGGAACACCCCTTCATGATAAAATTCGAGAACTCGAAAGGCAAGCAGAGGCCTGGCTGCCCTGATGTAGCTTCCTACTTTGCTGCGGGGGCGGGACCTTGTCAGGGGGCACCACGAAGCCTAAGACCCTAGAACCGAAAACCCCTTAAACATAAACCCCTATAAACCCTATAAACGCTATAGACCCTGGAAAAATCCTACAAGCCCTGAAAGACCGAAAAAAAACCTATAGGTGCTAGAAATCCTAGAACAACCTATAAACCCCATAAACACCCTCAACCGTAACTAAAACTAGTTGCTGAGTACCCTGGCCCGAGAAAGGTCAACCTTTTAATCATGGTATATCCCGCAGCGACTAAGTAAACCCTAAACCCTAAACCCTAAACCCCAAACCCCAAACCCTAAACCCTAAACCCTAAACCCAGGAGCTGCCCCGGAGTCCTGCCGATAGCGCTCCTTCAACTCTGCCTCGTGGGCGACCTGGCGAAACTTGGGGGGCCCTAAACCCTAAACCCTAAACCCTAAACCCTAAACCCTAAACCCTAAACCCTAAACCCTAAACCCTAAACCCTAAACCCTAAACCCGGACCCTGAACCCTAAACCCTGACCCTACTTAACCCCAGGAGAAACATACAGTATCCCAAGGGCCTACCTGGGCATGTAGGCGTCTTGAAAAGCCTTCAGCAAAGAAGCAGCACCAACAGCCACTTTGGAAGAACCGAGCCCAGGCCCTGAAACACTAAACCTCTCATTTCTACCTAGAAGTCCCCTAAGCCCTGAACCCTAAATCCTAAACCCTAAGCCCTAAATCCTGAACCCTAAACCCTAAACCCCGAACCCTAAACCCTCTAGAGCAACCATGTACCTACAAAAGTGTCCATGTTCAAGGCAGGCTTCCTTCTTTTCACGGCGTAAAGCTTACTCCAGGTACACCCTAAACATCTGAACCCGAAGCCCCTAAACCCAAAAACCCAAAACCTCTAAACCCTCAAACCCCAAACCCTAAACCTCTAAACCCCTCAAACCCCTAAGCCGTCAACACCTAAACCTCCAAACCCTAAACCCCAAACCCGAACCCCAAACCCCAAACCCTAAACCCCACAAGCCACCCTCGATGCCTGGGCCTCGGGGGTCGAGGACTTAAGGTGACGCACGCCACGTCCCAGAACTTCAAATCATGTCCCTGAACCTTTTAGGGTTTAGGGTTTAGGGTTTAGGGTTTGGGGTTTCGGGTTTAGGGTTATGCTGGTAGGTGGCCCAGACCCCTGGGAGGATCCAAGAAGTAGATCCCCTTAGAGGGTTCCTAAGAATGACCCAAGAGTACTTTTTCGGATCCTCCCAGGGGTCTGGGGATATACTATGTGATACGACAACATATCATACTTTAGTACTCGAAAAATATGAAACAGTGTGTGCATATATATATATATATATATTCATTTATTTGTTTATTTATTTCTTTATTTATATTTAGTGTCATATGTATGTATCTCATATGTATGTATCTGTTCATGTGTGTTATGTATGCAGAATGATAAATCCTAGATCTGAAGCCCGAAGCCTCTCCACAACGTACAGCCTGCGAATGCAGCGTCCGATTCTGGTCCTCGAGCTCAGCAATGCGCCGGCGCAGCATCTCCACCTTTCAGGGCTTAGGGTTTAGGGTTTGGTGTTTAGGGTTTAGGGTTCATGGTAGCAACATTCGCTTCTCGCAACTTGGGGTGTGCTGGGCTTGGGGTCTAGGGCTTACACATGCTGATACGTGGTGCTGAGAATTAATGCGCACTTAAAGAGCACACGTCGTGATCTGAAGCCAATGTCATGAACACGGCGCTTGGTTTTTCCTTTTCCACAGAACCCTAAACCCTAAACCCTAAACCCTAAACCTTAAGAATGGACTCCAACCAACCCGCCCTCTCTGGGAAGCGGCGGCTCGAGGACATTGTCTGTAGGTTTAGGGTTTAGGGTTTAGGGTTTAGGGTTTAGGGTTTAGGGTTTAGGGTTTAGGGTTTAGGGTTTAGGGTTTAGGGTTTAGGGTTTAGGGTTTAGGGTTTAGGGTTTAGGGTTTAGGGTTTAGGGTTTAGGGTTTAGGGTTTAGGGTTTAGGGTTTAGGGTTTAGGGTCCGCCGACCCTGGCGGCGTGTTGGATGGGAAAAGGAGGTGAAAACCTCCCTCTTTCCCTCCTTACCCCCCCCTACCCCCCCCCCCCTACCCCCCCCCCCCCCCCCCCCCCCCCACCCCCCCACCCCCCCACCCCCCCACCCCCCCCCCCCACCCCCCCCCCCCCCCCCCTCCTGGTTGCTGGGCTTGGCCTGTTCAACAATTGATGGGGCTGCCCTGCCCTTCAAACTGGCTTCAGCTCCTGTTTTCACAGACGCTCAAGCAAATCAACTTTTGGATCCTTTGAGCTGACGAGCGCGTTGAAACCTTTCAACTATGCTCCAGCGGGGTCTGCGGCTTGAGCCGGAGGCTCTTAAATTTAGGGTTTAGGGTTTAGGGTTGGTTGGCTAGGTAGACTGCACGTTTGGCGAAGAAGCGGACCCTTGCAGTAGCGAGGGCTTAAGGTTTGCAGGGTTTAGGGTTTCGGGTTTATATGGTTTATAGGGTTTACTGTGAGGGTTTAGGGTAGCAGTCCAATCGCGGTGATCTGGCTGGGACACAAGGGGCGGGGGGAATGGTAGAATGTCAACATATATATATATATGTATACATATAGATTTATATTGTATTTCTGCTTATATACACGTATTCTTTAATTGTTCATATTCAGTTTATTGTAATGAGAAAGGCTTGCTGAGCTGGTTCGATCTTGTAGGCTTGCAGGAGGGAGATCCTGCAAAAGATGCGTGGTGACTAAGTCACGATCCTCCATTTTCCTTTGGCTGCACAAACAATGTGACTATATATGGCGATTGTAGCGATTATGAACTTTCTAGCTGTTATAGCTACTATGACAACAATAATTGCAATAATAGTTAGAAGTCATGTCTTCCATTTACGGTGAGCCATAGCCTACACGCTAAGGTAGACCCGACTTCCGTGCTGCCTCATCTTGCAGTGAGAGCTCCAATGGGCCCGGCTCGCACAGCGGTGCCGCAGACCTAAAGCGAATGCAAGGTTACCCTGAACCCTGAACCCTGAACCCTGAACCCTGAACCCTAAACCCTGAACCCCGAACCCTGAACCCTAAACCCTAAACCCTAAAGCCTGAATCTTGCAGACTTTACATGATTTTGGGGGTATTGGGAGGGAAAAGTCGGCTCCTGATCTCTGGCGCTCGTGTGCCCAAATTTTTTATGGCCTCGGCCCATTATCTAAACCCCAACGGCGACCAAAATGAACCCCCAAAATCGCGATCATGTACCGAATACAAGAAACCTTTATTGAGGGACACGCAGATATGCTCCAGCGTCGAGCACGTCACTTGTGGTCACCCGTGTACCCTAAAAAGGGGAATGTACCTTGACTATGGGTATCTTTTGTAAGGTACGAAGCTACTCTAGGCGTCGTTACAGAACCTACGCCCCACACCTTGCAAGTTCAGCGCGTTTGGGGTCCTCAATCAGCAAAGCACTTGGCGCTGCAACGTTCGCAGTATCCGTGCAAAGCAGGCCTGAACCGGAAATAGTCGCAGAAGATGCCGATGGCTTTGAACATCCTAAACCCTAGGCCCTACACCCTCAACTTTCGGCACCATTGCAGCCAAGGGTCTGTTTTTCTTTCGGTGTTTCGGCCTGGTCCGGCAAACTGATTCATGGAAGCTAACGATTACCGAACAATGCTGATCATGATAAAACAAAGTCATTCTATCTGTAACAGTTCTGGTTCGACAATGTAACTACACACTTTGCTAGATTTGTTCGTTATGCTTCTGAATTAAGGGGGTGCTTTGTGGCTGTGCATCTTTTGTCATGAGAGACCTACAGCACGCCAGGGCAAACAACTGGAATTTCCGATGGACATTGCGCCTTTCGACGGGGCCCTAAACCCTAAACCCTAAACCCTAAACCCTAAACCCTATACCCTATACCCTAAACCCTAAACCCTAAACCCTAAACCCTAAACCCTAAACCCTAAACCCTAAACCCTGCACGTGGGATGCCTGCCGCGCATCCTGCAGTCAAATTCATAGACGGAGCACCTAAATCTCGAAGCTTGAAGCCTCAAATCAAAGCCTAACGCCCTCAACCCTAAACCCTAAACCCTAAACCCTAGCCCTAAACCCTAAACCCTAAACCCTAAACCCTAAAAGCCTTCAAAGCCCAAACCCCTGAAAACCCTCCCCAAAAACCTTAAATCCTAAACTCAAGCCAGGGCCAAAACAACTAGCCCAGTAACCATATCATCATAAGAGCACCCTTTTTTGGGTTGGTTACTTTTATAAGGGAACCCATAGCCATAACCAACAAAAATGGGCAAAGGGTACCACTGGGCTCGGCCTGCACCCGCCGATCGTATGCTCGACAGGGTGTGGAGTCCTCGACCCCAAGGGAGGGTCTACTTGGAGGTTCATGGTACAAATGAACCAATTATAACTGTACTTAGGGTTTAGGGCTTAGGGTTCATGCTTTAGGACTTACAAGCCCCTTGCCCTAATCTGGTAAAAAAAAGTACAGTCATGAGTACAGCTATAGTTGGTTAATAAGTACCATGAACCTTCAAGTAGGGCTTATGAGATTTAGGGTTGGGGACTTAATGGGATTTCAGGCTTGGGGTTCAGGGTTCATGGAATTTAGGGCTTGGGGACTTACCGGAATTTCGGGTTTGGGGTTTAGGGTTTGTGGGGTTTAGGGCTTTTCAGGTTTATGTGTTTAGGGATTGTGCATGAGGGCGCTGTATTGTGTTTCAGAGTTAACCCTAAACCCTAAACCCTAAACCCTAAACCCTCAACCCTAAACCCTCAACCCTAAACCCTCAACCCGAAACCCTAAAAAGGTCATGGGGTGGAGAGCCGTTCAAGGTGTTCACGCGAATGCTCGTAAGGGTCCGGGTTTAAGGACTCGAGTTGGGATTTAGGGTTTAGGGTTTAGGGTTTAGGGTTTAGGGCTTAGGGCTTAGGGTTTAGGATGTCTTAAGGAGTTTTGAGTCAATGTAATCTAGACCCTAGAGCAACCCTAGGAACAAAAAGGGTGGCCGTTTTAGGCTTCAGGGCAGCGGCCTGCAAAGCCGTGTTCTGAAACCCTAAACCCTAAACCCTAAACCCTAAACCCTAAACCCTAAACCCTAAACCCTAAACCCTAAACCCTAAACCCTAAAAAACCCTTGGCCTTCGGGGGACTCTTTTTGAAGATTCCTAAGGGCTTGAAGGCTTAGGGTTTAGGATTTGGGGTTTAGGGGGGGCCATATTGGGAGTAAACTAAGGGAACCTCTTAGGGGTACATCCTTACAGGATCGAGTCTTCGTCCTTGAGTCTGCCAGACCCATGCATCGCTATGTTAGTCACCTACACCCAAAACCCGAAATCCCAAATCCCGTTTAGGGTTTAGGGTTTAGGGTTTAGGGTTTAGGGTTTAGGGTTTAGGGTTTAGGGTTTAGGTGTAGGGGTTCAGGGTTTAGGGTTTAGGGCCGCTAGGGCCGGCACACGCTCGTTTGCAGGTTTCTGCTCGGGCACAGTGGCTTCAGCCTGAGTGTCAAGGAGGCGGGGTCCTCTGAAATCTACCCCTCGTGGAGGTTCAAGGATTGGGGGCGAATCTCCCGGACTGCCCTGCACCTGAGGAGTGCTGTGCTAGAGGGACAAGGACTTTCAGGGAAGGAGGCGAGGTCTGTCCGTGGGACTAAGGGGTTTGGATCAGATTCTCGCATAACTGCCCAGGATCTAACTCCCTGGGAGAAATTGCGGGGCGCCCCCGACTGCCCAGATACCTCTTAAAACCTACTATTACCACTAGGGCTTTGGGTTTAGGGTTTGGGGTTTAGGGTTTAGGGTTTAGGGTTACAATTCTTAGAACTATTAGAATCTCCCCATGCTTGTTCCCCAACCTCGATGTGAAAGGCTGTTAGATGATGCTAAGCTAAGCTCTTCTCCTCGCCCGGTCTCTTCCTTCACCCTGGGTCTCCCACCCCAGAGTATCCTGAGGTGTCGTCCCTGGAACCCCACAGTGTCCCTGGAGTGCCCAACCCCAAAAAACATCCAAATCTGTAGGGTGGGGATGTTCGACATAAATATAGCTTACTATCATGATTCTACCACCGGTCCTAAGAACCGATGTCGGACAGCTTCGACTTCGCCCTTGATCTTCGCAGGTTCAAGTTGAATGCTCCAAGTTTGAGGAAAAAGCTTAACCTACTACAGAACCGTGTGGATCCCAACTCCGCAACTCTAAACGTCCTACGCTGTCCCTGCGTCTGCCACAAAGCCAAAACCGACTCTCAGGGCCTCCGGCTTACGGCTCGCGTGCCCTTGCATCCTAGGCGCCCAATATCCCCAAACTTCTGAAACCATATATCCCCTAAACCCCTAAACCCTCAACCCCTAAACCCTGAACTGTAAACCCCCAAAACCCCCAAGGCTGCAGCTAAAGGCCCGTGGCCGTTCGCCACCTCCGACCTGGAGGAACTCGGGGAATGAGGAAACTATTGAGGGTTTAGGGTTTAGGGCTTAGGGTTTAGGGGTCCTTGAAGGGGTATGTTGTTGACTGGCGGGGAAGGTGAAACAACTGGGAGAGGGCAGCAGACAACAAACAGGAAACGACACTAGGGCTACCGCCACCACCACCATCACCATCAACCCTAAACCCTAAACCCTAAACCCTAAACCCTAGCCCTAAACCCTTAACCCTAAACCCTAAACCCTAAACCCCAAACCCTAAACCCTAAGCCCTAAACCCTAAACCCTAAACCCTAGTTGGGGGGGTGGGGAGGGGGGCGGTTGCGCATCAAGGGTTGGGTCTGGTGTTCACCGAAACCTCAACGGGAGGGCTTCTTGCTCAATCAGTACCTTCCAGCACCCCCCCAACTACCCTTTAACCATAATAGTAGGGTACATAAACCCCCCTTTATTCAAGGGTAGTTGGGGGGTTCAGGTTTGCGGGCTAGTATAGTAGGATCGCCTAGAAGTACATAACCCCAAAAAGGAACTACATTAGCGCTAAGCATCGAAACCTAAAGCCCGCATAAGTCCAGAGACCCACGTCTCGGGACTCTTCCTGACTGGGCGCTTCTTTGCCAGCGCGCGGCGGCGGGCGCGAACCCTGGCGGATGCAGCCAACATGGGAGCACTTGAGGGTTTAGGGTTTAGGGTTTAGGGTTTAGGGTTTAGGGTTTAGGGTTTAGGGTTTAGGGACCTTAAGCTGTATACATTATGGGTTCAACCCCGACACTCTAAACATAGAGGCCGAGGTGTGGTAGCCCTAAACCCTAAACCCCAAACCCTAAACCCTAAACCCTAAACCCTAAACCATGACTACAGAGTCTTGTTGTGATCAGTTTGTTTGTATAATTTAGTTTCGGTTTAGACGGCGTTAAGGTTAAGAGCTCAGGGTCATCCGCACGGACCTTGCGACCCAAAGGCCTAAATCCTAAACCCTAAACCCGAAACCCGAAACCCGAAACCCTAACACCCTACCCCTCGAGGAGCCTGTCTGCGGGCGCGTATGGCTGCACATCCAGGCGGTAGGTCTGAGTGTCGGCATTGTAGCTCTCCACCTGAGTCATAGGGCTTCGGGCTTAGGGTTGAGGGTTTAGGAGCTTCTGCATCGTGAGCACACGACCAGCTTGCCGCGTTAAAACAGAAAGCCGAATTGGAAGCTCGATGTGTTTAAAGAATGCAGCCTCGTGTGACCTGACATGTCTCAAGACATTGCCGCAGAGTCCTGCTTCCTGGTTTAGAGGGCTTCAAACCCTAAACCCTAAACCCTAGTGACATGTCTACTTGACCGTCATGGAGGCTGGAAGCCTCGAACGCATGATAACAAAAGCCTTTAGGGGTTGTGGACAAGGCCCTCGAACGGCAATCCGAAAAGAGAATGCCAGGATCGGACAAAGATGCCTCAAGCTCTACGCAACCTGAACCGTATAGCCCTACCCTAAACCCTAAACCCTAAACCCTAGACCCTAGACCCTAGACCCTAAACCCTAAACCCTAAACCCTAAACCCTAAACCCTAAACCCTAAACCCTAAACCCTAAACCCTAAACCCTAACAGGGTTTATGCTGGGGACTTCGAGGTTCTAAGACCCATATGGTCACTTCTCTGAACTCTGGTCCCTTTTGGGCCATTATAAGGCTGCCCCGTATACTTAGGGGTTTAGGGTTAGGATTTAGGGGTTTAGGGTTTAGGGTTTAGGGTACCCAAAAAAGGGATCAGAATTTTGAGAACTGACTAATACAGGGGCCTGAATAATGAGAATAAGTGTTTTTTTTCTGGAGGGGGGGGGGGTATTATAGTGCACTTGTAAAGGGACCAGAAGGGAATACTAGTAGTACCCCAATATTCTATCTGCAACAGCAATGCTATAACCCTAAACCCTAAACCCTAAACCCTAAACCCTAAACCCTAAACCCTAAACCCCAAACCCTAATCCTGCATCCCAAGCCCCAGAGGCACCTTTGCGAGAATCCACTGCCCACTGGATCGGCTCCGGTATTCGACGAAGGTGTCGGGTGAAAAGGGCCCCATGTCCTGTTGGACTTTTGGGGGTTCTAGGGTCTTGGGGTTTTGGGGTTAGGGTTTTGGGGTTTGGGGTTTAGGGTTTTGGGGTTTAGGGTTTAGGGTGACTCTTTGGGGTTTTGGGGTAGGAGTCCGCGCCTCATGGACGGGATGGGGTTGTCAAGACTCCAGGGTTGCGTCAAGGAGCGCTTGCGTGCACAAGCTCGAGATTGCCGAGGTGTGCAGGCAGTTACCCGAAAGCCGTTCTAAGCCCTGAGCCCCTAGCCCCAAGCCCTTAGCCCTCAGCCCCAGGGTTTAGGGTTTGCCAGGATCCCCTTCAACCCTCATCCGCCTCGTGGTCTGCGTGGCCTGATTCATCTGCCTGCCCACAGCCCTACTTGAAGGTTCATGGGTAGCCATAAGTAGGGTGTAGGGTTTTGGGTTTAGAGTGCAGGTCATAAGTAGGGTGATAAGTACCCTAAATAAGGTTATAACCACTTATAACTACAGTTATCCCGCTTGTAACCCCACCTATAACTCATAGCTACTGAGACTCCAAGTAGGCCCCTCGCTCTTAAGGGTGTTACTGGGGCCAAGAAGTTTAAGGGACCATGTTGTTAAGGGACCATGTAACGTGACTTCCCTTAGATTTCCCTGAGCCCTTTAGGGCTTCTGATGCCTAGAAGCCTCAAGCAAAACAAGCCCCGCAAGCCCCGAACCGCAACCCCCCGAAACATCACCGGAACAAAAAAGAAACTACTCCCTAAACCCTACACCCTCAACCAAAAAACTGCCCTAAACACACTCAAGCCCCCGATGCCCTCCTCAAGCACGAGTATGCAAGGGGAAGAAGCTACGTCTGGCCCTTTCTAGGGTGAGGGGTCTAGGCGACTGGCCCAGACTCCTACAGGCACGAAAGGTTCTGCTTGGGATTGCATAGAAATCGTACTGCCCCAACAAAAGTGACCACTTTTCTTGCTCGACTAGAGCATAATTTGAGTACAACACTTCTGGGTTTTAGGGCTGAGGGCCACGGTACCCTAAAACTCCAAACTCAGCTGACAGACCACCCTCAACCCTAAACCCTAAACCCTAAACCCCAAAACCCAAAACCCTAAGCCCGAAACCCCAAAACCCTAAACCCGAAACCCTAAACCCTAGGCGCACCCGCGGTGTGCTGCACGGCGAGTCAGGCCCTGAGGCTTCCAGGAAGGGTCGGTCTAGGGTTTAGGGTTTAGGGTTTAGGGTTTAGGGTTTAGGGTTTAGGGTTTAGGGTTTAGGGTTTAGGGTTTAGGGTTTAGGGTTTAGGGTTTAGGGTTTAGGGTTTAGGGTTTAGGGTTTAGGGTTCAGGGTTCAGGGTGTAGGGTTTAAGTTCATGGGGTTCATGGGGTTCATAGGGTTTTGGGGAATTAGCTTTAGGCCTTAGAAAGGTTGTGGATTGTTAACATCCGTGTCAAAACCTTCATTGAAAACCGAAACGCTTAATTAGAATCCCCAAACCCCCAACCCCCAACCCCCAACCCCCAACCCCCAACCCCTAACCCCTAACCCCTAACCCCTAAACCCTAAACCCTACCTGAAACCTTAGTCGGACCACATTTTGGGCTCAGCGAACACACCCGGATCGAGGCCCCAGCGTGGGAGCTGGCCATCCTCGCCTGCAACACGGTATGGCTAGCAGGGTTCAGGGTTCAGGGTTCAGGGTTTAGGGTTTAGGGTTCAGGGTTTAGGGTTTAGGGTTTAGGAGTTAAGGGTTTAGGGTTTAGGGCGCAGGGTGTTGCTGCTTTGCGTCGAGGGGCGGCCGAGGTCGTATTAGCACATGGACGCTATCTCCACACCTCCTGGGGGGAGGTGGTCTGTGCTTGCGTGTCTTGCCAGTGGCTCCTGTAGGCT